>VDFB02274714.1:4732610-5099522 GCA_007258455.2 Sequoia sempervirens
GAAAAATCTAGGATGCTTGAAAGTCTTAGGATGCTTAGATGAAACTTAGTGAAATGGCCTCTTATTTATACAAATGTTAACATTAATTCTTAAAATTCAAATAACACAAGTCAACATGCGAATATACATTTTAAATCAATGAAATACCGCCAAAAACATAATAAAAATTTAGGTCCTAGGTCACTCACCTAGGACACACATTCTCCAATGTTAAGTATTATGTCATGGTATTTATGAATGTCAAGTTTTCCTCTTCAAAAATTGCAATTAATTAGGCTTAGATTTGAACTAAGGGGCCAATTAAGGCAAATTAACCTCAATTAATAAGGCCCTAGATTAGTGTGAAAGTGCAAAGGTACACCTTACAACACCATAAATAAGGCACAATTGAGTCCAATTTATTTAATATGGCCTTAAACTTAATGTGAATATGTAAAACATATTACAACACTAAATTAAGGCATGATTTAGTCCTTTTTATTTATATTTATTCCCAAATTAAGTGTGAAAAAGGGATACTTTTTTCTACACCATATTTAGCCCCCACTTTAGTGAGAGTATGACCCCATGTTAAACTCACACTAAAGTAGACATTCAAGACACATATGTATGCAACAATGACAAAGATACTCAATCATACAACATCAAAGCCCAGAAGAAGAGGGGAAATGAATCAAGCTTCGACTGTCCCAACGTGATGTGAAACATGACTATTTGTCCAAGGAAGGGGGTGGATCAAGCTTCGAATGTCCAACACGATGTGGAACACGTCTAGGTTGTTTATCCTATACATTCACAAGAAGAACTCGATGTCCACTATGCAAATGACATGTATACGCTCACACGAGCTAATGAAACCTCATGTTGTCCACTAGGTGAGCCCCCAGGGAAGTGGAAAATAAGAGAATCTTATTAGGCTCTGTACCATATCAAAGCTATCTTCTTGAAAACTTCAATAAGGCACCACAATACTACACTTTTGAGCTTCATAATTCCTAACAAGTTATGTTGTGCTAAGCACTCATGAACATGGAGAAGGCTCTACTAGCAAGCAAGGTGTGTTATGCTTGGTGGCCTTATAGGGACGGGTTTGGGCTTCACAAGGTTAACAAGTTGTATTATGCTAAACACATATGAACATTATATATATATATAGTTTTATTCAAAGAGATTTGGCTTAGTTCATCTAAGGTCTCTCCTTAGGGATAATTATGCCTAATGTCTCCAAGAGAGGACAAGTCCAAGACAAAATATTCACAACTTAGGGAATGCAACACATAACATCAACACTAAGAGGAAAGTAATATGCTAAGAAATATCACGCTCTCGGAGGACATCAAACCCAATGACACCACCAAGAAAAGAACACATCACAAGAAAAAAGAAAATCACACAAATAATATGAGGATGTCGAAAATAATGCCAATGTATGCCCCCACTTTAAAGGAATTGCTACACCATTGTTGTGAGCAATAAATTTAAAGTAGCAAATAGTCTATGCTAACCATAAAGAAGACATGAGAGCTTACTTGGAAAGCCTTATGATGTCATATATTTCCAAATGAAGCTACATCATGAAAAGGGTTTCCCCCAAAAACACATAAGGGATCTACTGATTTGAGGTTAGTATATCTTTGCTACAATGTTGTTATAGAGCTTGGAAACGTTATCATTCCCCAAATACTTGCAAAACTGGAAGAATGAAACATAGAGAGTGAAAACAAAGAAAAAGCTTTCAGGTCAACATGGAAGAGACCTAGATGTCTTGACTCCTTGCATCATCCCCAAAAGGAAAACACAAGACAAGAGAAAATATAAATGCTTACGACATATAGAAGATTGTAGATACATATAGAGGAATTCATTTTAAGAGAGAAATACATCAAATAGAATAGTATGGGGGGATCGCATTATGCACATGAAATCACACAAAGAAACGTGCAAAAGAAAATAAAGCAAAATACTAGTAAGGCACATGTGAGTCAACCTATAGCCAGTCGTCTACATCCTAATCTTGATCAGTATATGTAGGACAACTAGCCAAAGGGGCAACATCAAGTGTCGAACTGGGACAAGGCTATCTAACCGCTTGCCCCCACTAAGTGTAGGATAAGGATGAGCCAAGATAACTGATGAGAATGAGCTCCCTTTGATAAAGGGAATGATTTGCAATGAATGTTAAACATGTAATAGTGAGCATACTATGATCCTACAACTATTACATGGCAAGGAGCAAAGCTCATGCTTTAAGGGATTATCTCTATCATATCAAATTTCTCAAGGATCCCTCTCAAGGCATGACACTCATCAGTAAGGTTCCCAAGAGTTCTATGATATGTGCAATAATTCATATTATTAGGCTTGTTACCCTTACTAGGAGGTGGCAATGTAAGCCATCCTATATGAATAAGGTGTTCCATTTTTTGTTCAATTTGTGTTTTAGTATGTAGGAATGACAACTTTTTGATTTTGTAAGGATTGGATTTCTTGCTTGTTTGAGGATCTTGTTGATGTGGATTGGAAGGAGAAGGACCTAAAGTAATCCTATCATCCTTGTGAGACATTACTTCAACGTTATAAGAGAGGACATTTGTATCCTTAGAAGATGTGGAGGGATAAGGATTTTGATATCCTAGTCCCTTAGTTTCTTCAATAGGAAGTTGTTCTAGGAGTTTGCGAATTTCATGCATGCTCATTAGTTATGTCACATCCTTGTTTAGTTAATATTTTAAAACCTTGGTCATAAATCTCTTCTAGGTTGATGGTTGTGTTGGTCACTTTGTTAGCATAAGATGGATAGGTATGCACTTGACTAGAGGAGCTAGGTTCACTTATTGTTGTAAGTTTAGGCTTAGTTTGTGACTCAATTTCAAGATGTAAAAGAGAAAACATCTCAAGTGGTGGGATGTTAGGGGGTGTTGGTTGTTGCATGGATGGGTAAAAGGATGAATTGTTCTCAAGATTGTCAAGGAAATTGTTTATGAAATTTTTCATGCTATCTTCATCTTCTCCAATGATGCCAACTTCATGAAGACACTCATTAGGAGTTGATTAAGCATGGTTAGGTTCAATTGTATTAGGATCATTTCCAAAAACACAACTTGAAACATCAACTAAAGATGTCAAAATACTTCTATAGATTACCAATGCACATGTCCATTATTTTAAATGCAAGGGGATTTTAAGATTTTCAAATTCTAACAAGGTAATTTTCTAATTACACAATGCAAAAACCTAAAAATTGATGTCTTGTAAATGCAATTTTGAAATCACACAAATGCACTAACTTTATCAAATTAAGCTAAATATGATCAATTTCTCTTAACATAAAATCTATAAATTGAAACATAAAACTAAAGACATCAAAATGAAATGTAGAAACAGATGTTTTAGTGCCCAAAAAATTAGAAAATGACCCTGATTAGGGACTCATTCACCAAGGGGCAAATGGGTCCTAGGTTAGGGTTTTTAAAATGCTTTTACAAATTTTTTAGATGATTTAAGTGGTTTCCAAATTCTGATCAGAAACAATAAGTTACAGTTTGAATTTTATGTGAAATTAATGTTGAATGCAAGTGCAAAATGTGACAATGACAAACTAGGAGACCTAATTTGATGTGTAATTTTGTTTCAATTTTCAAGTGCAAATGAATATGATGCAATGCTATGTAAATGATATGCAAGATGACTATTTTTTTTGTATTTTTCAAATTTGAAGAATGCAAAGATGCAATCCTAAAACCCTTAAATTAAATGCAAACTAATGTAATCCAAACAACCCTAAATGAGACTTAATCTAATGCAATGAAATGAAAATAAATGCAAGATCTAAATCTAGGGTAAAAATGGACTCCAAAATTAGAAAATCGTAATGCTCAAAAGTTGGGTTCACCAAAATGAAACATAGAAAAATCAGGTTTTTCGGAAAATGAGATGATTAAAAAGGGGGTATGATGGACCTATTTCTCTAATTTCATCCAAGAAACTAGATTCAAACAATGAAATGTCTATCAACCGAAAATTTGAGTCAAGTCAAAATGTGAATTTGGAAATTTCCCTTTTATGCAAGGACAAGGATCCTAATTAAACAACACTTTGGGGAGAAAGATTAAAAATAGCAAACTAACTCCAAAATGCAAGATATAAAGTGCACCTAATAGATTAAGCTCAATTTTGATGGAACCAAAAAACAAAATACAAATCTAAGAATGGGAAGATGATGTGTACCAGTCACTAAAAGTTCTTTTTCAAATAATTTTGAGGACTCATTTGCCCTATGGTGAATGGGTCTTGGCTAGGGCTTTGTAAAAATGGTTTTTGGGTTCTCTTCTATTGTGTCTACACTCCCAGATTCCTGAATCTCACGGTCGTAAAGCTGAAAATAAATCATGTAGGCCAGTTTCTGTGAAATTGCAAGAATGATGACAACTTTGAAAACTTTGCAATTTTTTTTCTTCAAGAGATCTTCTACCTAAAACCTACAAACACACATCAAGAGGGAAAATTTTTGTTTTGTTGGTGAATGGTGGTTTTCCTCAGTTAAACCCATTTTGGTAATTAAACCTTGTAATGAAATGAAATAACATGAAGGAATGATGAATGAACAAGCTTATGTCACAACTCACCAAACCTTGTGAACAAGCTTATGTCACAACTCACCAAACCTTATTTGAACCTTGGAATATGGATCTACAACTTGGATGAAATGGCTTCAATAGATGTGGATCTTGATCATGAAACTTGACTTGAAACAATTCCTTTGAATACTTGAATGCATCTTGAACACTACATCAACATATTAGCATGATGCAAGAAGACTTTGACATGATAATGGGATCTTGAATGCTACAATAATTATTCAATAAATCTACCCTTGAATGGAATGCTTGCATGAAAACTCTAGGATGCTTGAAAGTCTAAGGATGCTTAGATGAAACTTAGTGAAATGACCTCTTATTTATACATATGTTAACATTAATTATTGAAATTAAAATAACACAAGCCGACATGTGAATATACATTTGAAATCATTCAAATACCACCAAAAACATAATAAATATTTAGGTCCTAGGTCTAAGATAGGACCCATTCACTCTTGGGCGAATGGGTCCTAGGTCACTCACCTAGGACACACATTCTCCAATGTTAAGTGTTATGTTATGGCATTTATGAATGTCGAGTGTTCCTCTTTAGAAATTGCAATTAATTAGGCTTGGATTTGAACTAAAGGGACAATTAATGATCTGGTGGACATTTTTCAGTGGAAATTGAAGTGTCTCATTTTTCTCCAAAATCTGCACCATCAGACAGATCTCAGTGTCCTGATTCCAACGCAACTCGAATGGAGCGAAAAGGAGTCCGTTTGCACGAGTTATGGCCAGTCAAACCTTGGGTCAAACCAGGATCAGAGGGCGTCCAGGAAGCGAAAAAAATGATGTCGTCAAAAGTTTTCAAAGTCGGCATCATCGCGAAGAGTTCTTCAAGACGATTCCGACGGCGTTCGTTTCGTCGAAATCCGACATCGGAGGCTCAAGATACAGCTGGTCAAAGTTTCAGGTTTGACTTGTGGACTGAAGGTACAATGATGACGTCATCATCTGTACAGCTGACGTCAGCACGTGGTACGGAATCTGATATGGACAAATCAAAGTGTGACATGTGGCATTTGTACGAACTAATTACAGAGTGACACGTGGCATCCGTACGCCACGTCATCTACACAGTCAACATCCAGTCAGCATGCCACGTCACCATCTAGTCAGCAGGCCACGTCGGTTGACACGTCATCATGCCACGTCTGTTCTACGTCATCATCCTCATCATTACACAGTTGCCATACATGTCAGTTGAGTCAGCGGCTTCAGCAAATCATGTGTCGCCACGTGGTGAATCCTCAGTGCGCCACGTGTCTCGTCTTTTCTCCAGCGGATGGGTTCGTTGGTTGCATGTTTGTTAAAAGGGATTCGAACCCACACCACTCAACAACGAAACGTCCGTGCTCACCGTTGCGCCAAAATATCCGCACCTACCTATTATTGGCGGGTGGTTTGTTTTGTTAACTGCCAGCCGAAAATTGGCTATATAAAGCCAGCGGCCGGGGTTGAACCCCCGACCGCCGGCCTATTAAAAGGTTTATCCACCAACAAGCCATTCAACGGCTTTAAAACGAATTCGGCATCGGTTGGTTTTGTTGAATTATGAAAGCCGAAAACTTTTTAAAATATAACAAACTCCTAAATTTTAAATAAAACAAAAACCAACCTCCCAAACAATAAGCCCGGGAGTGAATAATTAACAGGGGCTTAAATTGATTAAAAAGATTTATTCTGATTTTTATACTCAAAAAAGGGAGATTTTCAAAGATTATTATGTAAAATAGGGGAGATTTAGTTGATTTTAAGGGAGATATGGAGGTTTTCAAATATTTGATTTGTATTTTGGAGAGATAAGGTGAATATTTTCAAATCTTTTGGTTGAGGGCCAAATTGAGAAAAATTTATGTATAAAAGGAGGGTGTGAGGTGAGAGTAAGCATAAGTTTTTTTTCAGGTGATGAAGTCCTGATGCTGAAGTGACGGAAGAGGAGTCTTGTTGAAGAGTTTCCAAATCATTCTTGCATATCAGAGCATCGTTACGCTGCCGAATTGCTTGAAGAATGGTGGTGCTATTGTAATCAATTTTGGAGTTAATCGGATCGGTCTCTCTGTTGGAGTGGACCCGGAGACGTAGTCACTTTCGTGACGAACTCCGTTATCAAGCGTTGTTTGCACTTCTCTTCTTCTCTCTCTTTCTGTCTTTCATTTCCTTTCTGTTATAATCACCTTGTTATTACGTTCTTTATGTTATTTCCTTAAGTTAATTTTGTTTTAATTAACTTGAAATAATCATTGTAAAAGCATTGTAAAAGTTTAAGCATTTAAACTGCAATCTAGTCTAGATCCTACACAGATCAATTAAGGAAAATTAACCTGAATTAATTAATAAGGCCCTAGATTAATGTGAAAGTGTAAAGGTACACCTTGCAATATCACAAATAAGGCACAATTAAGTCCATTTTATTTAATAAGGCTCTAAACTTAATGTGAATATGTAAAACATATTACAACACTAATAAAGGCATAATTTAATCCTTTTTATTTATATTTATTCCCAAATTAAGTGTGGAAAGGGATACTTTTTCCTACACTACAATACCAAGCCAGTTTCATATCGATTTAATTCACAACCTTATGCAGAGTTACTCTCTCAAATTGATTACTCACCCTTTGAGAAATTTGAGAGCTTTTTGTGTGAATCAACCCTCATCAATCATCATCAAGGTTTTGTATCAACATGGATTAGGAAATTTGAGAAATCCACATCCACATCACACCAAAATTGCACTCAATCCACAATGGGATTATAGGTTTGTTGGTTATTTGTTTCAATTATCTAAGAAATTAGATTTCTTTGATGTTATTTGAATCATTTTAACCATCTTTACTAAATTTCATTGGAGTATTATCTTTAATTGATCAATTGCTTGTTTAATTTGTCTCATTTCATGTTATTTGATCAATTGAACTTTAATGCTTACAATTACGTATATAATTCATTACCATTTATTGTTTTTAAATGTATTGATACCAAAATAAATCACTATTTTTATGATCTTCTTTGAACTTATGTCTCTTATATAAAAAACCATTCTATGAAATAGCTTTTATAAACATAGTGATCTCTTATATAAATAGATATTTATAATATTATTCTTATATGTATAAGGCTAATATTACTTACATATATATTCTTATATAAAATGTATAGATAGATAAAATAAATATGTACTTATAAAATATACTTATAATATACATACATATATACTTATATAATATGTATGAATAATATAACCCAAATCTTTATAGTTACAAATTTTATATTTCATAACAATCCCTTAGTTTATATAATGTATAGATTGGTAAAAAATATTATTCTTCTATATAAGAAAATAATATTTTTTTAATTAGTAAAGTGTGGTCTAGGTGACTACTCTTATCATATTTATAATCAAAATATATGGTGTTCAATAATTTTGGTCTAAAAATATAAACCTATATCCTTTTTTTTCTAGAAATTATTAACTATATAAACCCCTATATTTTTAATCATATCTTGGCATCTTCTAAAACCAAGCCTATTTCTAATTATATTATGTACTCGTTATCTAATTTGTATTAAATGAGGAAATTTGACCATCCAATGCCTTAAATCACCTTCATTCTTATGTCTTGTTTCAAAATTTCATACGTTTTCTTTACTTTTTTATTCGTCTTATGCTCATTATTTGGCCACCCCATTATTATGAAAGGTATCCACTAAGTGAATACTACTCCATTATACGGTAGCATTGTCTTGTCTACAACTAGAATGCTTCATCCATAAACTACTTCAATAATAGTGCCTTCTAAACATCCTAAGAGATTGATTCATATTAAAAATTTCATCATTTTCTTAATATTATTTTTGGCTTCCTCTTAGTTGAATAGTACTTCTAAAAATATTAGAAATTTAGTATTGCTACCATTAACTAAGACTAAATATCTTGGGCTAGCTATACAACTAAAAATCTAGTTTATCCATTATTTTAAAAAGCCAAAAATTTCCTTTACTTTCAACAAGAATCTCCAATATAATCTTTCTTGCACTTTTTAATTTCAATTTTGGAATCATACCTTTATTTTGGTTATTTTTATTGTGTAATATTTCTTGAGATAGTATCACTCCATCTAATATAGAGCATCTAGGAACAAAACCACTTTTCTCTTATGCAATTATTTCTAGTAATATCTTTTTTATCTTGTTGTTATAACTTTAGATATTATCTTATATACTATATTGCATAGTGGTGAGCACAGGATCATGATGGGCCAAACAATGGCAATAGGGAAAAACCAAGTTTTTACTTAACTAAAATTGTGAAACAAATATTTGACTTTTTGTATGGGTCAGATAAAAATTTGATTTTGGTTTCATATGTAACATGCCTAATGTTCTACACTGTAACTTTCCTATGTTTTCACCTCAAGTAAATAAAATATAATGACAATAGCTTAAGCAATAAAATTTTTCTTTTAAAATATAAAGATAGCATGCACATTTGAAATAAACATATTTCCAAACTTTCCCATTACATTATTGCATTATATCAAAGTATTACAACTTTCCAATGTATTGATTTTATAATACATAATTTCATGATAAAATTTATCTTTTATAATTTTTCCATAGAAATGGATACAAATACATACAGGGCTCCATTGAGCTAATTGGAAATAGATATACGAATGGTCTAGGTGTCCATCAAATCTTGGTCGCCAACTGATGAGGAGAAGCATCACTCAAGCACTTTTCTGCCAACCATGGACTTAATTGTAGTCCCCAACACATCTACCAAAATTGGTAAGATGGCCCTACCCTTTGAGGAAGAGATTGGTTTGGTAACCTCATAATAATAATGAACTTCCCCAAGCTTGGTGTTGCATCCTACATATCTAGATCTGTCACACAATGACTACAACCTACACATATGACATTCCCTACCTAGCATGTAAACCCAAATCATAGTGAATTAACGGTACAAACAGTGGCAACTTACACTACTTTGGCCAAAGTATTCATCACCCAGAATTTAAAGTGGACATCATAAAATTCACCCACCTTCCTAGCTCAATTTGTATAAACCATTCATATCCCATGCATAGGCTATCCCCTTATGCCATGGAGTAACCTTAACCCCAGGAATAATCTATTACCCTCTACATTTACCAAAACACTACTACCAAGTAAATCAAAGTAGTTCTATAACCCAACTTAAATAAAGATCAACTATATAAGCTCTATCTTTAATATAGTATTCAATGCTACTATAAACACCCATTCCTTAATATGGAATATATACATACACTCAATCAATAGAGATCCTACACTAGGTACATCAAGAATCTTTCACTTCCACATAAAGAAGAGAATAACCTTTCCATAGTAAACAATTAAACAAATTTCCCAAACAAGGCAAACAATGTCACACAACCTTTTCAAATACATATAAAGCATAAAAGAGTAGAAATTAGCATGCCTATTTATTCAAAACTCCAATTGATCAAACTAAATTCCTAGCTCAACCTTCCCAAAATCAGCAAGCAATTCCCAACTATCTCTCTTCCACCCACCAAAAACTTACTCTCAAAAACCTCTCACAAACTCTCAAAAACCTCTCTCAAACTCAAAAATTCAAAATAACAACTCAGAAAATAAGCATCAAGTGTGCATAATGTGTTGCAATTGAGGGAGAAAGCACCTTTATTTATACACAAATGTGAGAAACTATAGGCTAGAAACAAGCTATCAAAGATGGCACTTCTCAATCCAAAAGGTTTGATTCGACAAGAAGAAGAAAAGGTGGTAGCTAAAATCATTGCACAATAAACACATGCACAACCAGATTTCATCATAAAGAATGAGTCACTCATTCTAATGGACAATAAGAATATCATTCAGAAATACAAGGTTATTATTTCCATAGGTCAACTCATTTTGGCCAGCTTCTCATTTGACTATTTCACACATTTCAATTTGCTTCATATGCTGGAATTTGTATTGCAGATTAGACTTCTATTTGGTTCACACTGTTCATAGATTGGCGCCACCAAAACATCACATGCCCTATAGTTTTGAGTTGCTATTTGATAAAGACCAGGTCAAAGTTTCATGTACGTTGAGTATTCACTTTTCCTTCATGTTTTGACTATCTTAATTTTTAAAATTTATCTCTCATGTATTGGTTTGTTTTGATCCCATACACTTTGATCCAACACTACCCATAGCCTTCTAACTTAAGCACTATTCCTTTTTATTTTTACACCATATACTACATGTATATGTTGCACTTTGTACATAGTATATGTTGTTCTTTGTAAGTTATGTGCTTAATAACATTTCAGCGCTATTTGAAATCATTAAGATATATTTAATATTCTCGTAGGGACATTTCTATTTATGTTGATACATACACACACATTAGTATTTATATATATATTATATATAAATCATTGCCTCAATAGTAAAACACATATATTCACAATCCCATTGATCGACATATATACACGAACTAGATATATATGTATATATATGCATACATATGTATATGTATATGTATATATATATATACATATATATTTATATGTCACCTTTGTTTGATCGATATTCCCATGTATATGGGTAATTTTTCCATGAGCATGCGTAGATATGTCTATGTATACTCTTGCAAGTATTTACTTATATGTATGAGTTTATCATTAACACACACACACACACACACATATATATATTTTACGTATATATATCTCATCGATTAAATATAAAAACATAAAGAAGAACTCACATCACAAAGAGACTCGACACTTTTAACCCCCAAACCAAGAGCATTCATAAATAAAACCATAACCTCTTCTAATCATACACGAGCAAGACTAAAGGTAACTTACTTTTTCCCAAACTATTAACCCAACTCGACTAAACTAGAAGTGAGTGTGTGAAAGCTCAGTTTAGGTCTTATTAAGGGTTACCAAAACAAGTTCTTCTCCTGAGTGATACTTCCCCTCTCTTCTAGAGGCTTGATTCTATTCCTGCATCCAACTTAGTACATTGCAATAGTAGTTAGCTAAAAACAATACATTCATTTACATCATATATTTCACAATCAGAATCATTGTATAATCGATTCAAAGTGAATGAAACATTTATTGTTCATATTTCCAAAACACATAAAGCATAAATACATTCATTTAAAGTATTTTCACCCAACTAGGTAAAAGTAAGTAGTAACATAATAGGGTGTAACATGGTAATACCAAACCAAAATGTATATCCATTTCCTAGAGGTTTTTTCATTAATTTTATATTATTCAAAATGGATATCCATTTTGAAAAGCCCCAAAAATCACACTTCAATAAAATGGATATAATTTTTGTATTAGTTATCAAAATTTTGATTTTTATAGGCATTGGAAAGGTGATTCAAAGCTCTACACAATAGATTAGGTGGTTTTTCTAGATTATGTGCCAAAAATTAATTATAATAATTTTAAATTCGTCTTTCATTTTTGAAACTTCAAATGCTCACAAATTTTGCATATGAATCCATTTTTTGCAATTTATTTGCAATAATCATCTCAAAATACTTGAAACATTAAAAGAGCTATCAATAATGAAACATTTATATATATATATTTTTTGATTAGTAAATAGCTGCTAGGGGCAACACCCATTATATTAATATCAACAAGTTCTTACATTCTCTGCCATCATGAATTTCATATTACCAGTGTTTGTTTGGCCCACCCATTACATTCTTCTTATTACTATCCCGACTATATCTACCCCTTTCCCTTTCCATTTTACAAAATGAGGGTTCTAAACTGTACAAAACAACCCTCTCAAACCATAAACTATTCATTATTAGATTTGACAATACCAGACAAACCAAGCAAAGCAAAAAACCACATTAGAGATTTTTTGCACCTATTCCTAGTCTTCATCAAACATTGTTGCACACATCTTCTTCACCTCCAATGCATCGACTATCACTAGGAATTCAGGTCCACATGCACTATGGGCTAGATGACTAGATTTTTCTTCGATATCTCAAGAGTCTTGCTCTCACCACTCGTCACCTCCACCGAGCTCCCAATCCTCGCTATCTCCCGCCACCACCTTGCCATCCAATCCCTCTGCTTGTATGTATGCTCCCACCCAACCTGTTGTTGGTTTGTTGGTCATGCTCACCACTCAAAGGAGGAAGGAGATTGACCTATCAATCTCTCACCACCTCTTCTCTAGTTCTTGCGGATGTAGGATTCAAACTACCACAAATTTTGGGACCTCCAATCCATTGTCGAATGCCATGTAATAATGTTGCGGTAGGGGAACAAGTAGGTTACCATCCACGTTGTCCAGTGCTTCATCTATCTCCTCGAGCCAAGTGTGTTCAAAGACCATCTGGCGGAGCTTTTTGCTCCTCTCTTTCAAGAGCCCCATGTACAAGAGCATGGGTAAGAACATGGCTGGTATCTCCACATTTTCCCTGAACCTTTGCCGAGCCATGAGAAATTCTTTCCCCAATACCTTCTTCAATGCCCATAGGATCAGGGTGCGAAAAATTTAGTATCCCTTTTAGTCTTTTATCTATTATTTCTTCGTAAAAGGACTGCTACTGCTTGGTCATGTTTAGAAAGAGCGGATTCTCCATTTTTGTTGTTGAACTTGTGCACAATATTGCAATTTTGAGCTTTCCAAATCTACTTCACTTTTTCTGCTTTGTGTGCTTTGAGTGCTTTTTAACCTCATTTCTTCTATCTACACTATGATGGCCACTTAGATAAGTGTACCACCCTGTCCCATCCACTATCCTTTCCATTCAATGTGGTTGCATACACTGCCAGTTACTTATGATCCCCATTATCAAGAGTAGTTGCTATTTTAGTGCACTTGTTGTTCCTAATGTCGGCCTCTATCCCACCGAACTCTTATGTTCCAATTCCCACAAGTGAGCTACTCCATTAGCTCATTACCATTTAATACTCTTGATTCTCCCATATGGCTATTGATGCCTATGTGTTTTTCATTCTCATCTCCTTTTTTATTTTGATTGCAATTTAGGAATTTGCATCTTCACCTCAAATCCTTTGGTACCTTGCTGCAATACGGCTGCATGAGCTACCAACATCTTATAAAACTCATCCTCTTGACATCATCACCCTTTTCATGGCAGATTTTCATCCAATTTTGGCTATTTGAGAGTCGTACTCCTGGCGTCACAACTCCTTGTGGTGACCTACCCTTGAAGCACCACCCCACTTCGTCTATTAAATTTGGCGCCTTCTAGTTTTGGCTTCACTATCTTTATAGCATATCCATTTTCCTATGCTATTGCACACATGCTCTATCTTGCCTTCTAAGCTATCATTCAAAGGAAAGTGGGTGTCCTCTTCGTCCATTTCACTTGCTTTGTCAGTCATCCTTCTCTATTGCTTTCTTTGCCAAGTTGTCTGCCACTTGGTTACCCTCTCTGTATATATGTGGCTTACTTTAAAGTCCTCAAATTTTCCTAGGAGCTATTTTATTGGTTGTAGCAAATGATTTAATTTCCAATTAGGGGCATTGTTGAGCCGAATTGCATTAATATTGATTAGCAAATCTCCTTCCAAGTGTATTTTCTTTGCTCCAGTTGCTACTCCTAGTTGAAGGCCCTTTAATGCCGTTCAAAACTCTGCTTCATTATTGGTGCATACTCCTAGCAGAATGGACCTCTCTACAATTATCTTCCAAAATTCATCTCGTGCCACACATCCTACTCCTCCTAGCCTTGGGTTGCCTTGATCAGCTCCGTCAATGTTTATTTTAATCCACCCTCCTTCTGGTGCTTCCCATACCACTTCACTCCTTTTTTTGTTGTCGGTGTCGCTTAAGCCTAGTCCAAACAATTGGGGGATGGCTAGCCCACTGAATGATTTTTTTCATTTTTTCATCCCAATTGGTGTAGATCATCTACTTCTTCAATTTTGATCAGGCTACCTCATTGACTATTTCAGTAATCATACTTTCGATTTTGGACCAGAGTCTCTCTTGAGTCATTTTCTTGTCTTGGAATATCCTCATGTTGTGTTCCTTCCATATTTCCCAAATTATGATTGAGGGGGATATTGGCCAGATGGTATCAAATATCGCTTTCCTTCATGGTTGTGGCCACATATTGAACCATGCTAGTAAACATGCAGGCAGCGCACATTGGTAACTCAATTTATTCATGAAAAACTTCCAACATTACTCTGAATATGGGAAACTCAGTAATAGGTGATCCACATTTTCATTGCTCTTCTTGCAAAGGACACATTTGAGTTGCATATTAGTCTATTTGGGAGGCAGTGTTTCCCCCATATGAGTTTCTTTGGCCAATTCTACCTGGCTTCTACCATTTCTTTAATTCTATATCCAAACTTGACAACATATGACCCAGTCGACGAGCCACACCACCTTATAGTATCTTCTTGATTGGAAGGGGAGAAAGTTCTTTCTTTAAGGATTGTAGATAAAACATCCTTTTGTTCTTGTGAGGCATTTAGATCCTTTAGGGAGTGCCATTCCCACTTTTAGACCCCATCTTGTAGTTTTGTTTTGTCATAATTGCATATCTTATCTCCCCAAATCTAAGTAGACTCTGCTTTGATTTGCTCCAAATTGGGATGTGTTACCAGGGATTTTTTGCCATTTTAGGAGTCCATCCAAAAAGATGTTGATTGTCCATTCCTTACTTCCAAAGTTACGTGCTTGGTGATGATGTCTTTGCATTCCAGTAAATAATTCCATATTATTAAGCCTCTCAAGGGGTTTGTCATGATTAATATTTGAGTTGGGGAGTCCGAGTCCAAGTATTTTCTTCTCAATATTTTCACCCATTTCTGCTCTCCTTTCACATACATATCCCACACCAGTTTTTCTCCCATAGCCATATTCATCAATTTTAGTTGCTTGAAACCCATTCCCCCTAATTCCTTAGGTGTACATACCTTCTCCCAGGCCACTAGTGGAAACTTCTGTTGTTCCCCTGATCCACTCCAAAAGAAATTTTTGAAAATTTGATTGAGTTTTTCTTCAACCACTACTAGGGTCTTCAAGCAGGCCATTGAATAAACTGGTATGGATGAAAGCACTGCTTTCACCATCATCAACCTCCCTACTAATGACAACCACTTCCCTTTCCATGTCCCCATTTTGTTCTTGCAACTATTTACTAGGTTCTCCTAGTAACATTTTTTATTGATGCTAATGAAAAGAGGTGTTCCCAAATACCTACCTGGGAAGTTTGCCACTCTCAATCCCAAGATCCTTGCCAACTCCCTCTGCAAACTCGGTTGTGTATTGAGAAAAAATACCTTTGATTTATGCCAATTGATGCTCTGTCCTGATGCTAAGCAGTACTCATCCAGGAAAGTTCTAATAGTTCGAGCTTCCTTTCTACTCATTGTGCCAAATAGTATTGTGTCATCTACAAATTGTTGATGTGTTGTTGCTTCCAGTTCATTTCCTATTGATACTCCCTTCCACTCCCCTAACTACCTCAACATACTTATTCCCCTACCCATAGCCTCCACCATAATGTTGAACATGAAGGGAGATAGGGGGTCCCCTCGCCTGATGCCCCTTGAAGATACAAGAAAACCTTGTGATGTCTCATTTACTAGGACAAAGAACTTGGAAGTTGATATGCAACTATTAACCCAACTTATCCATTCTTCCATGAAGCCAAATTTCTTGAGCACCTCTACTAGGAATTGTCTATCCACTAGATCATATGCTTTGAGAATGTCTAATTTGAGAATGATACACTTGGCTCCCTTGCCTTTCTAGTTGAGTGAAGGGTTTCATGAGCTGTAATGATGCCCTCAACAATTGACCTGCCCGAGGCAAAGACACTTTGTTCCTTTGATATGATTTGGCTTAGAAAACCCTTCAGTCTGTTGGCTATAATCTTGGTAACCACTTTGTAAATCATATTACATAATGCAATAGGTTTGAAATCCCCCATTGACTAAGGATCCTTCTTCTTAGGGATTAGGGCCAAAAATGTATGGTTTGTTGCACCCAACATGGTCATATTTCTCCTTAATTCTTCCATTTATAGTGTTAGATCCTCCCCCACAATTCCCTAAATTTTTTGAAAAAAATCGGTCGAAAATCCATCTAGGCCTGGGGAATTATTAAGGTTCAGCTAGAAGGTTGATTTCTTCACCTCTTCCATACTTATTTTTTGGTATAGTACTTTGTTTTGATCTTCTCCTATTACTGTTGGGATGAAGCTTAGGAGTTTGTCCTGAGCATTTCTATTTTCTGGAGCTGGTCTATTTAGTATTTTTTGGAAGAAGTTCATTGCCTCCTCGTTGACCTCATCCATTGATTGGGTTTTTTTTCCATCCTCCCTTCTAATTGTTGTGATTCTATTTATGCTTCTATTTATTACTTTCGTTATGCGGAAATACTTGGTATTTCTATCTCCTTCCTTTAACCATGTTTCACTTGATTTTTGTTTCCAAAAGCACTCCCCTTTTTTTAAAATTTCAGCCAATTCTTCTTTTAGTATTTTTTCTACTTCAAAATTGTCACCTCCCATGCAATTTTCTATGATGTGTTCATTGAGTGCAGCCAGTTCTTTTTCTACTCTCTCTTTCTCTTAGAAGACATTCTTGAAGTGTTCCTTATTCCATTCCTTCAACTTGTTTTTCACATGGTTTATATTTTTTCTCATCTTGTATAGGTGGGAATGGTTCTCAATTCTTAGCTCATGCCACCATTCAACAACTAAATTTGGGAGAATTTCATCCTTGAGCCACATGATTTCAAACTTGAACAAGCTACCTTTTGGGGATATATCTAGTTGGATGAAAAGCTGGACTGGGAAGTGGTCTGATCCAACATATGGCACTATAGTGGATTCTTGTATTTGACACTCTCCTCCCCAATCCCCAATAAGGCTATCTATCCTTTCTGCTATACTAGTGAAGCTTTTTCTCCTGTTGATCCATGTGAAGGTCCCATTCTTGGTTTGCATGTCCATCAGTTGATTAGTGTCCAAAAATTCCTAGAAGTCCTGCTAAATTCTAGTGGATCTACCCAATCTACCCCTCTTTTCTCCATAGTTTAGGGTAGCATTGAAGTCACCAGCTAGGATTCCTTTCTCTCCCCCAAGGCTTGCTATGGATGTGGATAGTTGTTGCCATATATTTCTCTTTTCTGTTGTGGCTAGAGGCCCATAGACATTTATTATTGTAAACTGCTCATTCTTTTGGAGTATTTTACACTTTATTTTTATCCAATTTTTGTTCTCCTTAGCCACCACACTTGATACTACTAGTGGGTTACAAAGGACACATAGTTCCCCTAAGGCTCCCTCATCTCCCACAAAGTGCCCCTTCCATTGTCTCCACCAGTTGAGTTTGCTTTTGCTTTCTTCTATGTCCCACTTTGTTTCTTGTAGTAAGAAAATGTTTCCTTTTGATTGGTCAATTTTGCGATTAACCATATGCCATTTGTTAGGGGAATTTATGAACCTAACATTCCATGTTATGACCTTCATTGCGGCTAGGGAAGAATAACATCCTTCTCTATTCTTAGTTTCGTTTGTCCAACTACATTTGCTACTATCTCCAATTTGGCCTTATTTGTCTTAGACTCCATCTTTCCTTTTTTCTTGATGTTGGACTTCTTTATTTTTGATTGAGATTGTTCAAGAGTTCTTTCTTCCATGATCTCCCCTTCTTTTACTTCCTCTTGTGCCTCCTCATTTGATTCCAACTCTGCTTCACTTTCATTGTTGATCGCTTGCAGATCTTTTTCAACTTCTTCATCCTCAACTTGTGTTGATTTTCCCATGTACATGATGCCTTCTTCTTCCTTATCCTTCTCATTTTCTCTAGACCCTCCTTCCTATGATGGCCTTTTCAATTGATTCTATAATTCCTTTTCCTTTCTCTCTTTTTCTTGGGTTGTTCATTTCATTTGAAATCTCTTCTAGCTGCAGGGCTATGTCCTTTTGTAATTCTCTAGTTTGTTCTAGTAGAGTACTTAGGTATTTTTTTGCTCGAGCTGCCATATTCAAATCATATGTTATTTTTTGACACAAATCCCTTCTTGATTTCCAAAATTTTCTGCTCAAATTTCTCTTTTTGGACCCTGTGCCAATTATTTGCCTTATGTAGCCTTTGTCTAGGGTTGGGGTTTTCTACGGACTCTCCGAAAGATTTTCCTTTTTTGCCATCTCTTTTTTTCCATTTTGATCCTCTCCATTGGGGTTGCTCTTCTTTTTCACTGTCATTCCCCAAGAACATCCTTCCCTTACATCCTCCCTGAATAAGCACCTCCTAATTTGTAATCCTTCACATTTAACCAACTTTTGATTCCAGATTCCAAATTTAGATAATATTTCCAAATTTTTGTATATCCCTACCCCTTTCGCAATTTCCACCAGTATATTAGCTTTAGATTCTTTCTTCCCATTAATGAAATCTTCATCTACTCCCAGGAATACCCCTAGGGCATCCCCAATCTCTATCATTGCTTCCACACTCCAGTACTTGGATGGGAGGTCAACCAGTTTTATCCATGTGGGGATTTTTTTGATTATGTATTTCCATGGATCAAAGTTAGCTTCCCAGTTTTTGTAGTGAAAGCTATATCCCTTAAATAATAGAGGATTTTCATGCACAAATTTCTACTTTAAATTATGCCAATGCATTCAATGAGGAAGAATGAGTTTGGTAGTTTCTAAACACTTACCGGATCCTTGAAGTTTTGTTGCCACCTCTCCATGATTTCTTCTTTTGTGCATCCTGGGCTGCACCATTTTGCAAATAAGGCTCGATCTTTCAATCTTAGAACCCTTGAATTAATAATTTTTGTTGGCATCGAAAAACAACTTGCTTCCCCATGACCTGAGATTTGCATCAGCTTCCCTTCCTCTTCCTTTCTTTTGGTAGTTTGACTTCCCATTCTTCTATTTCCCTAGTTCCAAAATTGGTTGGAGTTTTTTACTCGCTTTCCCTTACTCCATTTAGCTCTTGACCACACTCCCCATGCTCTCCATGATTTTTCTTCCCCCACTCGGCCTTTTGGGGTCTTTTCTCTTGGGTCACCCCTATCGATGGCCCCTTTCCTTTGCTCATTTTGTGACCACCTCTGATCCATCAAATCCACATTGAGTTGATGTTAACCTACTTATTCAATGTTCTTGCTTTTCCCTATCTAGGGGCTACTGGTTATTTTTGGCCTTCTTTCCTCTTTGATTCTCCAATTTGTTGATATCTCAATCCTAGGGCTTCTTTTTTTCCCAAACCACCCATGCCTGTGATTTGGAAAGCTACCACGAGCAATCCAATTTTCTCCTTTCCTATTCCTTTTTTCCTAGTGTTGATCCTAGTTGCTTTTTCAGCTTCGATTCCCTCCACCCCATCTTGTTTTGTGGGCACACATTGCATTCATCCCTCCTAAAGTAGCTTGGGTGACACATATCCACCTAGTCTTCATTGGTGAATACCCATTAAAGGATATGGGTGTTCACTTCCTCTCTTCTCTCCCTTGCCACACCCTTCTCCGATTGGTCATCTTCTTCATAGTCTCACTAGCGTTTCCTGCCTTGCTCACCTACATTTTTTCACTCCTTTGCACCATCTTGCACCATTTTTCTTTTTAATCACTTCTACATTTTAGATTTTCATTTATTATTTTATTGAAACATTTATATTTTTTATACTAAGGAGAGTAAAAAAATTACATAAATCATCATAGAAGGCTTCCTTGTTTTCTTTGATCTTATGCACACCTTTCCCCAAGTTGACCTAGGAGAATATGTGTTCCCTTATGTCTCTTTCACCTTATGATACTCACATGCTTGAAAAAATCATCAAATTCATTAGAACAACATTCTTCTTCATTGTTAGATATTAAAACATGTATCGTATGTTTTGATTGCTTCTCTACTAGTGTCATGTCCCTGAATTGGAGGTATAGTGATTTAATTAAATTATTTAATTAAGTTGTCCAAATTATTGATATTTCATGAGGATAGCTTAATTGATGATTTAATTAAGTCATGAGGTGTTATTAAATTAATTATTTATTAAGTTATTCCCATAAAATAAAATATCAAAAGGGATGACTTATTATTTAATTAATTTAATAATAAAAAGTGACTTAAGTGACTTAATAATAAAATAATAAAGTAATAAAGTCACTTAAGGAATATTTCTGGAATCTTCTAGAAGTCTCTTGGTGATGAGGTTGAAAAAGTATAAAAAGAGGCTTGGGCTATGCATTTGGACATCTTGAGTTGAACACACTTTTTCTACTACACTGCTGAAGCTGAATGCTTAGCTTATTGTTTTCCAGTCTTCGTTTGTGAAAGACCAAACCTAGTTGGTTAAGTGCCAATTTCGGTTGTGCAACACCAACCCTAGTTGGATAGTGGAGGAAGATACTTCAGTCTTTCTCATTGGACTTATTGCAATCATTGGAGGTTATTTTTGGAGAGATTTATGAGATATTTTGAGGTCTGTAATTTTGTTTCAGTCTGCAGATCAGCCATGGGAGAAATCACATTTTCATTCATTGCTCTTCAATAAGGAGATATAATTTTGTGGGCACTTGAGGGATTGCTTCCTTTGGTGTTGGCAATCATTTTCATAACAAATTTGAGGAGTTTAGAGGCTGTATTTATTTTTCTAAAATATTGCCAGGCAAGCAGGGGCGACCCTCTTATGAAGGGGCGATTTTGGTTTAGAAAGGCTGTAAAAATTCCAATAAAATTCTCCAAGGGTCGTGTGGGGTCAAAGAGTATTGGTGCAACATTCTTGAAGGCATTGACATCTTCAATAAAGGGAATCGAATCATTTTATGGTAGCTGCTACAGAATTTCCAGGTTCCACATTTTGTTGCATTGCATTTACAGTCATCTAGTCATATAGAGTTCATATCAAATGTAACCAGCATATCATAAATGTAATTTCAGTCATCTAGAAAGCAATAAATTTGCTTATGCAATGTAAATTCAGTCATAGCAATTAAGCATTGAGTTTCAGTCATTAGCATATAGTATTAGTGAGTTAAAGTCCATTGTATAAGGTCTGATTGCAACTCTTGAACAACTTGTAATTCCTTTCATATCTTCTCAATACCAAGTTGGAGTGATAAGGAGTTTACTTGCCAACTATTTGTCAAAATGTCTCTCATATATAGTTGCATTGTATTAAACTAGTTTGCATGCCAAATGTTTGTAGAAATGTTCCTTGGCTGTAGGTTTACTTTTTATATCAGATTTTCATGTTTATGCATTCAAAAGGTACAAAAACACATTGCACATCATCTTAGGACATTGCTAGATGCTTGGAAACATTTGGCAATCAATTGTATTGCATTTGTATTCATCAAAAGCATTTCAAATACAATCTAAAACTTATTATCAGCAAGTTAGAAGTTGCAAGCAAAGTGTTTGTCAAAATTCCAAGGGCAGAAAATTAGTGTTTTTGGATCAGATTTGGCAAGGCACTTTACAGTGGTATCAGAGCCAAGAATCTTGCCAGCTTGTTGGGTAGATTGCACTTTGTTTCAGCTACTTGATTGCAGATCAGGATTTTGGTTGGTTAAAAAATGGTCACCAAAGAAGAAATAGAGATTGCTTTCCAAGAATACCGTGCACTTCCACAATGGATCAAAAATGACCTTCCGTTTGTTGAGTATATGGAGGATCCAGAATATTATCACAAGCAAGCAAGAAGTCCAATGACATGTGAGCAGTCAGGGATGAATGAAATCTTGAATGCCTTGCTAGAACAACAAGAACAAAGCTTGAAAAGGATGAATAAAATAGCTGAAGAATGGAACAAGAGGATGAAGAAATATGGTGAGACATCTAAAAGTCTCCATGGTGAATTTTCAGTAGCTAGTGATCAGCTTGTTGTTGGTCCTAAGGAGAATCACATAGTGGAAGATGTGGAGCACAAGACACTTCATGATGACTTCAAGAGTAAAGAAGAGCAAGAGAAGAAGGAAGACACCTTGGAGCAGCTACATGAAGATAAGTCTTCTTGTGATGTTTCATTCAGTGAAGAAACAAATTGTGGTTTGATAAATGAAGATCCATTGAAGATTCAAAATGTAGAGGTGTTTGAGATAGTTGATCATTTACTTAGTGGAGCAGCCACTAGTGATTCAACTATACACAATGAAGGTGACACTCTACAATGGCATGATATGATTACAGATTGGTTTGAAGACAACAACATGATGTCTCATCATTCTCAAGAGAGAGGAGCTTTGGTTCATGATCAAGCCAATGACGTGATAGCAACCATGGAGGGAAGCCATACACCAATTATTGGACATGAAAACATCAAGCAGAAAAGGACTGATTTTGTTTATTTTGGCATAGAAGAAGTAAGGAGATTTGAAGAGATGAACAAAGAATGGATGAGGAAAGCCTTAGAAGCTAAGTTGGTGGCTGCCAATGCAAGAAAACATCTTCAAGAAGTCAAAGCAAAGGTCAATCTCATTAACATTGCAAGGAAAAAGAGAATTGACAATATTAGAAGACTTCTTGAATCTGAAAATACATGTTCTTCTAAGGAGGATGATGAGATGTGCTTGGTTCCAAGCAAGAGGAAACAAGAACATGATGAGACTTTTTCATATGAGGTTGAAGTTGTTCATAGCTTGGAGACTAAGCTGAAGGTAAAGGAGGATGATATTATTGCAGCCCTATCTCATCATGACAGGATGCATAAAAGAATTGAGGAACATTTATGGGCAATTCAGTTAGAGAGAAGAAAAAAGGGAATTGGAGCAGAGTCTTCTCTTGATGATTTGCAAGTTGTCAAAGAAGGTATGGAGATAATGAAGACAAATTATTTGAACCTTCTTTCAGATCGTGACCACTTGGTTAGCCTTGTTAAGAAGCTGATTTCTTCTAGGACTTGCACATTGGGTGACAACATTGATTCAACCTCTTTTCAATGAGTAGATGGCATTCATGGTAGTATCCTTCTCACTCTTGATAGTGAGTTAGGAAAATTGCAATTGCTTTCCAAGGGAGGTCTTGATGATTTTGCATTTGAGGCGCACCAGCATAGTCTTTGGAGTCAACATAGTGAGTCAGATATACAGGTTTGGGATCCAGGTGGCTAGTGGACAGGTGCAGTTGATTCTCCATTCGGGCGTCAGATGTTTTGGCAGTCGAGTTGGATTAGCAGTGCAAATTTCTTGAGGGCAAGCAATCTTTGGGAAGGGAGGACTGTCATGTCCCTGAATTGGAGGTATAGTGATTTAATTAAATTATTTAATTAAGTTGTCCAAATTATTGATATTTCATGAGGATAGCTTAATTGATGATTTAATTAAGTCATGAGGTGTTATTAAATTAATTATTTATTAAGTTATTCCCATAAAATAAAATATCAAAAGGGATGACTTATTATTTAATTAATTTAATAATAAAAAGTGACTTAAGTGACTTAATAATAAAATAATAAAATAATAAAGTCACTTAAGGAATAATCAAGAATCTTCTAGAAGTCTCTTGGTGATGAGGTTGAAAAAGTATAAAAAGAGGCTTGGGCTATGCATTTGGACATCTTGAGTTGAACACACTTTTTCTACTACATTGCTGAAGTTGAATGCTTAGCTTATTGATTTCTAGTCTTCATTTGTGAAAGACCAAACCTAGTTGGTTAAGTGCCAATTTTAGTTGTGCAACACCAACCCTAGTTGGATAGTGGAGGAAGATACTTCATTATTTCTCGTTGGACTTATTGCAATCATTAGAGGTTATTTTTGGAGAGATTTATGAGATATTTTGAGGTCTATAATTTTGTTTCAGTCTGCAGATCAGCCATGGGAGAAATCACATTTTCATTCATTGCTCTTCAATAAGGAGATATAATTTTGTGGGCACTTGAGGGATTGCTTCCTTTGGTGTTGGCAATCATTTTCATAACAAATTTGAGGAGTTTAGAGGTTGTATTTATTTTTCTAAAATATTGCCAGGCAAGCAGGGGTGACCCTCTTATGAACGGGCGATTTTGGTTTAGAAAGGCTGTAAAAATTCCAATAAAATTCTCCAAGGGTCGTGTGGGGTCAAAGAGTATTGGTGTAGCATTCTTGAAGGCATTGACATCTTGAATAAAGGGAATCAAATCATTTTATGGTAGCTGCTACAGAATTTCCAGGTTCCACATTTTGTTGCATTGCATTTATAGTCATCTAGTCATATAGAGTTCATATCAAATGTAACCAGCATATCATAAATGTAATTTCAGTCATCTAGAAAGCAATAAATTTTCTTATGCAATGTAAATTCAGTCATAGCAATTAAGCATTGAGTTTCAGTCATTAACATATAGTATTAGTGAGTTAAAGTCCATTGTATAAGGTTTGATTGCAACTCTTGAACAACTTGTAATTCCTTTCATATCTTCTCAATACCAAGTTGGAGTGATAAGGATTTTACTTGCCAACTATTTTTCAAAATGTCTCTCATATATAGTTGCATTGTATTAAACTAGTTTGCATGCCAAATGTTTGTAGAAATGTTCCTTGGCTGTAGGTTTACTTTTTATATCATATTTTCATGTTTATGCATTCGAAAGGTACAAAGACACATTGCACATCATCTTAGGACATTGCTAGATGCTTGGAAACATTTGGCAATCAATTGTATTGCATTTGTATTCATCAAAAGCATTTCAAATACAATCTGAAACTTATTATCAGCAAGTTGGAAGTTGCAAGCAAAGTGTTTGTCAAAATTCCAAGGGCAGAAAATTAGTGTTTTTGGATCAGATTTGGCAAGGCACTTTACAACTAAGACTTTAAATTATTTAAACTTAGTGAAAACTTTATATTTATGTTTCATAAAATAAATTCAAATAAACCTTGAAGCACCATCAATGAAATAAATTAAAATATTGATGTTTTCCAATAGAGTCAATATCCACAACATAAATACAATTGTATGAATAATTTCTAATTTACTCTTTGCTTCTTTTTTTTTAACACATAATGCTCAAAAAAATTAAAATACACATCAAAACAAGATACACAAGATACTTTATCAAACATTTTTTTTTCACAATATTTTTTTAAACCTTATTCACTTATGTGGATCAATCTATAGTGCCAAGACATACATGTATTTAAAAAAAAAATAGTCACATGGGTGGATTTATATAAAGTAGTGTAATTAAGTCTAAATTTTTTTCCTAATCTTGTCCCTCTTGCCACCACTAAGCTTCTTCTCACCAATCTACAACCATGCTTATCAAATGTTACATGCATTCCTAAATCATTCAAATTAGATACGTAAATATATTTCTAGCCAACCTAGTAATATGTAAACCATTAGGGAGGGTTTTAATCCTCCCATCACTAAATAAAAATTATACCTTTCCTCGTCCAATAATAGGATATGAACTATTGTCCCCAAGGTAAACTTGACCTCCATCATATTCTTCATATGTGGAAAACCACTCCTTGTGAGGAGTCACATGGTATGAGCATCTTGAGTCAAACAACCAATTTTCATGAGAAATATTATTGCATGAAGATAATGAAACTTTATTTCCTAATTTAGAGTCCTTTTTTTGTAGAGGAATCCCACAATTTATTTTTGTTTCTACATTTTTCTTAACATGTCCCCTCTTTTTGTAATTACAACACTTCACTCTATTCTTTTCACTAGGAGTTTTAGATTTTCCCTTACACTTGTCTTTAGGAACTTTTTGTTCTCCTTTTGATCCACCTCTTTTCTTAGACCTTCCCTTGACACGGAGAGCATCTGATGAGCTATTTATAGCTTTCTTTGTCATTTCCTATGATAATATGTTGCAACAAGAGCACCCATCTTGGGATCTTTGAGATTAGTACTAATAGAAAGAATGAAATTTTCCCATGGCTCAAGAAAATAATAAATAAGTATAATGCATTTATCTTCTTCATCAATCTTAACATCATTTGAAGCTAACTAACACAAAATTAGATTAAATAAATTCAAATACTCAACAATTGAGTCATCTTCCTTTATTTTCAAAGAAAAAAAATCTTTTCAAATATAACTTATTTGTTTAGATCTTGGCTTGGTAGATTTCACCTAAATGTTTCCATGAATAATATGATATGGGCTCTTCAACTAGATTTAGCTCTTTAACTAAATTTAATAAAACTAATCCGACAAGATAAAGTTGGATTTTACTATGTGCTTTATTATCTATTTTTTCCACTCATCTTGATCTATTTTATCAAGTCTTTATTTTTTTATTTAGCCAACAATTGGTCCCTCTCTTCAAGAGGGTCCTCTAATTATTATCATCTAATCAAGATGCAAATGTATACATGGGTATCACACTGAAAAATCTGTAAAAAAAAATGAACATAACTCCCACTACATGAAAACCTTCACACTTCCACCTAAGAAGCAAAGTTGGCTAGGCTTTAATACTAAATGTTAGAAATGAAGGTAAAAAACCTATAAAATGAAAATATAAATTTTATGTTACAAATTTAATATTTATTATGTATGATACCAATGGAGATTTAAATATATGCTACTTAGTAATAACAAAGAAATCAAAGGGTTTTTTGTCATCCTATTTGAACCTTGCACATGGTGTATGATAGTCATGGGGGTCCTCATGACCCCCCTCCCTTTGCTTGCATCGGTAGTACAAATAACTAAGGACTTTATTTTGGCTACTGTTTCAAACTTGGGGGGCCTTATTTAAGCTCTTGACACTATTTTGGATGGTCCTCTTGAACCTGTATTCATCTATTGATTTGAATATCAAGGACTAGAAATGTGTTCTTGTGGGTGACATTGGAGGTGACAATGCACATAAAAATACTTTACTTGAGTTCTTTGAGTTTAAAAATGGAATGAAAATAAAACCTCTTGAATTCATGTTTGAAAGAACCATCTCCTCGATGGAGAACTCCTTGGTCGATAATTTTTTCTCCTTACATCACATTGTTGATGTGGTTTGGCATTGGATTGATGCTAAATGGCATATGAAAGGTAGTGTGGAGGTGAGTGTTATGGTTGGTGGCTTGTTCCTCTTCAAGTTCAATTCTAAGGATGATCTTCTAATAATTCTCAACATGGGCCCTTGGTTATACAAGAAACATAATTTATCTCTGTGTAGATGAAAACCATTGACCCTATTGTAGATCTAAATAAAAAAACCCCTATTTGGGTTAGGATGCCTGGAATCCCTCTCGACATCTAGAATGAAGTGATGTATCAATGAATTGGAAACTCTATTAGACACTTTATTTCAATGGAAAACTTTACAAAAAAAAATATAGGTTAGTATTTGCTTGTTTTTGTGTGAATATTGATATTCATAAGACTCTTCCAAATTTAATCATTCTAGATTCTTGGGAAGTGGTCCCAACTAATTTTATATAAAAATGATACAATATTCTATAAAAAATTCTCAAAATTAGGACACTTAATCACTATTTGAAAAGCCCCCTTAAAGCAAAACCAAAAAATTAAAGAGCCTTTGGTTTCAACAATGAATGGATTAGAGGATTATCCTTTCAAAGATGAGATCCTGAGTATACTCAAATCCCCTTTGAAAAATGATATCTCTAAAGGATTTAAGCTTGGTATACATGATAAAAATACCTTTAAAGCTCTATCTCCTCTTAGGAAGGAAAGCTCTGTGATAGGAGACAAACATCCGGTTGGTGTGTAGTTGGAGGTCTTAAGGATTAAGGCCCCCTACCCCTATAATGGAAGAAAAAAAAGAAGGGGAAATATCTAGTGAGTACCATAGGTGTCAAATCTTAAAGATGACTTCCCCTCAGCATATTGAAGCATTGTAGAGTGTAATAAAAATGAAGACAAATTCACCCAACACCCCTATGTAAGATATCCTTTCACTCTCTCTGAGAGAATATTCAAATAAACCAACTAAAAGTAAATATTTCTTTGATTAGGAAGGATGGTCAACCCCCCAAAATAAAGGAAAAAAAAAGATGGTGTTGAGGCTAAGGCTAGCAAGATTCCCAATGACAAACAAGATAAAGAGAAGCAATAAAATAATGAAAAGAATGTTAGAGACATCCTTCAAAAAAATTATAAACAAAGATTCTATCTTGGAACGTTAGAGGGCCTAATAGCCCTCAATAGTAATATATCCTGAAATTTTGTCTTTTGGAGAATAAGATAAATATATTTTTACTTCAAGAAGTTAAAATGAATAAGAGCAATTTTCAGTCCATTGCTAAATATTTGTAACTCACTACTGAATAATTTATATGTGAGGCTATTGGGGCTTCAAGAGGTCTACTCACAATGTGGAACCTAGCTAAGTTTGTTGACCTACTCTAATTAATCAATCTAGAAATATCCTAGGAGTTAGATTCACTTCCATGATTTTATCATGGAATTTAATAAATATATGCCTCTAATGAGAGAAATTCCATAAAATCTCTTTGGATTGATGTGGTTGCTCAAGTTTTGGGTACTAGTGAGGCATGGTGGATATTGGCTGGGAATTTCAATTCCCCCCTTTTTCTTTCAAAAAAACTTGGGGACTTAGTAGGTTACATAGACAACATGGTTGATTTGGTTGAACTTCTTAGTTCAATTGGGCTCATGGACATAGACCTCCAAGATCAATTATTCACATGGAATAATAGGAGAACTGGAAACCACCTTATCTAGAAGTGAAGTTGGATTATTTCCTAGTTTCTTCTAACTAGGACATTATCCACACCTTGAACATTTTTTCTTTACCTAGAACTATTTCAGACCACAACCCACTATTGCTGGACTAGAAAGATAATGCTCCTACTAGCCCTTTCCTATTCAGATATGAGATAATGTGGGATTTACATTTTAAATTTAGGGATTTTATCTCTAAGTGGTGGAACATCCCTATCCAAGGTTCTACTATGTATAGGGTGAATCAAAAACTTATAAATATTAAAAATAAAGTCAAAGGATGGAATGGGTTGATCTTCAATAATGTTTTAGATCACAAGAAAACTCTAACTATAAAAATTAAGGATATTTAGACAAGAATGGATAGTGGATATATATCCAATGAAACTTACCAAGTTGAGGGCCTAACACTGTAAAAAATTGATCTTATGGAAGCAAAAATCTGGAATTTGATGGATGGAAGAGAGGGACATAAATTCTGGTTTTTTCCATTTATTTGCTTTGGAGCACAAGAAGAGGAATACTATTTCCAAACTTGTAGGAGAGAATGAAATTATGGGTACTTCTGATGAATAGGTTGAACATATTTATTCTAAGTAATTTTAATCTACTATGATGGAACCAATTATTGACCATCCTACCGCATTAGAAGATGAGTTGTTGGACAACATCCCTAGACAAATTTACCTACTGATGAAAATGCTCTTCTTTTGAGGCCCATTTCTAAGGAGGAAGTTAGGATTATTAATTTCTCTATGGGGGCTTATAAGGCCCTTGACCCTAATGGGTTCACCTTATCTTTTCCAATATATTTGGGATATCGTAGGGGTTGATGTTTTTTGGCAGCTAAAAATTTCTTTAGATCGAGGAAACTCTTTAAATACTTAAGTAATACTTTCATTGCTCCTATTCCTAAAAATCTCAACCCTTTAGAAATGTCTAAATTTAGACCCATCAACCTCTATAATACTATTTATAAGATCTCCAAATTTCTTGTGAATAGGTTAAAACCTTTCTTCGATAAAATGATATGTGGATGCCAAAAAGGTTTTATACATGGTTGTCAAATCCTAGATACTAGTATTTCCACTCACAAAATAATTTATTCAATGGATAAACGTAACATCCCTGGTATGATATTCAAACTGGATATCTCTAAAGCTTATGATAAAATATCCTAGAATTTCTTATTCCAAGTTCTAAAAATAATTGGCTTTAATGAGAAGATCATCAACTTTATAAAGGGATGTGTGCCAATGGTTAAGTATTTGATATTTTTCTATAGAGTGCCTAGAGAATTCTTCAATGTTGAAAGGGGGATTAGACAAGGGGACCATCTATCCACATATATTTTTATAATGATAGCTAAATTCACAAGATGAAATATTCTAAAATTACTTGATAATGGAGTTCTTAAGGGAATCAAAACTACCACCTCTATTAACCCTTCAACTAACTAGAAATTTATTGGTGAAACTATCCTTTTTGAAAATCCTTTGTAGTGGAAGCAAGGAAATTTAAGTTGTGCTTAAACAACTATGTTGTTATTTCTTGCCAATGTATCAACTATGAAAAAAGTAAGATTTAATTTTTAACACAAGCTTGGAGTTACAGAGGAAAGTTACCACTATTCTAGGTTGTGCTAGTGTAACTCTTCCCATTATTTATCTTATGCTCCCACTTACTATAAAATAAGTCATTCCCTCCTTTTAGAACACGATATTAGAAATATTTTAGAAAAAAATTGGCTACTTGGAAGGGTAAGCTTTTGAGTCATGTTAGGGAAAAATTCATCTTCTTGCCACTTATTTGTAAGGTATCCCTATCTACTTTCTCTCCTTGTTCAAGATCCCTACATTTACTATTGATAAATTTGAAAAAATCTAAATAAATTTTCTATGGTCTAGCACAAAAGAAAATAAAAAAAGGCCCTCATAAGTTGGGATAAAGTCTGTCATCTTAATGCTTGTGGGGGTATGGGAAATATAAAGATCTAGCGCACCAAAAAATCCCTTATGTCTAAGATTGGTTGGGATCTCCTTTTGAATAATAAGGATTGGCATGAAATAATGAAATTCAAGGACTTAAACAACACTCAGTTAGTCAAGAATCTCTTTGAATTTGGGTATCTTCAGGGTTCTATAATATAAAACAATATACTTAAATCAATAAAACTTATTCAGTTGGGCTTAAAGTGGAAAGTGGAGAATGGTTGTAGAAATGGATTTTGGGAGGAGTTTTGGGTGTTGGACCAACCTTTGAGTAATCATCTATTGTTCAGGGGCCTAGAGGGCCTGATAATATGTTTTTTTGGAAGGTGGGTTGCTATTTTTTAGGAAATTTTGGGACTCAAAAATGATGGAAAATTGGAGCTTGTTGTAATGGTAATGAGGAGTTGAACCAAAAAATGCACATCCTTCAAGAGAATGTGAAGTTAACAAGAATCGCTTTATTCCAAAAGGAGGATGGGTTTTATTGGGAAAAGGTTAGAAGAGGGAAGTTCATTGTCAAATTTGCTTACGATCTGTTGTTAGTAAATGACAACTATAATAGATTCTAGAATAAATTTGGAATTATCATCATACACCCAAAATCAATTTATTTTGGTGGATTGTAACTCACAATAGAATTCTAATTTAGGAAATTTTAAAAATAAGAGGTTTTCAAATCCCCAATATGTGTGTTTTATGAAAAAAAGAGGAGGAAACAATGTCACATCTTCTTATTTATTGTACTTTCTCTGAGGAAATCTAAGGTCCATCTCTACAAAATTTGGGTATTAGTTGGACTATAAATACAAATCTTAATGGTTTAATTGAGAATTGAACATGTCCTTATACTCACCCCTTGATTAGGGAGTTATGGAGACAATTTCCGCCCCATATATGTTGGGGCATATAGAAAGAAAGGAATAATAGAAATTTTTGAAACTTTGAAAAGAATGCTAAGGAGGTGTTTGGGAATTTCTGTAAGATGCTTGTGGAAAATTTATCTATTAGCATCTAGAAATTCTTTAGTTCCTCTCCAACTCTTATGGAATTATTATTAGTAACAAATGGGGACTATAGTTGGACCCCTCTAGAGATTTGATAACTCTAGATTTATAGACCACCAAAATAAATACTAAATGATAACCTCCTCCCGTGGATTGGGGAAAGCTAAATTTTGATAGGGCTACTAAAGGCAACCCAAGTATGACAAGTGGTGGTGGTATTCTTAAATATCACAATGAGGAATTTATTGTAGGATACTCATGGGTTTTGGGGTTGTAATCTAGTAATATGGCTAAAGCATTGGCTATGGCTATGCCACGGGGGGTTAAAATTGCCCTCTCATTAGACATAAAAAATTATAGATTAAAGGTGATTCCAAAATTGTCATAGAATCTATGAAGGGAAAGATTGTTGGCCTCCTACAATGATTTAGTAACTAATCCTTTACAACCATGATTCAGAGATTGGACATCTGACCTGAATAGCTACTCGATCATCATGAAGGTGCATTTAACTTGTCAACCTAGGGATGCGAACTTGAAATGGGTCAGCACAGTATGTGCACTAGGGGCTCAAGTAGCCATTGCATTCTACAGCTAAGAAACACAATACTGAAAGTAAATTGCTGGAAAGAAATGAAACAAATGTTGAACATCAACCAACAACTATGCTAAGCTGAAATGCAAAACAAGAATGGAAATCTGAACAACAAACAAGAAACTACTATGTCTGCTTTGGCTATAGGAATAGTCACAAAATGGAATTCTAGTGGCTGCAGGAACAGTCGATGCCAGATATCTAACTAAGCACTAAAAAACATGTAATACTAAGCTAATGCTAAAATAAGAAGATGAATTACTTACCAAGTGGGCCCCCTTGGATAAGTATCCTTTAAACTAACAAGAACTCAAATGTCGAACTCAAAATTTTATTTCATTCACTGTAAATCATGCATACAAAGAGTAATGTATCTGTATTGCTAAAACTGGAGAATGCAAGTACAATATCAAATCATGAAACTCTAAAGGAAGGAGCATCAAATTATTATTTATACTATAGCTAAATAGGGCAGTCAACTCCACGACTAGGAGGACGCCATTTAGGGAAAACAAGGGAGAGTGGAGCGATGGCAGTTACGCATGCAAGGAATTTGGCCAGACATACAAGTCAAGCATAGATTCAACACAATAGTAACGCCCATGCATGCTCGATCATTAAGGTTCACTACAAGGTGGTTACACATAGTTGCATGAAGAATCTTTGTCATCGACTGCCTTTGACTTGTTGCGATTCCTCAACTGGTGGTTATGGTGCATGTCCAGTTGGTGGCGTCTTCCTCAACTTAGCTCATTAAATCTGCATGACAGAGTCAGTACGCATAATAATTGCACATCTATAACCACTCCAAGAAACATCCATCACATGCAAAATTAATATAGATAACCCACATATTATGCCAAATGTCATTAAAGCTTGCAGAGATAGGATATTGTTAAATGTTAATGGTTTGAGGGAAACATTATGCCAATACCAACACTTAAGCATCAAAGTCCATGACATCTATTAGAAAATAGACTATAGATTTTACCCAAAATTAGACCAAAAACTAGGCTCATCACTCCCCCCAACCTAACGTTTTACTGGTCCTCCAGCAAGGGAAGGGTTATTCTTCTGCTTGGTCAAAGCTCTGAAATTTGCAACAAAGAGCTACCCAACATCAATGGCTGCAATGCGTGAGTCTGGGTCCTAATAGAATCCTCCCAATCTGTCAAACATGTTCCATCTCTACCTCTCTACAACAACATCAAACTGGTAAAATATAAAATTTGGCATGGGCCACATGAGCATGGGTGGCTGGAAAGTTAGGGGAAGGAAATCTCGCCCCTATTCTCTCCCAATCTCAATATACCTCTCAATTCTTTTTAGGGCTGCAACATAATTGTGGATGGAATGAGGCTCAGCCTGTTTCAGCTCATCAGTCAAACTATTCCATCTCTGGGATAAACATCTCCTCATGGCCTCTTCCTTTGGTACTATATTTAGTTCATACTCACTATATATTGCCTCAATCCAAGGCATAATTCTATTGGCATAACTTGGTCTAAGCAACATTCTATGCCATTCTTTGTAAATGTCCCTTAGGTTGCTTGATTGAGCTCTAACATGCAGGGGAATATCATATTCCAATTGTTTATAAGCACTATGTTGTTGTCCCCAACTAATCTCATTTTGTACCCAAGACATGAATGCTCTCAATTGAATATCTCCAACATACAACAATAGATTCCAATCATGGTCTTTTGTGACAACATAATTATGTAAATAAAATTCACATATAAATTTTTTTATTTCAGGTGAGGCAATCCTATAAGCATTGAAGAATTCCATAGGGGTGTCAATAGAAGGATTCAAACCCGAGGCAATTCTTGACATCTTAAAAGAGAGACACCTCTCCTTTAGGAGTAGAGCATAGACTCTTCTAGGATCTCTACATTCTAGAATCTTTGGCACCAAGGCTGCCATATCATCTACCCTTTGCTTTAGGGTGGCAATTTCTGCATCTTTATCCTCAATTTCTTCATCCCTCTTTTGAATTTCCTCTAATTTTTGTTTTTCATTTTTCCATTCTTCCTCTTTCCTTTGTATTTCTTGCCATAAATTCAAAAGAACTGCATGCATTGTAAAATCAGGAGGCTTATGGATTCCTACCAGTATTTTTGGTGGTGGCTCCTCATATGGTACTATCTGCATGGACTCAGGATGTCCAGTTATCTTGGGCTGCAAAGGTATTGTTTCTTATTCCTTTTGCTACAGGGACTGTTGTTCTTTCTCTTGCAGTGGCTGCAGGAACTCCTGCTCCGGTTCTGGCTATTGCTGCAGGAGCTCTTGCTCATGCTGTAGGGAGTTTTGATTTTCCTCCAATTCTTCTGCAATGTTAGCAAGATTGGCCAGTGTTATATTTGTTGCTCTATTAAATATGTCTTCTTCTCTTTAAACATTCTCCTGCTCCATTAGAGCTTCAGGGTTCTCATGTGAGGTCTCACTAGGTTTAGGGATTTCTTGTGGAGGCGTACCAAACATAGGCCCAACTGCTCTTGATTTCCTTTGAGATCTCTCACATTTTCCTTTGGTTGCAGGATGAACAATATCAGCCTTCCTCTTCTTAGAACTTCATACCCCTCTTTTTATAGGCTGCATTTTAGCCTTCCCTTTTCTCGTTTCTACTTCTCTCTGTTATGCCCTAGTTTTCATGAGGGTTTCAAGTAGAATTTCATCATCAAAACCTGAGGAAGGGCTTTCTTTTTTCTGTATGCTATGTTTCAGAAGAACTAATTTCTATAGCTTCTCCTGTTGCAGAAAGATTCACACTAGAGCCAACACCAGAGGTTGAAGTACTAGGAATGGCTTCAGCCATGCTTACCCTCCTACTAGACATACGAGATTGAGGTATAGCCCTAGGTGGCAAATCATCAGCTTTGATAAACTCTTCCCAAGTCATTCTAGATACATCATGCAAAGATTTTTCAACTAGAAATTTAATCAGGCAATGGTGGGAAACAAAATTATCCCTACCTTTTTGAGTTTTGACCGCCATGATTGAGAGAAGATTGTGCAACACGTTGGGCACATTCATCCTTCTATCGTGCCTCATATGATTCAAAAGCTTGAAGTGGATAGAGTGAAAGTTTGACTGAAAACCCTCACAAGTGATGTATTTGATGACATACACAACTATTTGCTTCCACGGCTTGGGCAAAGACATTCTCTTTGTGCCCTATTTGTCTATGCTCAATGGGGGATCATTTGGCTCTGTAAATTTAGCCCTAGTTGATCTGGCGTCTCTAGAAGCAGGGTAATTTTCACCATCAGTAGGTAACCTTGTAACCTCTACAATTCTTTCCTTTGTTGCCACAACTTCCAACCCTTTTACTGTGGTTGTTCCCTCTAAAAACGTCTGAGTAAATTCAAGGGCAATGCCTTCATCAAAACCATCCAACTTCAAAAAGTAATCTATCCATCCATAGTTTTGAAATTTGGCCAGGCATTGTGCATCCTGTAGTAAAATATCATGCACTGTGGGTTTATTTCGAATTAACCCACCTCCCATTGTCTGCAATCAAACAAATGCTCTGCAACTTATTTTACTGCAATTCCCCTTCTTTCTAGTACCACCCTGCTAAATTTCTAGCGCAACTGCCAACTAACTTTCTTTCCTTTTGTTTTGCAACTATGGCTCTTCAACTCAAGATTTCGATAGGGTCAATAATGGCAAGAAAAGGGGTGATAACGAAGATTCATTATAGGAAGAAATGGCGGCTGCAACTACTATCACTTCACACATGCAAGCCGTCCTCTCACTCGAATTTCAAATCAGCTTATTTCAATTTTCTAACATAGCCTAGTATGAATTGACATATGGATAATAAATTCACAAAATCTTTGCATCTTTTTCATTCCCCTTCCCCCAACCTAAATTTGGACATGTGTCCGCACATGTGAGATGGGAGTGGTGATTGACAGGTAATGATGACATCTATGTGAACATCTATACTAACGTACATTGATTAAATGAACACTCCTAAAAGATGATTAAAGATAGCAATTAATGCACACATACTTGAATGCATGGAAGATTTGTTGCAAAGATCACAGATAAAGTAATGCTCACCTTGTTGGAGAATGAATTGAGCAATAAATGAAAATGAAGTGGAATGAGGTGAGGTGGAATGAAGTGATGGAAGAGAGAGAAAGGTGGTGATGGATGGGTGGATGGGTAGATGACGAAGAAATGGACTTCCATGCAAGTGAAAGTCTTTATTATGAAAAGTATGTACCTCAGTTAGGCAGAAGGAGGGACACTAGGTCCACCACCTTTGGCTGTAGGAAGCTCGGGTGCTGAATGCTGAGTGAATTATTGCAGGAATTCTTCTTTAGAGGCTGGTTTGTGGTATAATGTTGACAAGTAATTTGAACCTGATAGTGTCAATGGTGGTGAGTTGGACAACTCCATGGGGAAAGACCTCAAAAAATTCATATGGTCCTAGCCACCTTGTCTGTAATTTTCTTGCATTGTCCTAGTATTTGGAATCATAAAGCAAGGCCCAATCCCCTGGTTTGAATTTCTTGTCTTTGATAAATTTGTCATGCCATTTGATTCTCTGATTTTGCACTACTTCTATATTTTGCAAGGCCACTCTTCATATTTCATCCAAAGCATTTAGCTACATGATTCTTTCTTTTCTATGCTTCAAAAATATCCGTCCCCAAATCCACTGCAGTTCACAGAGTCTTATATTCAAATTCAACGAGCATCATAACTGTCTTTCCATATAACAAATCAAATGAGATGAAGCCTGTAGTTGTTTTCCATGTTGTCCTATAGGCCCAAATAGCTTCTAGTAATATGTTTTCACAATCCTTCCTATGGATGGCTACTATTTTGGTTAGAATGGCTTCAATTTCTCTGTTTGTCACTTCAACTTGGCCATTAGCCTAGGGGTGATAAGGGGTAGACTTCCTGTGCCTTATGTTGTACTCATTAACTAGTGCTGCAACAAGAGTTGATGTGAATTGAACTCCTTAATCAGTTACTATCTCTATGGGGACTCCATATCTTGTGAAAATATCTTCATAAAGAAACTCTACAACTCTGTTATCTCTTGCATGCTTCATGGCCTTAACCTCTACCCATTTTGTTACATAATCAGTGCATACTAATATGTAAGACTTACCATTTTTTGGAGGGTCAATTGGTCCTACGAAATCCAATCCTGAATTGTCAAAGGGAGTGATTACTATCTGAGGGCACAGTAGCATCTCATCAGATTTGGTTGGTCTGCCCATTCTTTGACACCTATCACATTTTTTGGTATACCTTCCTGTATCCTTGTGGAGTGTTGGCCAGTAATACCCTATGTTCAAAACCTTCATTGTTGTCCTCTTGGCTGCAAAGTGTCCTCCACATGGTTTGTTGTGACATGCATGCAAAATGTCATATATCTCATCTTCTCTTACACATCTTCTCATGACATGGTCTAGTCCAGTATAAAATAAACATCCAACAATCCAAGAGAAAGGAAAATATTTTTCAATAAGTGCCCTTTTTTCTTTTGGGGAGAAGTGAGAATGAATTCTACCTATGACCAAATAATTGGCTATATCAGCATACCAGGGTGTTTGTACACTAAGAGAGAATAAATGTTCATCAGGGAAAGAGTCATCTGTGGGCTTATTGTCTTTTGATGTAGTTAGCCTTGAAGGAAAATCTACAACAACATTAGCTTTCCCTGGCTTATCTACAATGGTTATATCAAACTCCTGCATCAACAATAACCATCTTGCCAATCTACCTGTGATCAAAGGTTTATTCATAAGGTACCTAATGGTTGCATGATCAGTGTGCACAAATATTTGGTAGCCCGTTATGTAATGTCTGAATTTGTTCAATGCATAGATTACTACCAGCATCTCTTTCTCTGTTAGTGTATAATTGAATTCAGGTCCTTGCAAATTTTTGCTGACAAAGTAAATAGCATGTTCAACAACTCCCTCTTTTTGTCCTAAGATAGCTCCTATGGCATAATCTAATGCATTAGCGTGGATGTGGAAAGGGACTTCCCAATTGGGTCCCTTGAGTATAGGAGTGTGAGTTAAAGCTACCTTCAAGTCAGGAAAGGCTTTGTCACAAGCTTTAGTCTACTGAAATTCAACTCCTTGCAAATTTTTGCTGGCAAAGTAAATAGCATGTTCAACAACTCCCTCTTTTTGTCCTAAGACTGTTGCTATGGCATAATTTGATGCATCAATGTGGATGTGGAAAGGGAGTTCCCAATTGGATCCCTTGAGTACAGGAGCATGAGTTAAAGCTGCCTTCAAGTCAGAAAAGGTTTTGTCACAAGCTTCAGTCCACTGAAATTCAACATCTTTAGTGAGAAGGGTATACAATGGTGTTGCTACCTTGCTAAAATACTTGATGAATTGCCTATAATATTTTGCATGACCCAAGAAACTTCTAACATCCTTCTATTTTGTAGGTGTAGGAAGATTTGTGATTACCTCAATCTTTGTAGGATCAACTTGGATTCCCTTGTGGGAGATGTAGTGGCTAAGAACTACACCCTCTTGCATCATCATGAAACACTTTTCACTATTTAAGGACAAGTTATGGTCTTCACATCTCTGTAGGACTCTCTTGAGATTCTCCAATGTTTGATTAAAATCAACACCATAAGTGGTGAAGTCATCCATGTAAATCTCCATGCAGTCATGAGAAATGTCTAAGAATATGCCAATGACTGCCCTCTGGAAAGTTGTAGGTGCATTGCACAAGTCAAATGGGAGCACCGAATAAGCATAGGTCCCCCAGGGACAAGTAAAAGTGGTCTTCTCCTGGTCTTCTAGTGTAATTTGGATATGGTTGTAGCCGTTGAATCCATCTAGAAAAGAGAAGTATTGCTTCCCCGTAAGTGTATCCAAAACTTGATCAATGAAGGGTAAAGGAAAGTGATCTTTCTTGGTGGCAGCATTGAGTTCCCTATAATCAACACAAACTCGCCATTTCCCTCCTTTCTTGGGCACAAGCACTAATGGAGACACCCACTGACTATCTGAAATGAGGTAAATAAATCCTGCATCTAGTAATTTCTATAGTTCTCCTTTCACAATTTCTCTTAGTGCAGGGTTAATCCTTCTTTGTGGCTGTCTTACTAGAGTGAAATCATCTATGATATAAATTCTATGGGTACAAAGTTTAGGATCCAATCCTTTCATATCATGATAATCCCATGTGAATGCATGCTAATGGGTCCTCAATAGATCTGCCAATAATAGTTGTTGCTCTTCATTCAATTTTCTATTAACATTCAGATATCTTCCTTCTGACACCTGTACTCGTGTAGTTAATTCTATCATGGCTGCTTCATTAACACATGGTACCTTTAGTTCATATGGCAGCAATGTATGAGACATACCTATTGCTGCAAGAAATCTGTTTGTAGAGATAGTGGTTGTAGGAAGAACGTCTACAGGAAGAATATCTGTAGGAAGAGTGGCTGTAGGAACAATGGCTACAGGAAGAGCATGCATAAGTGTTTTGATCGGAGTAGCAAGATTAGAGGATGGTGCTTCCTCCACTTCAAAATTGTTTTGAATGATGTTAGCCAAAAATTCATCCTCATCTTGGATCTGCATGAAAGAGCTTCTTCCTAGCATCATAAGTTGCGCCACATAATTTACTTCCTCGACTTCTTCACCAACTTGTGGCCATATAGAATCATCTTCATTATGAGATGGCTGAGCAGGCGAATAAAGAACAAAATTTTTAGTACTCCTGCCATTTGAAATGGTCATGTCACTTGACCGACATCCAATGTATGCATCTGCAATTGCCAACCAAGGCCTTCTAAGAATAATGGGATACCCACTTAGTGTAGCCTTGGGAGAAAGAATCATAAAATATGTTGGGTACTCCTAGGAGTCTAGAACTACTACAAGATCCTCCACTATACCATCAGGCTTAACAACAGAGCTATCAGCAAGTTGTAGGACAGTAGGAGTAGATCTCATGCTTGCAATATTTAGTTGCTATAGGATGTCTTTGGTCATTACATTTATTGCTACCCCTAAATCAATTAGAGCATTCTTTACCTGAATCTTGTTTATGACAACTGCTATCACATGAATGCCTGGGTCATTATACTTGGGAATAGTCACTTTTCCCAACATGATGTCAGCTAACTGACCCACCACATGGACTGTAGTTGGGTCTTTCTTCTTTCTTCCTGGTTTCTTGAGACAAGCTTCCTTGATAGCTCTGTCGTATATTAAAACAACCTTTATGGCCTGAAATAGGGGTATCTGAACACATATATGCTTTAGCTGATCCAAGATGTCAAAGGTGGTATCCTTGTTTTCTTTTTTCTTGGCAATTTCCAACCTCTGAGGGAATGGTGGTTCTTGTTCAATCTGCTTGACTTGAATTGGTTTAGGATTTTTAGGTGGATTTGGCTGAATGGGATCATTCAAAGGCTCCTCTTCCTCTTCCACATAAAGTTCAATGATAATGGGCTTGGAATGGGCTGATAGAGTAGTTCCTGAATGCAAGTGGATGCCAATTACACTCACAACATATGTAGGGAATTGATTTGAATCAATAGAGTATGCAGGCTACTACTGTGGTTTGTTATTTGGATTGGGTGTGGGCTGAGGGGTTTAGGTGTATTTGAACTTGGATTAGCAAGTGGAGGCATTATAGCAGGTTGTTGGGGTTGAGAAGGTGGCTGCATGTAGCCGGCTGTCTGGGTAGGCCATTGTTGTCCTCCTCTCCATTGATTTGTTTGCTGCCAATTTCCTAGAGGTGGTTGCCAGTGCCCTTGGAATTGTTGCCAATTTCCTGGAGGTGGTTGCCAGTGCCCTTGGAATTGCTACCAATTTCCATGAGGTTGCTGCCACTAGGGTGAAGAATTCTGATGACTGGGCCAAGCATTTGGAGTGTTACTCCAAGGTGGTGGTGGATGTCCTCCATAACTGGATGGATATGGGGGCTGCCATTGGTTACCAGATGAATAAGAGTTAAAATATGGCCCAACATAGGGTAGTGGATTTGGTGGCATACCTTGTATGGGATCCTAAGGATTCCTTTGTGCAACATAGTAGACTTGGTCTTCCTCGATCTTAATTGGCTTGAACTCAGTTGAGATATGCTTGATTTCAAGATTAGCTACCATCTTGCATCTGTAGTCCTTCTTTTGTCTGTAGTGAGGACAATACTCTGCCAACATTGTCTCTGCCTCCTCTTGCTTCTTCTTGGCCTGAAGTGTATCTAGCTGAGTAGCTAGATTGTTGATAATGTCATGCTTGAAGTCAACCAACAAATGAGTGATCTCCATTATTGAAACTCCACCGCTAGTTGACTTACCCATGGAAGATTGATAAGCTCTCCCTTTCTTTGAAGTTGCCCTAGAGTAATTCTAACATATTTTCTTCATATCCTCCCAAGGGACTTGAGAGATATCTCCTCCTGCCATGAGATCCAAGGCATCAGTGCAATTGTCATTAATTCCTCTCAGGAAAAGCAACTTTTGTGAGTCCTCATTAAGTGCACGGTGTGGAGGTATTTGCAAGAAAAAAAAATCCTTGCAATGTAGTGTTCTAAGCTCTCATCTTCCTTCTGCTGCATCTTGAAAATGTCACATCCTCTCATGTCACTGCCCCTGCAATATTCCTTGTATTTCTCAAGGAATTTCATCTTCATGTCTTCCCAAGTTTCCACAGTATCTCTGCCTAGGCTCATGAACCATCTTAATGCAACCTCTTTCAAAGTGGTGGGAAATAACTTAAGCCTATGGGAATTAGTGGTATAATCATAACTCTTGTAGAGTACGTCAAACTCGAATAAGAATGTATCAGGATCTTCTATCACAAGTCCATAAAACTTGGGGAGTGTTGAGGCAAGAATGTTCTTGATGTTGTCAACTTCATTTTGATGGGAAATGGGGAAAAGAAAAGCTGGTTAGTTTTGTGTATTCCTATTGGAATCACCCATGCCTACTTGATGTGGTTCCAAAACAAAGGAGTTTTCAAGTTGATTTTGATCTTCAGAGGAGACTTCAAAACTAGTAAAATTAGGATATGTATTAGTAAAGGGGTGTGGATCTTCTTCTTCTTCTTCTGATAGGTGCTAGTACTCAACTAGCTGGAATGGACGTGGATTGTTAGGAAGAAATCTTCCATAAGCATCCCTTCTCCTTCCTCTATGCATACGGTATCACCCACTATCAGTCAGGTCACACAAAAAATTGGTAAAGAATAAGGGGGGTCATTACTTCCTAAATGAGGATATGCTAAGAACAACTTCCAAAACACTACAACAAGAAAAACTACCAATGACTCCAAAAGACTTCCTAGCTTGACACCATCCTCGACAACGATGCCAAAAATGTTGGCCTCCTACAATGATTTAGTAACTAAGCCTTTACAACCATGATTCAGAGATTGGACATCTGACTTGAATAGCTACTCAATCATCATGAAGGTGCATTTAACTTGTCAATGCAGGGACGTGAACTTGAAATGGGTCAGTGCAGTATGTGCACTAGGGGCTCAAGTAGCCATTGCATTCGACAGATAAGAAACACATTACTCAAAGTAAATTGCTAGAAAGAAATGAAACAAATGTTGAACATCAACCGAGAACTATGCTAAGCTAAAATGCAGAACAAGAATGGAAATCTAAACAACAAATAAGAAACTACTCTGTCTACTTTGGTTGTAGGAATAGTCACAAAATGGAATTCTAGTGGTTGCAGGAATAGTCGATGCCAGATATCTAACTAAGCACTAAAAAACATGTAATACTAAGCTAATGCTAAACTAAGAAGACAAATTACTTACTAAGTGGGCCCCCTTGGATAAGTATCTTTTAAACTAACAAGAACTCAAATGGTCGAACTTAGAATTTTACTTCATTCACTATATATCATGCATACAAAGAGTAATGTATCTGTATTGCTGAAATTGGAGAATGCAAGTACAATATCAAATCGTGCAACTCTTGAGGAAGGAGCATCAAATTATTATTTATACTACAACTAAATAGGGCAGTCAACTCCATGACTGGGAGGATGCCATTTAGGGAAAATAGGGGAAAGTGGAGCAATGGCAATTATGCATGCAAGAAATCTGGCCAGACATGCAAGTCAAGCACAAATTCAGCACAACAGTAATGCCTATGCATGCTCAATCATTAAGGTCCACTACAAGGCGGTTATGCATAGTTGCATGAAGAATCTTTGCTGTCGGCTGCCTTTGACTTGGAGTGATTCCTCAGCTGGTTGGTATGGTGCATGTCCAGCTAGTGGTATCTTCCAAAACTTAGCTCATTAAATCTGCATGACAGAGTCAATACGCATAATAACTACACATCTATAACCACTCCAAGAAACATCCATTAATCACATGCAAAATTAATATAGATAACCCACATATTATGCCAAATGTCATTAAAGCTTGCAGAGATAGGATATTATCAAATGCTAATGGTTTGAGGGAAACATTATGCCAATACAACACTTAAGCATCAAAGTCCATGACATCTATTAGAACATAGACTATAGATTTTACCCAAAATTAGACCAAAAACTAGGCTTATCAAGGATTAAGGCAAGTTAGGCTATTAGTGATATTATCCATGACTTTCAAAAACTCCTATCTAGCTTTGACAATTATGTGCTATTACATATTTACAAGGAAGGAAACAACATTGCCAATGCTTTGGTTAATTTAGGAATACATTTGAATTCCCTAAGATGTTGGCAAAACAAAGTGAATCTCTTGGAGAATATACAAAGCTTTATTTTGAAGGAGCAATAAAATATCACTCTTCCTAATGATGAAGGCCATTAGAAAAAACTTAGATCATTAAATATATTATTTTATATATTAGTTTTAGAATTCTTGGTTAAATTCCCATCTCTTCGGTTTATGGGGTTTATGGAATAAGAATCTAGTTTTGGTTATGATGGAGCTCAATTGGATAAAGGGTAGTAGTTTATATTTGGTCATAAGATTATTCAATTTAGTTCATAGTCCCTGAGTAATGTTGGAAACTAGGTGGACCATGTATGATTAGGTGGTGAGGACTAAGATGTGTATCATGGGTAGAGTCATGATTGCTTGGGGCTTGATGTATGATAAAAAAATTTCCCATTCTTGAGCATTGTCAATTATCATGAATAATAATTACATATCTAAGATTCTCATTGAAATTATTCTATTCGAGTCCTTGGATAGGATTGATGGAATATGTTCTATAATAAACCCATATGAGGATGAGTTAAGAAGGGCTAGGCTTTCGAACAAGTTGATGTTTTACATAATCTTGTGGATACTCCTTATCCCAAACATGTATCATCATTTAATGTACATCCCTTATTTTTAATTATATTTAATGATAATAGTTATACCTAGATCTATAAATTTCTAATTCAATTTGAGAAACCTCATCGATTATTTTCTTTTCCTTTTTTCTAAACTTTGTGGCTCCTTCTGCAATTTTTTACTACAGTGTGGTTGATGAGGTGTAAATAACATCATAATTATAATAACCTAAAAACTCTTTGTTTTTCTCACCAATCACTTTAGCCCTGCTAATTATTTATTTTTTAGGATTAATAATTGCTTACTTTTTGTAAAAAGATGTATAAATCGTTATTTCCTAAATCGATTGAATTAGCTGACTAATGCTAAAATAATGGTATAGTTTAAAGTAATTGTACAAGAAATTATGCACGACTGAGTGGACTTTAAGCATACTTCATATAGTTGAAGATAGAGCGTCGAAAGTCTAGGCGTCGAAAATTTAGGAGTGCATAGTGGAACGAGTCCTTTTAATGCTTTCTTTTTAATTTTTGTTTAAAAACTTTACGGCTCCACTTTGAGCCTTTAATATGTTTTATGTTATGGACCTCAGTCCGTTGGTTAATTAAAATTTTGTTAAAATACTTTTTCAATGGTGATCTTCCACCATCTAAAATTTAGTATTTCGTTAGCAGTTTAGTATATATATGTTACTGCCAAAAACAATGATACGGTGATACTGTTATGATGTTACGATGAATATTGTTCAACTATGTCTCTATATTACACTTTTATATGAATAAATAAATATTGCAATCCTATTTTGAGTTAATCATTTTGAGTAATGGAAGTATCATGGATGGATTCATTTTGAAGATGCGAAAATAGATGTGATCTGAGTTAAGCGTAGGAACACCCAAGAGCTGGCCACTCAAGGGAATCTTGTAGAGTAGATAAACAAGTATTTTTATTTTCAAGTTTGTTACTTTTATTCTATACATGATAAATGTGGATGAATGTTATTTATGTGTGTCGAGCTCTGTCAATTATTCTTGTAGGTTGTAGTTCAAGTTTGCAACTTTTAGTTCTGTTTATTTGAAATTCTGGAGGACCCACTTTGGTTGTCAGTTATAGGTTGTTAAGTTTACTTTATGTAAATAATTAGTTGCTAGCCATTAGTTGTTTTCATTTAAATTTTAGAGTTCTACTACAAATATTTCTTTTTAGGTAATTTATATGCTTTCTAGTTTAATCATCTTATGCTTTATGGCTTAACAATTTCATGCTTTCTAGCTTAAAACAACTTTACACTTTCTAGTTTTAATGCTTTCTAGTATAACTTTTGTTTACAACTATTTCAAGAATTCATAAAATCTAAGAGAATTAGCCAAGATGTCCCCTATTGCATACAACCTTCAAACACTACCCGATTGATATAACTAATGCATTTTCAACTAAAGCGATAGGACCTCACGACAGTCTATCACTTTTTGGTGCCATTGCTAGGGACACTTCCCTTTCTAGTGTTAGTAGGAGATTGCTTGAATACCTCTTTTAGAAAAACAATAATTGCTAGGCTTCTTTTTCTGCATGGTCAAGAAATGAGGCCCCCATGAAAGATTCATACCAAAATCCCCCCAAAAGACATTCCAACCACAAGCAGGGAGGAAGAAGTCTTAGCTAAAGAACTTATCAAAGAATTGATTGAGCAGGATCAACCTGATACCTTCTAGTATAACCTGAAAATTCACCCATCAGAATAAACATTTGTAGAGGAAAGTATTCCTTTGCATACCGCAAAATCTTAGACATTAGAGAAAACTTTTGAAGAGGAACACATTCCTTTCAACGTCATTGGCGACCATATAAATGGCACTAACCTAGTAGGGGGAGCATAGACATTCACTTATCCTATTGCTCTCGATCAAGATGACGATACACTTATGAAAAATATTTCACTAACCTTCTTACCAACTTTCAGAGGTTTATCCTTCGAAGACCTTGACTAGTTCCTATTCAAGTTTAAAGTTTTGTGTCAGACATACGATTACAAGAATGATAACCAAAAACTGAAACTTTTTCCCTCCACCCTGAAGGATGTTGCAATGCGTTGGTTCATGGGATTAGCTTCAGGGTCGATAGCCTCTTGAGACGATATTGATTCTGCCTTTTTGGAAAAATATCAGAGTTACTGTAGAGTCAGCGATAGGAAAGAGGAGTTGTTCAAACTAAGGAAAAATGAAGATGAAATCCTAGAGGATTACTTGGATAGGTTCATCTTCTTATCTAAACGATGTGGTGGAGAAGCCATAAGTCTAGAAATTCTGAAGAACTTATTTCTCAAGGGACTTGATGAAGATGCTAGGAGAAGCCTATATTTAATGGGAAAAGGAGATGTGTCCCAACTTGGACTCGATGATATCACTGAGTTATGCTAGAATTTCTTTCGTACTCTAGGAGGTATTTATAAATCTACTCTTTTCAGAGGTTCCAATGAAATAGGTAAACTACATGAGGAAATAGAAAATCTCAAAACTAACATTCTCGTTCAATTAAACACCATGCTAAATGGTATACATGCCAAAACACGTAATCTAGAGACCTTATCCATCTATTGTACTAGGTTTCAAAACTAACATTTATCAAGAGAATGCCCATTGGACAAAATTGATGTTTGCCAAGTTTGTGAGAAGAGTCATGCCACTGATCAATGTGAGATCCTAAATGCAATCAAGAATTCCAAAAAAAATACATCTTAGGTTAAGGAGGTCAACTTTGTAAACCAAAGACCTGGAGGGAATTTCTCTTACGACTAGAATTCAAATCCCTCCTGGTAGCCCCCAAACAATTGGAATAATAATCAATGGGTGACACCTTGGCCTCAAGCACCACCTAACTGGCGAGCTTACCCTTGGGGACCACCTGAATGGAAAAATCAATCCTGGGGAAACCCCCAATGGCCTAACCAAACTCAACAACAATTGTATCCTCAAAATCCTGCTCCTTAATGGAATCAACCTCAAAATAAGTTTTATACTAGGCCTAGGAGGATGCCTAATGCACAACAAAACCTTTTACTAGCCCCTCAAAACCCTCAAAAAAATAAGTATGTCAACCAACCACAACTCCTGACTCAACTTGTCCCTAATCCAAAGAATAATTGTCAAAATACCCCAATGTATTCTACAAAACATGAAAATGTGACTAGAATTAATATTATCCATTGTAAAAACCTGGAGTTAAGGTCAGGAAAAACACTCTAGTGGCCTACGATAGTTGAGATCCTAGACGATCTGATTAAAGAATCTGCTGAAACGACTAAGACATCTTCCATGCCTTTAGAGCGAAACCTAACGAGTAATCAAGACAAGACCCTTCCACAACCTTCATCTAGAACTTCCAAGATACTTCAAAGGGAGGATGTTCAGTGTCCAACTGATCTTTTAAAGAAAGACTCCACCTTGAAAGAGAAAACTGAAGCACCTTTTTTGGAGCGTCTCAAGCCAACCACCATGAAAAACCATCCAAAAATGGCCTTATCCACCAAAACCATGTTGATACAAGAGATTAAACAACTTCAAATCGAGGTTCCTTTGTTACAAGCGATTAAAGAGATCCCTGAACTAAACCAAATAATCAAACAGTTGTGCATCAAAACACTAGGAAGGAAACCAAAGCATATTAATACTATTCACATAAACAGATATCTAGCTAATTTTTTGGCTGGAAAAACCACAACTATGAAATATGATGACCTAGGTAGTCCACTTATAACAGTGACAATCAATGAGGTAGCAATACCTAACACACTTGTGGACATATGAGTAGCCATTAACGTAATTATGGTCAATGTGATGGAAAATTTGGGACTCACTGATTCACGTCCCACAACTACAGTGTTGCAAATGGCAAATCAATCCATTGCTATTCCCAAAGGTGTCATAGAAAATGTTCTTGTTAAAGTTGGAGGTTGGGAATATCTAGTAGACTTTCAAATAATCCAGTGCCTCACACCAAAGGAACAGTTATCCGATAATTCTAGGAAGACCATGGCTAGCTACAGTTGCAACCAAAATTGACTGTAGAGAGGGAGCAATAACCATTTCACATGGTTCCAATAGCAAACATTTATTCTTGTATCCCCCCACTAAACCTTTTGAACATAACAAATCTTGGGTTGATGAACTAGATGGCTCCAATGAACAAGAGAATCTGGCCTCACTTGCTATGGTAGTCATTAAACAACATGGTGAAGAGTTGGAAGATGAATTGGAAAAAAATATGGAAATTCTTACCGTAGATTCAAGTGATGAAGAAATGTTAGATATAGAAGAGATTTTAGGGCACCCAATCAATGTTGACCACACTAAATTTGATTACACCAGCTTTATGGGGTTTCCTTGTCCTCTGGCTAATATCATTCCAAAAATGAATCACTTCTTTGAAGATATTACCAGACTCCATAGAACCATACCACATAGTTGTCCTCTCAACATTTTGACTAGAGAAGTTTATACTGTCACCTCCAACCATCTAGGGGTCAAAACCATCATGTTATTATCAGGAAAAACTTTGAATATCAATAGCTGGTTGATAGAGCCAGAAGAGCACAAGTTTTTTGATGTTTTGGTGAATAGATATAAAGCTTTTGCTTGGGATTATACAAACATGAGAGAAATACACCAAAGTGTTTGTACCCTTCACATCTATATTGAGGATGTTAGACCTATTTGTCAACCACATCGAGGACTTAATCCTACTTTAAAAGACATTGTTAAAACTAAAATTGAGGAACTCTTGCAAGTAGGATTCATCTATCCCATTTTTGACAACAAATGGGTTTCGCCTCTAACAGTTGTTCCAAAGAAAAATGGGAAGTTGAGAGTGTGCGTTGACTACATGGAACTCAATAAAGCTACCCATAGAGATTACTTCCCTCTACCGTTTGTAGATCAAGTCTTGGATAATTTGGCTAGGAGGAAGTATTTCTCATTCCTAGATGAATTCAGTGTATATAATTAGATACAAGTAGCCGCAGAAGACCAAGAAAAAACAACTTTTGCTTTCCCTTGGGGAATGTTTGCATATCGCGTCCTTCCCTTTAGGCTATGCAATGCTCCTACAACATTTTAGAGAGCTATCTTGGCAATATTTGCTAAGCTAGTGAATGACTGTGTGGAAGTCTACATGGATGACTTCACTGTGTATGGGTCAACTTTTGATGAAGGCCTTCAAAATATGGACAAAGTATTGAAGTGATGTGAGGACCATTGACTATCCTTGAGTCACGAAAAATGTCTAATAATGGTAGTACAAGGGATAGTGTTGGGAAACCACATTTCAGCTAAAGGGATAAGAGTGGATCCTAAGAAAATTGAGGTAATACAACAACTTGAGACTCTGAAAAAACAAATTGACGTTAGAAGTTTCTTAGGACATGTTGGATACTACTCAAGATCATAGAAATTTTTGGCAAGATTGCAACCCCTATGTTTTCCCTCCAAAAGAATGTAGATTTTGTCTGGACAATAGAGTGTCAATCATCATTTGAGATCATTAAGGTGAAAATTATCTCTGCTCCTATCCTACATGGACCTAATTGGAACCTTCCATTCCATATTTATGAAAATGCTTTCGATGATGCTATTGGAGTGGTTTTAGGTCAGGAAGATGAGAATGGGGGAAAGTATGGTATGCTATCTATTTCATTAGTAAGAATTTGACTCCCATTGAACGAAATTACACCACCATGGAGAAAGAATTTTGAGTTGTAGGTACAAAGTAACTGTGTTCACAGACCATTCAACCATCAAGTACCTAATGAGAAAATCAGTAGTAAACAAGAGGATAATTAGGTGGTTATTACCTCTACAAGAATTCAACGTGACCATTATTAACAAACCTAGAAAGTTCAACATAGTTGCAGATTTCCTATCTTGGATTACACAAGACAGGGGAGATTGTGCTTCTGTGCAAGATGAATTCCTAGATGTAAATCTATTTTCCATCTCCATTAAAACCCCTTGGTTTGATGATATCACCAACTATTTGGCCACTTCAGAGTTGCCACCAGATTTTACGTCAAAATAGAAGAAACATCTCATTCGAGAAAGTGCTTCATTCAAATGGATTAATGGAATATTATTTCGATGCGGTCTTGATATGGTTTTATGACGTCGTGTCAAGGAAAATGAAACATATAGCATTCTTAGAGCTTAGCATGATGACCCCTCTTGAGGGAATTATTCTTCCAAGAGGATGTCCCATAAGATTCTAGGTGTAGGATATTATTGGCCCTCTATGCATAAAGATGTAAAAAAATATGTTCACTACTGTGATGAATGCCAAAGAGTAGGGAGACCCATTGCATCCAATGAAATTCCTTTGCAATCCCAGGTAGCTTTTGAACCATTTTAAAAGTGGGGATTGGATTTTATCGGTCCTATAGAGCCGCTTTCACAAGGGAAAGAGTACATTTCAATATGTACCGACTATTTGACCAAGTGGGCAGAAGTTCAAGCTCTAAGAGTTGCTAGGGAAGAACAAGTAGCTGACTTCTTGTATAGTAAAAAAATTCTCAGATTTGGATCCCCTAGAATAATTGTCACAAATCAAGGACCCCAATTTATGTCTAAAATTCTATTATCCTTCATTGATCATTTATAGGTAAGCCATAAGAAGTCATTACCCTATCACCCACAAGCAAATGGTCAAGTAGAAGTCACTAATAGGGAGCTTGAAAATATTCTAACAAAAATAGTTTCATTAAGGAGAAAAGATTGGGCCAGAAAATTACCTGAAGCCATTTGGGTTTATAACACAACTTGGAAATCAACCACTAGTTTTAGTCCATATGAGTTAGTTTTTGGGAAGAAACCCCTTCTACCCATTGAATTTGAACTTCAAACCCTAAGAACAACAATGGAGTTAGGCTTAGATCTCAAATGAGCCTAGGTTGAAAGAGTCCTACAACTTAATGAATTAGATGAACTTCGTTTAGATGTTGTCCACTAAACTGAGCTAGTTCAATAACAATGAAAGGCCTAGCATGATAAACACATAAAGGAAAGAGAGTTCCATGATGGGGATTGGGCACTATTATTCGAATCTTGATATAAAGATCATGAAGGGAAACTAAGGGCTTGTTGGATGGGTCCATATAATTTTTTTGAAGTATTTCCAAACGGAGCAGTGCAACTCAAACCCATTGATGGAGACACTTGAACCCTTTTAGTCAATGGTCATTGATTACGCATCTACCACAAACCTGTTAATAAAGAGGAATTTACGAGATTGGTAGAAATACAAAGAGAAATCCAATGTATTGACTCTACTTTGGTAGAGCCAATAGAGTTTCCATATTTGAGTAAGAAAAAAATTTGCATGTGTATGTATTTGTAATTACTTCAAGGAATTTCTTTTGAATTTTTCATCTTTTGGACTTGGCTAATTTCATTTCTATTTTGCAGGACATCATGTAAAATACAAATTCTGGTGCATCTTGCTGTGATGCTCATAAACTTATTATCTTAGTTGTTGCGGTGCTCTAGAACTTGCATGCCCAATTGGTGCCATTCCTTGTTTTATTCTTGCAATCCGATGCATCTTTCAATGATGCTCTGGAAAGTCTAAGTCCAAAGTCCTTCATTCTGTTTCCTTCTTCCAACAACATCTTTTGGCGATGCTCTAGAAATTTTCTTGCTACATTCTAGCAGCATCTTTCAGCGATGTTCCGAACATTTCACTCTCTTCTTTTGGCAACATCTTTCAATGATGCTCCAAAATTTTTGTTGCTACTTCTAGCTGCATCTTTTGGTAATGTTCCAAAAACTTTGTTGCTGCTTTTGGCTGCATCTTTCGGTGACGCTCCAAAAATTTTGTTTTTGCATTCTGGTGGCATCTTTCAGTGATACTCAAAAATTTTCTTTTTCAATCCAACTGTATCTTTTAGCGATGCTCCAGAATTGTGCTACTTCACTTTTTCATCCTGGGCACATCTCTCAGCGATGCTTTAGAATTTTTGTTCTTCATCTTGGTCACATCTTCCAGTGATGCTCTAGACTTTTGAAAATTCCCTTCCTCTTCAAAAGCTCAGATATTTCTAGCGTCATACACATAATAATTATTAAATTTTTCCATCACCTTTGAAATCTACGCCCTACACTGCCATATTTAGCATAATAAATCAAATTATTATGGCTACTTCCCATCATAATAATTACAACATTAATTATCCATCCCATCTTCATTCATAATAAATTCATCACCACCCTCGCCATCCCATCCGATTATACTATTATGTCAGCAAAGGTAAGCGATTTTCAAATCAATAATGACACACAAGTTATGTACAAATTTTACTTTAAGTAGGTAATTATTGTGAATAAAAATAAATAAATTGGCACATACCACCACCCTTTGCAAACTTAGTAAATTATGAGGATTGAACTCTTACTTAAGATACAACAATTCATGTGCTCTTTTCCATGTAAAGTAATTATTTCAATACAACGAAGCCAAATACCATAATTAATTAATGTCGAAGTACAAGTGATTGAAGAGTTTACATTTTCTTTAATCTACATCATAGTTTCATTTAAACAATTTTTCACCTTTTGAATGCCACAACATTCAGCAAAAACTAAGCAAAATTACAAGAAAGGGACAGCATGGGAGGAGCCAAGCGGAAATCAGAGCCAACTTCTGCATATAAGTTATTGGCACTAAGTAAAATTTTAGAATTGTTTCAGAGGGTTGGATGGCTAGTGTTTATTGTTGGAAATATGTGCCTAAATCATCACAGGCTGTAACCTCTATTGGAGCCAAGTCAGTGTGATATTGTTAATGTCTGGCTGACTAGCAGCTTTGAAACATTGTGTTTTGTACAGGTCGCTGTGACCTTGCTTCTGTCTCATCGAAGGAGCCTATCGCTGTGACAAGAAGCTTTTGGTGTGACCTCTCACTACCCGTGGAGATCTCTAGCCGACAAGCCATTCTATCGTATATCGGAGAGACTTGGCCGAAAGGTTTGAGGTTTCAGTATGAGGTCTTACCACTATGAATGTCTCGCCAATAGCGTTCACTTGGTGTCTTCGGGGTAACTCGAAGGTTTTGTTATAAAATCCTAGCGACAGTTGCTTTGTCTCACCAACAGTATACATCGGTATAACATGAGGTGGCTCGGTGAGAAGCCCTATCGATGTGTGAATGTCTCACCGACCGTTTTCACTCGGGGTAACTCAAAGGGCTTCGAGAAGATGTCCCAGTGAGAATGGAAGGTCTCACCGATGGGAAAGCCAACATTTCGGTATTACTTGAACAAAGTCTTGCCGATAGTAAATTTCATCGGTGTAACACATGTGACTTCGATAAGAACTCTTGGTGAAAGTAATAGGTCTTGCCAACTGCTGATCACTTCAGAGAAAGTCTTTGAACCTCGGTGTGATCTCTTGGTGAAAGATGATAGTTTCGCCGATGTAAGTTCTATTGTCTATGTGACTTTTGAATCTCGGTATGAAGTCCTGGCGAAAGCGATAAGTCTCATCGACTGTTGGGTGCTTCGTTGTAACTTAAGAAGTCTCGATGAAACCTCTTGGTGAGCAGTAAGTCTTGCCGATAGAAATGTTGAGGTCAGTGTGACTTGTGAATAGCGATATGAGTTTTGCTGATGAGGAAACTTTTGGCGATATCGGATGCTAAGTTGTGTGTGGCATCAAGGAGACACGGACAGTGTCTCACCGATATGCCAACATAGCTTGATTTCCTTTTGACCATTTGACCATCCTATGTGGAGTCTCATGGACCAATCAGAGAAGCCGAATGGGAACCGTTGGAAGATAGTCCGTTGAGGCAGTTCTGTGAGGAAGTTCGATAGAGAGGGAACAACATGAATATAGTTTGAAGTTGCAGATGCTCGATGGTTTGGTTGGTTCGAAGAATAGTTGTGTGAACAGTTCGAATTGTATTAGAGTGATTTCTATTCTGTAAAGACCGTAACTTGAAGGTTCCTATACAAGATTGATCATTGTGAAAGTTGTTGTAATCTGGCATCAGAAAGATAAGTCAGAACTCTGTATGTAATTATTTGTTATTGTAATACAAAGTGATTTCTCTTGGTGTGGTGGGTTTTTCTCTTGTAAGGGTTTTCCCACATAAATCTAGTGTTCATCTGTGTTTGTCTAATTCTCTGTTTCTGCTATTTATTTCAAAGTGCATCTTAATTGGACTGTAATTGAAAAAAATTAAAAGTATATCTGCATTCTTCCCTGAGGTTTTGACATTAGGAGAGTTGTTTCCGCATCTAATTTTCCTTACAAGTGGTATAAGAGGTTGGCCAGTTGTGTTATCCTTGTGGGTACGTTGGGTTTTTTGTGTCAATTTTTGTTCAGTGGGAGTCTTGTAGAAGTTTGTCAATTTCTAATTATAGATTGAGATGGTGAGCACGTCAGGAAAGATTGAAATAGAGAAGTTCAATGGCACAATTTTGAGTTGTGGAAACTTAAGATGGAAGATCTATTGGTTGATCGAGATCTTTGGATTGCTGTGTTTGGAGTGAGGCCTATAGGCATGAAGCAAGAAGATTGGGACCTTGCAGATAGAAAGTCTAAGGGGCTGATAAGGCTTTGCTTGGCAGACTCCGTTCTTCTGAATGTGCATGAGAAGACTGCATCTTCCTTGTGGAAGAGACTGACATCTATTTATCAGGGGAAGTCTTTGGTGAATAATATTTTCCTGAGGAAGAAGCTGTATAGTTTGAGAATGTAGGAAGGAGGGTCTGTAGCTGATCATTTGAACACATTCAACATGCTGATTGCACAATTAACATCTGTTGGTGTGAAGACTGAAGAAGAGGATTGCTGTATGCTTCTATTGTGTTCTTTGTCAGACTCTTGGGATCATCTGGTGATGGCTATTGGGAGTACAACTTCCAGTTTCAAGATGGAAGATGTTGCATCTTTGCTATCAGAAGAGATGAGAAGGAAATATTTTGAGATGGCGAAGGAGGCCCTTGCTATTAGAGGAAGGTCGAAAGAGAAAGGCAAGAAGGACAAGAAATCTAAATTGAAATTAGAGGGGAGATCAAAGTATCTTGGCAAGAAGTCCAAGGTGAAGTGCTGGAATTGTGGGCAACTTGGTCATGTCCGAAAGGATTGTAAAGAGGAGGAGAAGAAGAAGAAGAAGTATTATTTCGACAATGATTCTTCTCATAGTGATGGAGATGCCTTCATTGCAGCCTTGGCTACATAGACATCAGATGATGTTTGGCTGATTGATTCTGGAGCATCTTTCCACATGACATCTCATAGAGACTGGTTCACGAAGTATGAAGAATACGATGGTGGAAAGGTGTACTTTGCAAGTGATTCAACTTTGGAGATAGTTGGCCGTGGAAGAGTCAAAATCCAATTTCCTGATGGCAGAGTAAAGGGAATCAATAATGTAATGCATATACCAGGTCTGGCTCGAAACTTACTTTTTGTAAGTATGCTGAATGATATTGGAGTGCTAGTCACATTCTCTAGAAATGGCTGCAAGATGACTAGAGGCTCTATGGTGCTGGATAGAGGTGCTTGAATTGGTACCCTGTACAAGCTGGATGCACAGGCTGTTCATTGTAACAATGTCTCTGTAAAGTCACAGAAAGCTACTCATGGAGGTAAAGAGGGAAATATCCCTAATTATGTAAACTCTATGGAAGTAAAACTTCCAGCAGAGAAGACTATGCTCTGGCATCATAGGCTAGGCCACATAGGAGAAAAAGGTTTAAAAACCTTGAAGAATAAAAACCTGGTTGAGGGGCTTGAAGATTGTAACCTTGAATTTGAATTATGTGAACACTGTATATATGGAAAACAACACCATGTTTTATTTTATTCCAGTCCTCATAAATCTTCTGGTTTGCTAGATTATATTCATTCTGATGTATTTGGTCCAGTGAATGTTCCTTCTTTGTTTAAATCAAGATACTATGTATCATTCATTGATGATTATTCAAGAAGAACATTTGTCTATTTTTTGAAAAGTAAATCAGAAGTGTTCACTCGATTTAAGGAATTTAAGAACCTTGTAGAAAATCAAACTGGAAGAAAAATTAGATGCTTAAGGACTGATAATGGCAGTGAATTTTGTTTTGATGATTTTGAGAGGTATTGTAAAGACCATGGGATTAAAAGACATAAGACTACACATTATACTCCACAACAAAATGGAGTTGCAGAAAGGTTCAATAGGACAATGATGGAGAGAGCACGAAGTATGCTGAGTAGTGCTGGCTTGGAGGAGAAGTTCTGGGCTAAGGCTGTATCTACTGCATGTTACCTAATTAATCGTTCTCCAAATTCTGCTCTTGTTGAGAAAACACCTTTGGAAGTGTGGTCTGGTAAGAATCCCTCCTTAAGACATATTCATGTTTTTTGCTATGAGGCATATGCTCATGTGCCGTATGAGAAAAGATCTAAGTTGGAGAACAAGGTTGTCAAATGTATTTTTATTGGCTATAGCACTGGCATAAAAGGATACAAGCTTTGGAATCTTGATACGGAGAAGGTTGTGTACAGTAGAAGTGTAATATTTCATGAGCTGAAACCTTCTACCTTGGATATGTAGTTAGAGACAAAGTTAGAAAAAAATAAGGATGTAGTTGGAATTCCTCCTACACCAGATAAAGAGGAATTGAAAATTCAAAATGTACCTGAAACTAAGGAGAGCTCAAGCTATTCTGAAAGTTTTGAAGAAGAAGAAGAACCTTAGCCTCAGCAAGTGAGGAGATCAACCCATGAAAGAAAACAACCTAATAGGTATGGGTTCTCTTTGATAGATTCTACTTGTGCCTATGCTTTAATTTATAGCACTGATGAGCCTAAGACTGTAAAGGAGGCATTTAAAATGTCTAATTCAGACTCTTGGTTGGAAGCCATGAATGAAGAAATGGCATCATTATAAAAGAATGACACTTGGAGTTTGGTGCTCTTGCCTAAAGGAAAAGCTGTGGGCTACAAATGGGTATTTAAAAAGAGGATTGGTCTGGATGGCGTGTGGAAAAGTACAAGGCAAGATTGGTTGCGAAGGGTTATTCCCAGTGTAGAGGGAATTGATTATGGGGAGATTTTTCTCTTGTAGCTGCTGACGTCTATCAAATTTCTTTTGTCACTTGCAGTAGCGTATGGCTTAGAGGTCGAACAGATGGATGTGAAGACAACATTTCTTCATGGTGATCTTGAAGAAGAAATCTATATGTCCCAACTTGAGCACTTTGTTGAAAAAGGTAAAGAGAAACTGGTTTGCAAGTTAAAGAAGTCTCTGTATGGGTTAACACAGTCACTTAGAATGTGGTACCAAAAATTTGATACTTTTGTATTGTCTTTGGGATTTGTGAGATCAAAATCTGATCATTGTGTCTATTACAAAGCTAAAAGTGATTAGGTTCTTATTATTGCTCCCTATGTTGATGATATGTTGTTCATAGGCAATAGTAAGCTAATGATTTCTGATCTTAAGTCTCAGTTGTCTGCTAAGTTTGAAATGAAAGATCTTGGTGCAGCAAGGTATATTCGGGATGAAGATAACCAGGGACAGGAATAGTAGAAAACTTTGGCTCAGGAGTAAGTATATCAAGACTATTCTAGAGATATTTTGTATGAATGATTGCAAGCAGCTAGTTATTCCAGTTTGCAGGGAATGAAGCTATCTATTGAAGACTATCCAAAATATCCTACAGATGGAGGACATGACCAGTGTACCCTATGCTAGTGCGGTTGGCAGTGTTATGTATGCAATGGTCTGTACAAGGCCAAACATTGCTCAAGCAGTGGGAGTTCTTAGTCGGTTTATGGCTAATCCTGGAAGGACACATTGGGATGCTGTAAAGAGAGTTTTTAGATATTTGAAGGGCACTTCAGATTTTTCTTTGTGTTACCATGGGAACCTGGTTGAATCACATAGGACTCTCAGTATTTGAGGCTATGTGGATTCTGATTGGGCAGGGGACATTGACATCAGGAGGTCCACCGGTGGATACATTTTCATGTTGAATGGTGGTGCAGTGAGTTGGATGAGTAAGCGGCAGGTTGTAGTCACTTTGTCCACTACAGAGGCTGAATATATGGCAGCTACACATGCTTGTAAAGAAGCAGTTTGGTTAAAATGTTTGTGTTCTAACATTGGTTTTGATGCAGGGCAAATAACTATTTTTTGTGACAGTCAGAGTGTAATTTGTCTGGCAAAGAATCCTACTTTCCATGCCAGGATGAAACATATAGATGTACAGTACCACTTTGTACGAGAGATGGTGGAGGATGGAAAGGTCGGTTTGGAAAAAGTTGATACTCTAGAGAATGTTGCAGATGCATTGACGAAGCCAGTGAGCACAAACAAGTTCAGGTGGTGTGCCAGTTCAATAGGCCTTAGTGCCCATGATTTTCAGTAAGTTTTGTTGTGCTCTGGAGGTGCCTGTGTGATCTTGGTCAAGTGGGAGATTGTTGAAAATATGTGCCTAAATCATCACAGGCTGTAACCTCTATTGGAGCCAAGTCGGTGTGATATTGTTAATGTCTGGACAACTAGCAGCTTTGACACATTGTGTTTTGTACAGGTCGCTGTGACCTTGCTTCTATCTCATCGAAGGAGCCTATCGCTGTGATAAGAAGCTTTCGGTGTGACCTCTCACCACGCGTGGAGATCTTTGGCCGACATGCCATTCTATCGTATATCGAAGAGACTTGGCCTAAAGGAGGTTTCAGTATGAGGTCTTACCAATATGAATGTCTCGCCGATAGCATTCACTTGGTGTCTTTGAGGTAACTCAAAGGTTTCGTTATAAACTCCTAGCGACAGTTGCTTTGTCTCATCAACAATATACATCAGTATAACATGAGGTGGCTCGGTGAGAAGTCCTGTCGATATGTGAATGTCTCATCGATCATTTTCACTCGAGGTAACTCAAAGGGCTTCGAGAAGATGTCCCAGCGAGAATGGAAGGTCTCGTCGATGGAAAATCCAACGTTTCGGTATGACTTGAACAGAGTCTTTGCGATAGTAAATATCATCGGTGTAACACATGTGACTTCGATAAGAACTCTCAGCGAAAGTAATAGGTCTTGCCGACTGCTGATCACTTCGAAGAAAGTCTTTGAACCTCGGTATGATCTCTTGGCGAAAGATGATAGTCTCACCGATGTAAGTTTTATTGTCTATGTGACTTTTGAATCTCGATATGAATTCCTGGAGAAAGCGATAAGTCTCATCGACTATTGGGTGGTTCGTTGTAACTTAAGAAGTATCGATGAAACCTCTTGGCGAGCAGTAATTCTTGCCGATAGCAATGTTGAGGTCGGTGTGACTTGTGAATAGCGATATGAGTTTTTCCGATGAGGAAACTCTTGGCGATATCAGATGCTAAGCTGTGTGTGGCATCGGGGAGACACGAACAATGTCTCACTGATATGCCAACAAATCTTGATTGCCTTTTGACCGTTTGACCATCCTATGTGGAGTCTCGTGGACCAATCAGAGAAGCCGAATGGGAACCATTGGAAGACAGTCAGTTGAGGCAGTTCTGTGAGGAAGTTCGACAGACAGGGAATGACATGAATATAGTTTGAAGTTGCAGATGCTCGATGGTTTGGTTGGTTCGAAGAATAGTTGTGTGAATAGTTTGAATTGTATTAGAGTGATTTATATTATGTAAAGATTGTAAGTTGAAGGTTCGTATACAAGATTGATCATTGTGAAAGCTGCTATAATCTGGCATCAGAAAGATAAGTCATAACTCTGTATGTAATTATTTGTTATTGTAATACAAAGTGACTTCTCTTGGTGTGGTGGGTTTTTCTCTCGTAAGGGTTTACCCATGTAAATCTGGTGTTCATCTGTGTTTGTCTAATTCTCTGTTTCTACTATTTATTTCAAAGTGCATCTTAATTGGATTGTAATTGAAAAAAATTAAAAGTATATCTGCATTCTTCCTTGAGGTTTTGACATTAGGAGAGTTGTTTCTGCATCTAATTTTCCTTACATTTATGAAAAAGTTTGAAGGCTACAATGAGCAGCTAGTAAAAGAATTTGTAGAGAATATTTCAGATGGACAATCAATAGTGCGTGGGAGGAAATTTAAGGTAAGCTCTTGAGTCACTTCTCGTTTATTTGGTATTAAAAATGAGGGTGTAAATTTATCAAAAACTATAAATATTTCCTATTAGAAAATGGTGGAGCTTTTCAGTAGGGAAGGGGAACCCAACATTTATTAGTTGTAAGTAGCAAAGAAAAAAAAAGGGTTTCAAAGAATTTCCATTCTAGAGCCACGAAGAATGACAATTGTCTGGATAATCAAATATTTCACATGTGAAGGGCAATGTGCCATAGTAGTTGGTCCTCACTTTCATTTGTTGACTCATTTGCACCATGGTGCCGAAAACCCTCAATTCAGAGTCAACCTTTTCGCTTTTCTTTATGATTCTATTGTTACTATTATTGAAAGGTTGAAAATTGGGCCGGGTCCATTAAAACATCACAACCTCATATATTTAATTTGTAAATATCATTTCTTGAAGAAAGGAAGAACGAAACAAAAATGGCAAAAAATTCTTCAAAAAATTGAGAACCTTGTGCCCACAAGACATATAGAGGAATGAGAGTCATCTAGTCTGACGACTCAAAATTTAGAAGAACCTTCTTCTGAACCTCAAAATTTTGAAGGGGCTCTTAATAATGAGGGGTTGAAAAATCCAATAAACCTTTCAGAACCTCAGGAAAGATTGAGTCCACAAAATGTATTGGAGGTTCTGTAAAAATAAGAGGATATGGACGTAGAAAAGTTGGAAGACAAGAATACTCATCCTCGTAAAAAGAGAAGGGGACCTAAAGTAGAACACAAACCTTCCCCTTTGAGAAGAAGCAAGAGATTGTCTTTTGAGATTAGTTGTGTTGCAACTTATGATCAACCGTATATCCCTAAAAAGAAATGACAGAATAGGCACCCCCAAGAAATTGTAAGGAAAGCTTAGGTGCAAAACAAACTCTCCTAACGCCAAAACCTTAGGGAAGAATCCAAATAGGAATTTAGAATTTTCCAATTATAGTTCATTAAGATACACAAGAAAAGAATAACAGAAAAGGGAAATAAAGACATACACAATTGGACACCAAATTTATGTGGGAAAACCCTTATGGGAGAAAAACCCACCACACCAAGAAAAGTCTCTTTGTATTACAGTAAAGAAAGTTACATACATAGATCAACTTCACTTCCTAATGTCAATTATTACATCAGCCTCATTCACCAATCAACCTTATACAGAAATGCTCTCTGAAACATCCAATGAATTCACACAGATCAATCCCTGTTCAATCGAGCAACACTTCATTATCTCACACTGTTCATCGTCATCAACCATTGCAGAGTGTAATCCATTTTCTTACGGTTTGTTCATTTTCCACACAAGAATAGTCACAACTATTCAACTGCCAATAGTTCACATTCTATTTTTCTGATTGGTTCAAAACATACCATGTCAGACAGTCATTCGGTCAAAACGTTCAAACATAATCGCATGTCGGTGAGACACTACACCGTGTCTCCTTGATGCCAAAATGCCTGACTGTCCTTATCGACAAGAGTCACCACCATCGGCAAGAGTCATATCGAGTTCAAACTTGTCACCCAGACTCACTCTATCGCTAAGACATCACATCAATATCCATCTTGTGCAGATCTATCGACAAGAGCTTCACTATCACTGAGAGTTCACAGTGAACATAAATCCAACAGCGAGATATCCTCTATCAGCAAGAGTTCACACTGAATGCAAAACCATTGGCCAGACCCACTCTATCGGCAAGACATCTCACCGATGTCCATTGCAGAACTATTGACAAGACCATCGATGTCGCTAAGAGTCTTTTATAGAACCTTTATGTCACACCGATGTTCATCGTGCAGAGTTGTCGGTGAGATGAGTGCTATCGGAAAGAGTTCACACCAAAATCATACTCATCGACAAGAGGAAAACCATTGGCAAGAGTTCCCACCGAAGTTGCATACCCGTCGGTGAGACCACAACCATCGGCAGGAGATCATACCAAATGCAAATCTATTGGTGAGACCAACACTGACAGCAAGAGCTCACACTGAATGTATACTTGTCAGCGAGACCACATCCATCGGCAAGAGTTCTCACTAAACACAGACCTGTCAGCGAGACCAACACTATCGGTGAGAAATCATACTAAATGTATACCCGCCGGTGAGAGGAGAACCATCGGCGAGACTGGCACTTTTGGAAAGAGTTTGAGAGTATCCCCGATGTCCAATATGAATAAAGCTATTGGCGAGACTAACACAGTCGAATGTGTCTGATAGTCACCCCGATATTCAACTGTCGCCAAGAGTCTCCTCGATGACCACTAGGAACCAACCCGTTGGCAAGACAGAACCAAAGTCTTAGCAACTTTGATCTTATAAACAAAGCTGCTAGTCGGTAAGACATTCTGAGGGTCTCACCGATTTTTCTCTTTCAGGAGTTTCATGTCAGTAGGCTTGAGGCACATTTTCCAACAATCTCCCACTTGACAAAGATCTTACTGAAACTTCAGAGCACAACAAAACTACTGAAATTCATGGGCACTAAGGCCCATCGAACTGGCACACCACCTAAACTTGTCAGTGCTCACTGGTTTTGTCAATGCATCTGCAAAATTTTCTAGAGTATCCACTTTTTCTAAAGAGACCTTTCCATCCTCCACCATATCTCATCCAAAATGATACTGCACATCAATATGTTTTGTCCTGGCATGGAAAGTAGGGTTTTTTGCCAAACAAATAGCACTCTAAATTGTAATTATCCCTGCATCAAACCCAATGTTAGAACACAAACATTTTAACTAGATTGCTTCTTTATAGGCGTGTGTTGCTGCCATGTATTCTGCCTCTGTAGTGGACAAAGTGACTACAGCTTGCTGCTTACTCATCCAACTAACTGCACCACCATTCATCATGAAAATATATCCACTGGTGGATCTCCTGCTGTTAATGTCCCTTGCCCAATCAGAATCCACATAGCCTCAAATGCTGAGAGTCCTCTGTGATTCAACCAAATTCCCATGGTAACACAAAGAATATTCTGAAGTTCCCTTCAAATATCTAAACACTTTTTTCACAGCATCCCAATGTGTCCTTCTAGGATTTTCCATAAAACGACTAAGTACTCCCACTACTTGGGCAATGTCGGCCTTGTACAAACCATTGCATACATTAAACTGCCAACTACACTAGCATAAGACACTCTAGTTATGTCCTCTATCTCAGAGGGAGATTTTGGACAGTCTTCAACATATAGCTTCGTTGCTTGCAAAACTGGAACAACTAGTTTGACTGAGCCAAAGTTTTCTACTCTTCCTGTCCCTGGTTATTTCCATTCCCAAAATATACCTCACTGCAACAAGATCTTTCATTTCAAACTTTGCAAACAAAATTTTCCACAAAGTGCTCAGGCTGGGACATGTAAATTTCTTCTTCAAGGTCACCATAAAGAAATGCTGTCTTCACATCCATCTGTTCAATCTCTAAGTCATATGCTGCTGCAAGTGACAAAAGAAATCTAATAGATGTCAGCTTAGCTACAAGAGAAAAATTTCTCCATAATCAATTCCCTCTACCTGGGAATACCCCTTCCAACCAACCTCGCCTTATACTTTTCCACACTACCATCTAGACCTATTTTCTTTTTAAATACCCATTTGTAGCCAACAACTTTTCTGCCTTCAGGCAAGGGCACCAAACTCCAAGTATCATTCTTTTCTAATGATGCCACTTCTTCATTCATGGCTTCCAACCAAGAGTTTGAATCAGACATTCTAAATGCCTCTTTCACAGTCCTAGGCTCATCAGTGCTAGAAATTAAAGCATAGGCGCAAGTAGAATCTAACAAAGAAAACCCATACCTATTAGGTTGCTTTCTTTCATGTGTTGACCTCCTCATAGGCTGAGGCTGAGGTTGATCTTCTTCTTCAGAACTCTCAGAACTACTTGAGCTCTCCTTAGTTTTAGGTACATTTTGAATTTTGAATTCCTCTTTATCTGGTGTCAGAGGAATTTCAACTACATCCTTTTTATCTTCTAATTTTGTCTTTGACTATAGATCCAAAGTAGAAGGCTTTAGCTCACGAAAAATAACACTTTTGTTGTACAAAACCTTCTTTGTATTAGGATTCCAAAGCTTGTATCTTTTTAGGCCAACACTATAACCAATAAAAATATATTTAACAACCTTGTTTTCTAATTTAGACCTTTTTTCATTCAACACATATGCATATGCCTCATAACCAAAGACACAAATGTGTCTCAGAGAGGGCTTCTTTCCAGACCATGCTTCCAAAGGTGTTTTCTCAACAAGAGCAGAATTCAAAGAACAGTTTATTAAATAACATGTTGTTGCAACTGCCTCAACCTAGAACTTCTCCTCCAAGCCAACACTACTTAGTATACTTCATGCTCTTTCCATCACTATCCTGTTGAACCTTTCAACAACTCCATTTTGTTGCATAGTGTAGGGTGTAGTTTTATGTCTTTTAATCCCATGATCTTTACAGTACCTTTCGAAACTCATCAGAACAAAACTCACCGCCATTATTAGTCCTTAAACATTTCATTTTTCTTCCAGTCTGATTTTCCACAAGGTTTTTAAATTCCTTAAAATAACTGAACACTTTTGCTTTACTTTTCAAAAAATAAAAAAATTCCCTTCTTGAATAATCATCAATGAACGATACATAATATCTTGATTTAGACAAAGAAGGAACATTTATTGGACCAAAAACATCAGAATGTATATAATCAAGTAAACCAGAGGATTTGTGATGTGACTAGAGTAGAATGAAACACGATGTTGTTTACCATATATACAATGTTAACAAAACTCAAATTTGAGGTTACAATCATAAAGCCCTTCAACCAGGTTTTTATTTTTCAAGGTTTTTAAACCTTTTTCTCCAATGTGGCCAAGCCTATGATTCCAGAGCATACTCTTTTCTCCTGGAAGTTTAACTTCCATAGAGTTTTTACTATTAGGAACTTTTTCCTCCTTTTCTCCATGAGTATCCTTTTGTGACTTTACAGAGACACTATTGCATTGAACATCAAGTGCATCCAGCTTATACAAAGTACCAATACGAGCACCCCTAGCTAGCACCATTGAGCCTCTAGTCATCTTGCAGCCATTTCCAGAGAATGAGACCTACACTCCAACATCGTTCAACTTACTAATAGAAAGTAAATTTTGAGCCAGACCTGGTATATGCATTACATCATTGATTCCCTTCACTCTTCCATTAGGGAACAAAATTTTGACTCTTCCACGACCAACTATTTCCAGAGATGAATCACTTGCCAAATACACCCTTCCACCATCGTATTTTTCATACTTAGTGAACCAGTCTCTATGAGATGTCATGTGGAAAGATGCTCTAGAATCAATCAACCAGACATCATTTGATGCCTGTGTAGCCAAGGCTGCAATGAAAGCATCTGCATCACTCTGAGAACAATCATTGTCAGAAGAATACTTCTACTTTTTCTCCTCTTTGCAATCCTTTCAGACATGACTAGGTTGCTCACAATTCTAACATTTTACCTTGGGATTCTTACTAGGAGACTTTGATCTCCCCTTTGATTTGGATTTGGACTTCTTGTCCTTCTTGCCTTTTTCTTTCGATCTACCTCTAATAGCAAGAGCCTCCTTCGCCATCTCAAAAGATTTTCTTCTCATCTCTTCTGATAACAAAGAAGCAACAATATCTTCCATCTTAAAAGAGGAAGTAGTACTCCCAATAGCCATCACCAAGTGATCCCAAGAATCTGGAAAAGAACACAACAATAGCATACAATGATCTTCTTCATCAATCTTTACACCCACAGATGCTAATTGAGCAATTAACATGTTGAAAGCATTCAAATGATCAGCAACAGCCGCTCCTTCCTGCATTTTCAAAGAGTACAACTTCTTCCTCAAGAACAACTTATTCACCAAGAACTTGCCCTGATAAATAGCTCCCAATCTTTTCCAAAAAGAGGATCTTGTATTTTCTTCATGAACATTTAGAAGAACAGAGTCTGCTAAATAAAGCCTTATCAGTCCCTTTGATTTTCGATCTACAAGGTCCCAATCCTCTTGCTTCATGCCTATAGGTTCGTTCTAGACACAACAAGCCAAAGATCATAGTCAACCAACAGATCTTCCATTTTAAGTTTCCACAACTCAAAATATTTGCCATTGAATTTCTCAATTTCAATCTTTCCTACATGCTTGCCATCTTAATCTATAATTTGAATTACCAGACTTCTACAAGACTCCCACTGAACAAAATTGACACAAAAAACCCAATGTACCCACAAGGATAACACAATTGGCCAGGCTTTGATACCACTTGTAAGGAAAGCTTAGGTGCAGAACAAACTCTCCTAACGCCAAAACCTTAGGGAAGAATGCAGATAGGAATTTAAAATTTTGCAATTACAGTTCATTAAGATACACAAGAAAAGAATAAATAGAAAAGGGAAATAAAGACATACACAATTGGACACCAGATTTACGTGGGAAAACCATTACGGGAGAAAAACCCACCACACCAAGAAAAGTCTCTTTGTATTACAGTAAAGAAAGTTACATACAGAGGTCAACTTCACTTCTTGATGTCAATTATTATAGCAGCCTCATTCACTGATCAACCTTATACATAAATGCTCTTTGAAACATCCAATGAATTCACAAAGATCAATCCGTGTTCAATCGAGCAACACTTCGTTATCTCACACTATTCATTGTCATCAACCATTGCAGAGTGTAATCCATTTTCTTATGGTCTGTTCATTTTCCACACAAGAATAGTCGCAACTGTTCAACTACCAATAGTTCACATTCTATTTTTCTGATTAGTTCAAAACAGACCACGTTAGATAGTTGTTTGGTCAAAATGTTCAAACATAATCGCATGTTAGTGAGACACTAGACCGTGTCTCCCTAATGTCAAAATGTCTGACTATCCTTGTCAGAAAGAGTCACCACCATTGGCAAGATTCATATCGAGTTCAAACCTATCACCCAGACTCACTCTATCGCTAAGACATCACATTGATATCCATCTCGTGCAGATCTATCGACAAGAGTTTCGCTATCGCTAAGAGTTCACAGCGAACAAAAATCCATCGGTGAGATATCCTCTATCGGCAAGAGTTCACACCGAATGCAAAACCATCATCCAGACCCACTCTATTGGCAAGACATCTCACCGATGTCTATTGCAAAACTATTAGCAAGACCATCGCTGTTGCTAAGAGTCTTATAGAACCTTTATGTCACACCGATGTTCATCGTGCAGAGCTGTCGGTGAGATGAGTGCTATCGGCAAGAGTTCACACCCAAATCATACCCATTGGCAAGATGAAAACCATCGGCAAGAGTTCTCACCAAAGTTGCATACTCGTCAGCGAGACCACAACCATCGGTAGGAGATCATACCAAATGCAAATCTGTCAGTGAGACCAACACTGTCGGCAAGAGCTCACACCAAATGTATACCTGTTGGAGAGACCACATCCATCGGCAAGAGTTCTCACCAAACACAGACCTGTCGACAAGACCAACACTATCGGTGAGAAATCATACCGAATGTATACCCATCGATGAGAGGAGAACCATCGGCAAGACTGGTGCTTTTGGAAAGAGTCTGAGAGTCTCCCCGATGTCCAATATGAATAAAGCTATCAATGGGACTAACACAGTTAGAATGTGTCTAAAAGTCACCCTGATATTCAACTGTCACCAAGAGTCTCCTCGGTGACCACTAGGAACCAACCTGTCGGCAAGATAGAACCAAAGTCTTAGCGACTTTGATCTTATGAACATAGCTGCTAGTCGGTAAGACATTTTGAGGGTCTCACCGATTTTTCTCTTTCAGGAGTTTCATGTTAGTAGGCTTGAGGCACATTTTCCAACATAGATTGTAACACAATCATGTGAAAAAGAGGCCTAACCATGTGTAGAAATAGGCCAGCTAGGTGAATCTAGAAAGGGAAATGTATCACTTGAGACAAGATAAGAAGAAATAAGAGAACAACTGCCAGATGTTGTAATTATTGAGGATGAGCCTCTAGAATCATTTTCTCCTTTTCATTAGCCAATGGAAACACATGAAGGTGATATGACTCACCTAAGTGAAAAATTGTCTTCCCCAATTCCTAGTGATTTAGAATCAAACCCACTAGAGGTACATGATAAAGAAAATGTGATTGATGATAATGAAAAAGCTTTTATTTCTCCTCTCCGTTCTAATGTACAAATTGAAAGTTTTGATAATATAAAAACAGAATTAGATGAGTTGAAAACATAAATTGTTTAGTTAAGATTTAGCTTGCAAAAAAATGAAAAAAAAATCAATCAACAATAAGAGGAAATAGATGTACAAACTACAATTTTGAAGAAAATAAATCAAGAAATAATAGCTTTGAAGGTTCAATTGGAGCAGAAAGATAAAATTATTAAAGATTTACAATTTCAGGTGCAACAATGGAATGAGGAAGGTAAACAGTATTTGATAAATATGTTTGAAAAAGATAAACAAATTAAAGGTTTAAATGATAATATAGTGCAAACTCTCCAAGCATTTGTAGAAAAACAAGAACAATAGAAAGATGAACTCAATGCAACTTTGAGTAAAACTGTTGAACTGGAACAAGATTTGTAAGAAATTAAGATAAAGCCAAAAATAGAATCAAAGGAAATATAGACTGAACCAACCAAGATGGAGTGGTTCCAAGTCTACATTCCCCCAATGTTGACAAAATGGATGGAAAGATGTTATTTCCTAAAACAAGCAGGGGCAGAGAATGCAAAACTAAAGAAGGAAATAGTTTTATTAAAAGAATCATATGACAAGCTTTATTAGGCTAAAACAAATGCATGCCAAATTGGGGAGTTATTATTAGCCTGTAGGAAACCATCCAAATTGTATTCTATGATTTTGAATGAGCAATTATTAAGATGGAAATTATTGAGAATTTCTTGCAATCTACCTCATGATCCAGATGATGAGGAATTTTTAAAAGCATTAAAAGAGGCAACAACTGCTCAACAAAACTTACTGTGTGAATTCTCTATACACAATTTATTTTTGGAAAGACATATTGATTTCTTTGTCAATCTCTTTGTTAGGGAAGTACAACCCAGAGCAGTCATGTCCACTATGCAAAATTAGATTTAGTGGCAGGAAAGGACCAAAGAGTATTTGCAGGCAGAAAGGACTGTGGGAATTTAGATGAGATACCCTAATAGAAAACCCTTTTCTTTTAAAGATCGATTCTAAGGCATGAAGAGCTATATAGCTGTGAAAAGTAAATACAATGATAATCTTTAGATTTGTTATAATAATTTCAAAGTTTAGGGGCCAAGGTTGATAGAAAAAGTATGGAGTGCTTGTGAGGAGTGCTGCACTCCCTTACCGATGTATCTTAAAAGAAGGGAGGTGATCTCACCTACCAATATAAGGTGGTCCTACAGGAGGGTCGAGGCATTGGCAGAAATACTTCAGTAACTTAAAACTAAATGGATAGGAATGAAGTATAGACCTCCATTTCTTCTTCAGCCACCCCTTGCAGTACGTGTCGCTATAGAGAAGAATCCTGAGGACTTGCATTCATGGAAAGTAAGGGTTAGATATAATAAGGGTTTTCTTAAAAGTCTTGGTGATTGGGATAGAGAAGCAGAGGATCCATATGACCTTAGTGCCATAAGCGATGAACTAAATAAGAATAGGGATGTGGAAAGGTAGAGGACACAACAAAGAGTAGGAGGACCTGCTCAGGCTTAGGAAGGGGAGAGTGATGAGGTATAAATGAATCATAATTATAATAACCTAAAAACTCTTTGTTGTTCTTACCAATCACTTTAGCCCTACCAATTGTTTATTTTTAGGATTAATAATTGCTTACTTTTTGTAAAAAGATGTATAAATTGTTATTTCCTAAATTGATTGAATTAGTTGACTAACGATGAAATAATGGTATATTTTTCAGTCATTGTACATGACATTATGCATGACCAAGTGGACTTTAAGCATATTTCAAACAATTGAAGATAGATCACCAAAAGTCTAGGCATAAAAAATTTAGGAGTGCATAGTGGAACAAGTCCTTTTAATGCTTTTTGTTTAGTTTCTGTTTAAAAACTTTATGGTTCCACTTTGAGTAATATGTTTTATGTTATGGACCTCAGTTCATTGGTTAGTTAAAATTCTGTTAAAATACTTTTTCAATGGTGATCTTCCACCATCTAAAATTTAGGATTTTGTTAGTAGTTTAGTATATATATATTACTGCAAAAAACAATGATACGGTGATACTATTATGATGTTATGATGAACATTGTTCAACTATGTCTCTTTATTACACTTTTATATGAATAAATAGATATTGCAATCCTATTTTGAGTCAATCATTTTGAGTAATGGAAGTATCATGGATGGATTCATTTTGAAGATGCAAAAGTACATGTGATCTGAGTTAAGCATAGGAACACCCGAGAGTTGGCCACTTGAGGGAATCTTGTAGAGTAGATATATAATTATTTTTATTTTCAATTTTGTTACTTTTATTCTATACATGATAAATGTGGATGAATGCTATTTGTGTTTTTCAAGCTCTGCCAATTATTCTTGTAGGTCGTAGTTCAAGTTTGCAATCTTTTAGTTCTATTTATTTGAAATTATGGAGCACCCACTCTGGTTGTCAGTTATAGGTTGTTAAGGTTACTTTCTGTCAACAATTAGTTGTTAGTTGTTAGTTGTTTTCATTTATATTTTACAATTTTACTACAAGTATTTATTTTTAGGTAATTTATATGCTTTCTATTTTAATCATCTTATGCTTTCTAGCTTAACAATTTCATGCTTTCTAGTATAACTTTTGTTTACAACTATTTCAAGAATTCATAAAATCTAAGAGAGTTAGCAAAGATGTCCCCTATTTCATACAACCTTTGAACACTACCTGGTTGATATAATTGATGCATTTTCAACTAAAGTGGTAGGAACTCATGACAGTCTGTCAATCGCCACTTGGGGAGGACTTTTGCTATGAGTGGAGATATAGAGATGATGAAGTTCAGCTCATGTGACAAATTTAAAAATGACCCTCTACTATGACACATTTGTGTGGAAGCAGGGATACCTCAATATCTTGAGTGTCTTAATGAACATCATGAGAGTATGTCCATAAAATTATTGAGCATCTACAATAAACACTAGGTTAAAATAGGGGATATTTCCTTCAAAGTAAGCAAGGAAATAATAGACCAGGTAATTAGATTATCTTGAAATGACCAATAACCCAAAAGACACAGTAAGGTGCTTGACATTGAAAGCATGAACATGTTGTTTAAAAAGGAAGATATTTTGGTTAAGCTACATGCGGGATATGACAAAACTAAGCTCCCACAATTGTGGGATAAGGTATGACTCCTTACAATGAAGTGTAGAACACTCAAAGGAATGTTTAAATGTTTTTATTTCTATCACCTACCTTTGGTTAACCATTTTAGAAACAAGGATATTATTAGCTTCCCTTTTTACTTGTTATCTTCAATTGAATCTTTGGTGACAAAAGCTCTGGATGTGGCAACTAAAAACCTTGAAAATTCTCCCATCTTTCTGCATCAAGGGTTTATTTTTAGACTCTACCACAACCATTTAGCCTTGTGCCCTCCTAATCCTATTAGGTATTTTATAATTATTGAATCCTTGCACTAGATAGCTCACCTATTAAGAACCCTGCTAACTCTCCTATCAAGAAGTTTGAGATGTCGCTTTTTAAAGGGAAGAAGAAGAATGCTACTCATAATATCACTCCATGCATGAGTCTAAATACTCTACTCCTTAGCCCAAGTCCTCTAAAAATCCCTGCATCTCTACTTAGAAACTTGTTGCGATGAGTTTATGTGACATTAAGAACAAACAAATCAAAATCTCGAGCAAAAGGGGATACACTGGAACTAAAAACTCTATTTGCAAGAAAAAAACTTGAATTAAGTTTTATGTTGAGGAAGCCAATTCTAAAGAGGAGGAGGAGACTGAGAATAATGCTTTTGAAAAGGAAGATGCCAATTGTGGGCTTGAATTTGTTAAAGAGGCTGACAATCTGAATTTGACTGTTAAGCAATCTTATAGGTGGTCATTTGATCCTTAACCTCAGCTTGGATGAAATCTTAAGCTACTCGACTTGGGGAGAGGAGAATGATGATGATAATAACAATACAGATGATGATGATGAGGAGGATGTGGACATAGATCTACACATAGAAGAGATCAACAAATATAAGAGAATTACACAACACACTATTTACATGGAGAAAAACCCTTTTGGATAATGAACTCCACTAGAAAAAGGTTAAATCTATACTATTTTGAAATAAGAATACACGATAATCAATTCCTTATTTCTTGCATCTAAATTGATAGTATTTTTGTATTTGTGCAACCACACACTTCTCTAACTTCTCAAGCACTTGTACATTAATCATGAATTGCATTATTCTCAATCACTAAATATGACATCCAAACTTGGGAAAAAATCATGCCTTGATTTTAAGAAAAAGCTTCAGCAAGATAAATAAAGACCCTTACAAGAAGTCAAAGTTGACAAATGTTGTGCCCAATCAAAAAATTTGCTTCATTAAGGAATTTTGCAAAGAGTGTTCAAAGTCTTGTAAAAAATTTCGTCAAAAGTCAAAATTTCTAAAAATATTCTTGATTTAGGGATTTTTGGGTTTGTTGTCAAATGGATGCTGACAAAAAATTCTAAAAATAGAAAGTTTCTAAAAATTGAATCTTTGGTTGGAGGGCTCTAATTGATTTTGATTGGTCAAAAATACTTCTTAATCAAGGTAGTTCGATCTGAATCATCAAATCATTAGTATTTCTCTGGTGTGTCAATTTTTCTTTTTTCAAAGGGAAAAGTATGAGCTCTGAAGTCATCAATGGAGGAAGGTTAGCTACCAGGTGTTAGATTCAAAGTCTCAAATGCTACATAGACAATGACAAATGGTGAATAATGCATGCAGAGCAGTGAATTAAGAAGTCAAAGAAAAAGTTGAAATTTGTGAAATTTTTTCTAACTCTAGCAAAGCCAAGTGTCCCTATCCAGAAAGGACACCTAGCATCTCATTCCTCAGTCAAATTTTCCCTCTTTTCAAAAAATGTGAAAATTTCCCCATCAACCCATTTCAGTTACGTAGAAAATCAGTCAAAAGTAGTTTCTAGGACTAGGAAAAGTAGTAGATCATCTCAGTTATGTTTAGGCTCCTCATTTAATTCATCATCCAATGCCGAGGATCTTTTGAAAAGTGGGAAATTAAAAATTGAATGGTGACAGTTTACGGGAAAATGAAGGAAATCAAAGAAAAAGTTGAAAATCATTAAAATTTTTCTAAGGCATGGAAGCCTGGGTGCTCTTGTCAAGGAGAGGCACCTAGCATTTAATGCCTTAGAATATTTTTTTTCTCTTTCAAAAACTTATCAAACTCCTTTGTCAGCGTAGTTTCGATTCTCAAAAAAAATGTCATATGCAATGTCGGGGGTTGGCAGAGGGTATAATTCATCTTAGTTATCATTAGGCTTGCTTGATTAACTACCTTTCAATCTTTGTTATTTGCCGACTGGCAGGAAGTGACGCCTGAACAGGGGTCACTGGCTTCTGATGGAAACATGCAAAACAACGAAAGTGAAAATTTGAAAATCTCAAAAATTATGCCAAGGAATGGGATGCTGGGCGCCCCTATCCAACATGGGTGCTTGGGTTTTGATGCCTTAGAAATTTCTCAACCCCGACATGCCTCCTTTAGACTCAGTCTCTGTCGGTAGTTTCAAGAGCTCACAAACTCAACTAGATACTATTGCACACTAGTATGGAGGTTGTAGATCACTTTAGCAATGATTAAATAGGTATTTTCTATAATCAAACAAATTTTATCAATTGGTAGCATCAGATTGTTAGCTTGTCGAAGTCAAAGATAGGTCTCGTCGAAAGTAGAAGCAAGCAAAAGTTAAAAAATGAAGAAAAATGGCTAACACTGGAGGGGTTTTGTGTGTTTGATGATGTCATCAAATGCTTATGTTTTTTCTAAAAAAACATGTCTTCACACATGAGCTTTTTGTAGCTACAAAGGAGGAATTCATTGTTGCACGTGCAAACAAACTCAAATATTTGCCTATGAAGTTTCTATCTTCATGGATAGAATTCAAGATTTTAGGGCTTTGTACAAAAAGTGGTTTTTCATCTTCAAACTCTATTTAAGAAGGCTTTTGGCATTCATTCTTCATATTTTGTAGGTTGGCATTTGAAGGAGGAAAAATATAATTTTCTTCTCATCAAGATTTGGAGGCTCAAACAAAGTGCTTTTTCGGTGTTCTTCGTGGATTAGGGATTGGGAAGCACAGAGGCACACTTTTTCATGGCCTAATCTTCTAGGGCATCGCATTTCAAAAATAGGTGGTCAAATTTTTTAGTTTTCATTGATTTGGGTCCATCTACTTTTTGATCCTCTTGAAGATTGAGAAATTTTTTATTTCCAAAAATCCACTTTTTCGGGAAGCCCTTAGCTTTTTCAAAATTTGGTGAATTGGGTCTCTTCAGAACATGATTTTCTACAAAACCTAGATCTCATCTTTTTTTTGGGAATCCTCTTTTTGGAGAAAAATAAACAACTTATTTTCAGTAGTTTGTGCAAATCTTTTCTGAGCATAAGCATGTTCACAGTCAAAATTCAAGTTTTGAAACATGCAGTATTCTCCAGTAGAAATCAGGACCAAATCAATATTACTCCATGATTGTCTGAGAACATTTAAAATTGACTTACATTATGTGATTCCAGTACTTGATTTTCATGTTTTAGAAGACAAAATAAGATAAGGAGGCAGTTAGTAGATTTTTGGCAAATATAGTTTCCCAAATTATCAATGAGAGTCATTTTTTGGGACAGTGAAGATTTCCAAGAATAGAACTAAAAGCAACAGTTAACTTGATGCCTTTTCCAAGTTTAACTTGCTATTCTTGTGTCATGCTTATCTATTCTTTGTAAAATAGAAAAATCAAATGTATAGTTGGAACTTTCCCTGCCTTAAAACCACTTAACTAATTTTAGCAAGTGGTTAGTTAGTTGTGTTAGTTTTACAAATAAATCTTGCAAGTTGGCAAGTCTAGTGAAATTAAAGCAAGGATATTTTAGGGTTACCTTCTCCTTGTTTGTGTATAAATAAGGGTATCCTTGCTCATTATTTTCTAATTGTTATTGTGATAAAAAATTGTTGAGCCTACTTTTGCAGCAAATTTGTTATTCAGTGTCAGTTCACTTTGTGTAAGAGTAAGTTTGCAAGCCTACCTTTGCTGCGCGAATGATTTCCCAGCTAATTTTTAATCTGTGTCAAGTGTAATCTAGTGTTTGATCACTAATTTGTAAGCATGTATTTGCTACAAATCTACTATCCCAGAAGTGTAATTGCTATTGGAAATTTGAGGAAGGAAATCTCATGCCTACTTTGCTATGATCTACTATCTCAATCTCTTTTAGTATTTTGTCTTATTTGTTTTTTGCCAAGTGCATAATCTTTATTTCAGCTTACATCTTATAAGTACAATGAGTCTTCAGGTGTGATCTAGAAGTGAGTTTATTTAAGCTTTTGTGTTAATTAAATCATTACTCGTTTACTTCTAACTCTCAAGCTCTAAGTTTACTTGAGTTGTTAGAAGCATCTATAGTTTAGGCCTAGTTGTAGTTTGAAGTTTTGAGAAAGAGAAACCTCAACTATGGCACAAAGAATTTTATAACTTGTGCTCTTAGCTGAGAATAAAAAAGATTGGTAATAGTTTAGTATTCTTTTTTAAGTGTCATTAACGAAGAGGGAGCTTCCCCTCCTAATTTGAAGAGTGGTCAACAATTTATAGTTGTCCATTTCTAATCTGCATTCTAGAGGTGCGAATTGAAACACCGATAACAAATAAACAATCTCTCTATTTTGGGTGCCTTGATTTCCACTCCTTAAGAATAAGAGACACTCTAAGATAAATCCCTATAAATTCGGGGATACTCTAAGATGACTGCCTAGTTTAAACTTATCACCTCATCTCAAATTAAATGATGCTTTTAACTAGTAAATAATAAATAAATAATTAATACTAACAATAGATCCCACATCCATTATGAATGCATAAGATTTATAAAGCTAATGACATCTTAGTTCTAATGGAGCATTGGTACATGTGTAAGACTTCTTACACCTTATATGAAACTTTGACCATAATGTCTTTAGACCTTTTTTTTCCTACACACAAGTTTTATTTAATATCTATAACTTGCAATAATACTTGGTTGTAATCACATTTACAATTAAAAAAATTGGTGGTGTTGAGGAATGCTAGATGATTTTACTATATAGGGATCTTTACCTTAAACACACCTTGCAATTCAAAGACTTTGATAAATGTTTGAAGACAACAAACAATAATTCAAATTTTATGATGGTGATGAAGACAACTTGTAACTTGAACAAAGTGTGATCTAATGACTTAACATAAGAATTCGAGTTTTAGAACTTGTTAACAAAGATGCATGAAAATCAAAATAGTTGATGTAGTGCAGTACTATGATCTTAGCCAAAGTGATTTTGAGTGGCATAATATTTTTGGTGAGTGATTGTGGATAATATATAATTTTGAACTTACAATGATAATTCAATTGATTTGAGGTGATATTTTTTATGCTTGTTTTAGACATTCAATTTGAAAATTTTGATTTAAAAATCAATACCTATTAACTAATTGTAATTAAAATGATTTAAACTTGAAATAAAATTTAACTTTTGAAAACTTTGATCAATTTTATAATCATAAAAATAACTAGAAGTAAAATCCACACTTACAATTTTAAACTTAATGAAACAATTGTAAAATTTAAATTTCAATCCTATTTCTAATGAATGAATGAAAGACTTTAATGACGCTCACAAGACTAAACAGTCTATGAGATGATACAAACAACTTAATTTGTCTTAATGCTCTTTTCCAAGTCAGATCTCCTACTATTAATTTTGACTAGAAGGCTGGCCATCTGGTTGATCTTATTCTCTTCAAATAACTGTCGCATATTGTCTACACCCTAACTATTTTCGTACTGATTACATATATCTTCATAAGTTGTGCATTCCATGATGAAGTGCCATTCCGTCTCCACCGCCCCCTTATTGCAGAATATGCAAGTTCTTTCTTCCCAAATTTCCTTAGGTATCTTCCACCTACCAGTCTCACACCCAAGATGATGCGATCCCGTCCTAATAGAAACTATGAAAGTGAAGTAATTCAAAAGAATCAAATTAATTGTATCCAATTTCCTTGTGTAAGCCCATGCGCCCCGTCTCCCCTTGCAAAAAAAGAGACGGGCCAGACTGACAACTGTCATTAACGACTATGAAATTTGAAATAGAAAGACGACCAGCTTGGCAATCGTCATTAATGACTAAGAAATTTGATTCTAATTTGGAATTTATGGTAAAGCATGGCTAGCCAAACCATGAGTATGGTAAATGTCTATCAAAATGTGGGGTGGGGAATCCCACCAGAACAACATATGAAAATGTTCATATGCTCGGTAACAACTTAATATAATCAACGCTCTTGTAACACTTTTTCAAGTCTCTAAACAAGCGTGCTATAAATTGGTTTGCTTCTGACAAATACCCTCCTAACTTTGAGAAAGAATTTGGTGAAGCATGGAGCCTTGCGTAGCCAACAAATTCAGGCTCCTTCAAAAAATGGGGAGCGGTTCCATCGGCGACATATATGTAGGTCAGCAGTTCGAATCCTCTTAATATCTAGGTTTTTCTCACATTGTCTATTATTATTCTTTATTATTATCTTTTAAGTCTTGTATGCATATTTCCTTTACAATTATCCCTCAGACCAATGAAGAAGTGGCCTTCAAGCTTGTAAGTGCATTGCAAAAGCCTTTCATTCTTTACGTGTTTATCTTTTTTGTATTGCTCATCTTCATTTCGCCTTTTACTTGCATATCACTATATATTCCATATTTTCTTTTTTACCCTAAAATATGAAAGCCGAGGGAAACCTATGTGAATAGCGATTGGTAGGTACATGCCTCAATTGTTAAATGATATGACAATTATTACTCAATCGCCTCACAATATGTACATTTCGTCGCTGAATATGTTAATCCTCACTCAGTTCTCAAGAAAGTATCATAAATAAACCTAAAAGTTTGCAATAATTTGAAGACATACTATTAATATTCTCTTCCCCTATAATCCTTGTAATGAAAGTTAATTACATTGCATAGGAGTTGTTGGTTTATTGTCCTATTAGGTACCTTTACCTCATTTTAAGAATCATCCTCCAAAGTGATCTCTGGGGAAATTTCGGGCTCCTAAAACAACAAGAAAATACTTCCATAATAAAATGAAATAAAAACAGGACCAATTTACGAGAGATGACTCAGTTCTCCTTCTCTGAGCTTCGTCAAGGTCAGGGGATATTCCCTATCAGATCCGTAGAAATAACTAATTAAAGACTCTTTCAGAAGATTCAAACAAAATACAAATCAAATGATTTCAATGCTGCTTCCAAAACTATCTCCCCAAGAACCAAGCCTTTTGAACACAAATACAAACCCAAATTATTCATCAGTAATTTGTATTGTGTGGGTCTCAAGCAATAAATTAAGGGATCTTTTGAAGATAGAATGGTGAGTCGACAATTTCAAAGACAAGAATTAAAAGATGCAACACAAGAAATAGTGAATCCCTATGCCATTAAACATAGTGTGACAAATTAATTAGAATAATTCATCCATATGATTTTCATTAAAATGAAGAAGGATTGGTGCCTATCCTATGCACAGACTCACATCCTAAACATAGTGTAATAATATAATATTGAAAAATAGGTTCACCAAGATGTGGGCAATATGAGATAGGAGAAATGATGCACCTATCTTTCTACTTACATTAGGAAAAAGGGATCCCCTAGGGAAATATTGACTTTCAAACCTTGGGTGAGTCAACCTTGGTGGAGATCTTGCTATTTTCCTTATGACTTAGGATGGGGTAAATCAACATGAAATGCAATTGTTGGGAGATAAATGAAAAATACCAAATGAATGCAATTATGCAATGTAACACATGAATCATCAATTTAAAACCTTAATCTGACAGAATCCAGAAAGTTCCAACAGATCTGAGAGGGTTATGAATTTATGCATTTGTCACCAAAAGTCTGTGTTGAGTGTCCTCTTGGGATAGATTTGCTTTAGGGCGAATGGGTCTTTGTAGGGATTTTTTGCACAACTTTTTGGGTCCTTTTCTCCTAGGTCTACACTTCCCGATTCCTTCAGGTTTCACAGTCAGAAAGTCAGAATTAAATTCTGAAAGTGAGTTTCCGTGGCTTGACGACAATGTTAACAACTTTGTAACTTTTGTAATTTTTGCACTTTTGATCAATCTTCAATCCATCTTCACTAGCAAATCTGCAACACACACAAGAGGGAAAAATTGTTTGTTTTTGGTGAATGGGGGTTGCCTCGGTCAAACCCCATTTTGGTAATTAAACCTTGAATTGAAATAATGAAACATGAAAGGAATGATGAATGAACAATTGCTATGTTGCAACTCACCAAACCCTTGAAGGACTGAATTTTAACACATCTGTCCAAGGTCTTGATCTTGCATGGATGGCTTGATTGGATGTTGATCTTGATGCTTGAATGTTTGAAACCTACATCACAATGTTAGCTCCAAAAACATGCATAAATGAATATAACTTTGACATGACGCTTGAGATCTTGAATGCTGTAACAAATGCTTGACAAATTTTCTCTTGAATTCTTTTGACAATAATATTTTCTCTTGTGAAATCTCCCAAAAAGTTCTATGATTTGAATTGATAAAAAGACCAGGTTGTATTTATAGGTAATTTTCTAATTTCCTGAAAATTAAACATTACAAGCTGTAATTTTCTAATTCTTCAATGAGCCTTTTTGTGTAATGTAGCTCCATTAGGACTTGCTCCTCTTTATTTTCTATTACAACTAGTTGTTTCTTCAATTTGTGTAGCACTTTTGCCTCAATTGAGCCTCTTTAAATGAATTTTCTTTGCTAATTCTTGGATGCAAACATCATTAACATCTTTACAAAAGAATTTCTTTGAAATATCTCCATAGGTGAAAAGAAATATGCTTGTAAGTGCAACATCATCTTCAAGGATATTCTTCCTTTTGTGAGAGTGATCTACATATCTTGGTTGATGAATTTATGATGTTGTAGAATTTTCATCAATTATTGCTTTTTGAGCGTGTTGGCATCCCATTTTGATGTGTTTCATTTCCCTTTGTTTTGCTCCTATGTTGTGCATTTGACCTTGTAACTCAATACTATGAATCGATCTAAGACATATTTTGTTGGCTCTACATGTGTCAACTTTGCATATATGTTGTTTTTCATCAGTCCCATGTGCTTACAAATGTGTTAAAAGTTGCACGAATCCCAAAAAGTTTGTGTGGGGGTTTTGAGTTTAAATTCCTAAGAGTTTTGCTTGTGTCAAAGTGTTGGAGTTCACCATATTGGTATACCTTCCCTCCCAATTGCACCTTCCCTTTGTTTCTATTGAGATTTTAGACCTTCCCATTCTAGCGTACCTTTCATCCATTCTTTTTCTTTTCCCCCTTATCTTGTCAAGATGTTGGAGTTCTCCTTCTTGATTTCATTGACCTCGGCTTTCCCTTTCTTTTATTAGGTTGTTGATCTTTCTCTTACCATCATGCTATTCATTTTATCCTTGACCCTTGATCCTTGTGTTGAGTTCCCTTTGCGTATCCCTTTACTAGAGTACCATTTCCTGAATCCTCTTGAACTTTGATCCTCAACACTTTTCATTGTGCTATCTTGTCATGATTTTGGGTTGGGATGTGTCCCTATTTTAGCATCTTCTAAGAGGTATCACTGATTCTTGATCATCAACTCCTTGACAAAGGGATAGATTTCTTATTTCCTCTAATCCCTAAAAGTTTGACAAGTAAACAAAGTCATTGGCTAAGTTCAATGTGTTGGAAACTTCATGAGTTCACGAACTTGTCGAAAGTCCAACAAATGCTGAAAGTTAATTTCTCAAAGGTAAATAAGTGTTCAAGTTTTTAGGAAGTTTGCGAGTTAACATACTCCTTGAAATATGGAGAGAAGAAAGTGCTAAGTTATGTTGGTAAGTTTTCCAATTCACGAGCTCACCAAAAATTCGACAAGGTTTTGTATGTTGGAAAGCTTGTGAGTTTGTGAAGTTGCCAAAAGTGTGCCAAAGGAAGAATAAGGTTTAGTGTGTGGGAAAATTCATAAGCTCACAAATTAGAGAAAAGTGTGACAAATTTCTTAGGCTTCTCTAGTTTGCAAAAGTGTGAAAGTGTGACATAGAGAAAAGACATGTGGTAGAAGAAGAAAAGTGTGAAATGAATGAAGAGAGAGACAAAGAAAGAGATCAGATTTGCTTTGTCAATAAGTTCACAGATTTGTGAAATTGTGAAATGTTGATGAGGTTCATGAGTTATTCATTTCCTTGAAAGTGTGACATGCAAAAAGAAAAAAGAGAAACAAGGTTCCATGATTGTAAAGTTTTGTAACTTGCAAAAGTCTTGTTGAAGAAGGAGAGAAGAGAGCTAAGGAAAAGATGGTTTCCAAGAGTTCATCGTCTCATGAAGTCGTTGACCTTGACACAACTTAGAGATAGAAGACAACCCCACCAAAGGTGCATTCAACACAAAAACCCTAACAGTCCATGATTTCACCTACTCGCTTGCAACTCTAGAACATTTTACTTACAAGGTTAATGGTGCATGACCTTTTAGAGTTATTTTGGTTTATTTTGTAGGAGTTCTCACACCGTGGTACTTCACATCCAATTCACCATTAATGCAAAGGATTCTTGTAGATAGAAAAAAAATCCCCCATGCTTCCTTGGTACATCCAGACATGTTTGGCTATAATTTTTTGTGTGACTCAAGGAGAAGAAATGCCCAAGAGGTATGTGCATCCTTTGTAACATACTGATCAACATATTTTTTTTTAATACATATTTTCATGCTCCTCTCATGGGTAATAAGGACCAAAGGACTTCATTTTGGAGAATGAAAAATTTAGGTAGAGTAGTTGCAGAGCTAGCAAAATAGAGAAATTTGTAGGAGGCCCTAAGGTTTCAGATTTGGACACATAATTTTGACATTGTAAAAATTTGGGATCATTACAAATTTGTAATAACATTTATAACCTTTGAAGAGTGAATGATTAAAGACATAATCAACCTTGATTGTCTCCCTGTGTATGGTATGCATTTGTGGATGTGTTGCTGATTAGTTAGCTAGCCAAAAAACTGTAAAATCTTGATAAATCTTTTGTGAGATATCTTTTCAAGACAATAAAATAAATGTATGTGTATGCTCATGGATAACTAAGTAGACTTATCTAATATTCTACATATGTTTAAAACCTGATTTGCATGTGCATTTTGAAGAATATAGCCTTTTTGTAACACCTTCATTAAGGTTTCACCATTAGTTGCATTTATTGCATGTTTTGTATTAATTTAGTAACTCTATTGCACAAATTACTATAGGCTCTAGTTTTCTATTGGATTTCCCTCCCATAATCCCACAACACACCTAATGAATCTATTATAAACATTATCTAAGTTTATGTTGGAAGTTAGTTCTATTCATTGCTATAAATTTGGATGTAGAAAACAACATAGGGGCTATCATTTAGTGCATTCCAAACAACCCATGTAGTAGTCCATATGCATAATCAGATTCTAGACCTTGAGTCCCTCAAACTAGCATATAAGCATGGAGTAGGGGTGCGTTATGCAACAAGTATGGTTTGTGTCAAGGCAAGTCTTTAGTTTTTGTGGTGATATCTATTGTAGTGGCTTAGGGAAGCCCCCCTTGGTTTAGTAGAGCTAGAAGTGAAGGAAGTTCTACGTGCCTCAAAAATTGGTCCTCAGTTTCCCAACCCTAACTATAAGTTGTCTTTTCTCCAAATTTGACACCCCTGGTGTTTGGGAGAAGATTCAATTTTAGGTATTTGGGGCTTACAATTTAGATTGACAATAGAGTGGATGTTGTTGCAATCTCATATGCTCCATTAAAGTTAGCCATTCCAAGAAAATTATAAATCATTTGACATTGAATCTCTTCCACAAAAGATAAAATATTGCACTACTTATGACTTCACTGCTTCACAAACATCATATTGCTCGATCATCAACTACCTCTCACAAAATATATTTTTTCACATTCTTGAGATTTTCAATGAGGTGAAGTGTATTGTAAAATCCTTGAGCATTTGGAATGATGGTACCATGAATAGGAAATGAACCAAAAAAATGAGGCATTAGGTGTGAGCCATTTCTTGCTTCACTTCAAACTTTACTATTGGTGTCTCAAAGTATCACCTGTTTCTCATACTCTTTTGTACAAACAACTTAGAATTTGCATGAAATGATCTATGTGCCCTTTGCTACAAGTTGTGTTTTTCACTTTTTCACCCTCTTTAGATTGCTTTCCATGATGATCACAAAGTTGGAATGATATAGTATGAAGCATCAACTCTTTACTCATATGCTTTAAGCTATAACCACATAGATAGACAAATTGCTTTCCATATGTTGTTGGTTTGAAATCTCTACAAGTTGAAAACCATTGTTTTTCTCAAGTGCAAGCCTCTCATCAGAGTCTTTTTGGAAATCATGCTCATATGTTTCTTTTATCTAAACATCCCTTTTATTTTCCAATCTACAAACACAATAATGGACCAAGCATTCTTCTTTTGCTAATAAGGATTAAGGAACTTCAAATATTCTTCTCAACTTCATTTTCATAGAGCTATCCTAAAATTCACTCTTATTTGACTCAATCTTTTGAATATTGATGGATGCTTTCTAAACAAGGACATGTTTTTCATTTGTAAATTTAATAGGCAATGTTTATTCCTCTCTGACTTCACGAAGGTGAAAATTTTGCTAGCATATGGTCTTAGAAACATCCTCTTTTGACAAAGGATTCTTTCCTTCTATTTCTATGGTTCTTTCCTCCTTGATTTGCATTTTCCTAATTTCTTGTAGTTCTAATTGTTCTTCTTCCTTTGGTTCATGATCTACAAATTCTTCCTTGATTTTAGCACCATTTTTCTGGCATAGACACTTGCTAGAAGTCACATAAACACCATCTTATTTAGCTTGTGGCACAGGTGTATTCATCACCTTATTTTTTGGTTCTTCATCAGATTTCACTAATTCATTTTCTAACATCATCTCCTTTTTACTTTGACATTTGTGGTTGGCCTTCCAAGATTCTTTGGATGAGAAGCAAAGTTTCCCTCTTCTAAGTTTGTTTTTTCTATCATCTTTCTTTCTTGTAATAGGATAACCATTTTTTTGTTGGCTAGGAGGAGATGTCTCAGAATGGAATTTGTTCCAAACCATTGAAGACTTTAGTGATGTAGCTTTTTTGATGGCTTCTTGGGGATTTTGTTTTTATTTTTCCTCCTTTCTCATGTTTCTTATGTTTTCATAAAGGCCTCATTTGTTTGGATACCCATTTTCGAGTATCTTCAAGTAATCATCAAGAGTAATGTGGGATTTGAATTTAATAGGAATTCCTTCATAATAGTCAAGAATTTGAGTGGCCTTAATTTTATACCTATCCTTGTCCTTTTGTATTTTCATCAATGCCTTTTGAATAGGGTCTAATCCTCTTCTTTTTGTAAGAAATTTGGCTGAAAAGATTGGGAGTGGGACTGATCATAGATTGATTATTTGTTGGATGACTCTTGTTTTGATTTAAATTTGCAATAAAATCTTTTATAGTCTTTATAAATTCACTTTGACTTTGTCTTCAAACAAAGTTTGTCTTTTTCTATCTCCCATGATTTTTTTTTCTCTTTTTTTTTTAAGATCTGATTTTTCTACCATTGGTGTGCATGTGAAGTATTTTGCATCAGTATGCTAGCCTCCCTGTAGGTTGGCAAGATTACTGCTTTGAAATCATTGTAATGTTCCGAACTAAAAATTTCTGATTTTTGCATTTTCACAAAGAACACTACATGAAACCTTAACACCTTTTGATCACCAAGATCTCGATGTGGGCAAGGTGAGAGCATATGATGAAAGGTTTAAAATAATCTTGTATTTTAAAGCTTGTTGGCAGTAAGTTGCACAACTGAATATTGCAATCGATTACAAAACCCTTTATAAACCTTCTGTAGAAGCCACGGAGACTGAAAAAACCCTTCAACTGAGTAGGGTTTTTTTGTGGTGGCCAATCCAAAAAAGATTTAATCTTCTTTTGGTCCACACCAACTCCCTTTGAGCTAATCACATGACCAAGATACAAGAGTTCGGTCATACCAATCTCACATTTGGATTTCTTAGCAAATAAGGATTTAGTTTCAAGAATTCTCAACACTTCCTCCAAATGTTTCATATGCTCCTCCCAAGACTTGCTAAAAATCACTTGGATGTCATTACAAAATATTAGAACAAACTTCCTTAACTGCTTGTTGAACACCCGATTCATACGAGAATGGAATGTTGTAGGAGCATTAGTTAAGCCAAAAGGCATAACTAAGAATTCATAATATCCAAAATGGCATCTAATTGTAGTCTTTTCAATGTCCTTATAAACTCTTATTTGATGATAACTAGATCTCAATTCTTGGTATTGGATATCGATTTGGTGGTCTTCTTGTTGAGAGATTTGTAATCCATGCACATGTGCATAGTGCCATCCGTCTTCACCAAAACCATTGAGGATGCAAAAGGACTCTTGCTTGGGTGAATGTGTCCCATATCCAAGAGTTCTTTGATGGCCTTTTCAATTTCATCCTTGTTCCTCTTAGGATGCCAATATGGAGTGGTGATGGTAGGCTTGGCCCCATCCTCAAATTCTATTACATGTTCCATTCCTCTTTTAGGAGGTCTCCCAAGTGGAATGCTACTGAAAACCTTGCTTCCCTTAGTAAGCAAAGCTTTCACATTAGGACGATAGAGAGGAATGGTGGGCATGATAACATACTCCGTTGCCCACTCTAATTAATCATTCTAAATCAATATTTCCATTCACTTGAATGAAACAATGCGAGGGCCTCCATTGGACATTCCTCTCAACACAACCTTCTTCCCATAAGTTTTGAACTTCATCTCCATGGTTTAAAGGTTTAGTGTGATCTCTCCCAAAGATCATAGCCATTGGATGCCAAGAATTGCATCTGTGTCACCAATGCTTACAACATAGAAGTCATCCTTGAATTTATAATTGCCCAACATAATACACATATCAAATATATTCCTTGTGCAAGTAAGTGTAAAACCATCAACCACCATCACCTTAAAACCTTCAAATTCTTCAATTTTGAGTCCTCTTTTGGCCACAATTCCTTCATCAATGAAATTATGTGTTGCTCCAATGTCAATGAGAGCAACAATTCGGTGCCCACATAGGACTCCTCAAAACTTGAAAGATTCATTTTTTGAAAGCTGGAAAGTTGGGCAAGCGTGCCCTCACTCTCCTTCTCTTCTTTTGACTCTTTAGATGACACTTCTTCTTCCTTATCCTCTAAATTAGATTGTTGTTTTGATTTTTTTGATGCTGATTCATCTGCTGAATAGACCTCCAAGTGATGTAATTTTCCTCTTTTGAAGCATTTATGGCTTGGGGCCCTTTTATCCTTGCAAGTGAAGCACTTTTGACCTCATTATGGAGGCCATCATCCATTCTTGACGGGTATTTCTTTGGCTAATTGGCATCTTTGTGAAAACGATACTTGTCCTCCTTGTTTTGAAAGGTCTTGGACTAAAGTTTGTGTCTTGGGGCTGCAATTTCCATGCTTGCTTTCCTAATTGACTCTTGGAGAGTTGGTGGGTCAAAGGCCTTAACCCATCCCCTCAATGGCTCCATTAGCCCTTCATTGAAAAGGACCACTAACCTCCTTTCTGTAATGTTAGGAACCATGATTTCGTCTTTGAAAATTAGTGATGAAGGTATCAAGAGAGATATGTTGTTTGAATTACGCAAGCTCTCTAAATGATATCTCAGGATCCTTTGGTCAAACCTCTCAATGAGCTTGTTTGTAAACTCATATGTATCAATCAGATTATGGCCAAGTGTGACCAAGCCATGGTACCTGTTGTGACCTATTTCACACATCACTCCATTGCAAATGGGGACCCCCAATGGTTTTCTTTTTAGGGGTTTTGTCTTAGTGTTGCAATTTCGTAAGTCCATTTCTTTGGGAGTTTGGAGTTAGGGTTTTGAGAAATCATCCGAGTCAGATGGGGAATTTAGGCTCAGAAAAGTGTCTGGACATCGTCAAAGTGCTCAGAAGGCCTGAAGGACGAAAAACACCATTGCTTAGGGTCAATTCTGACACCTATTTTTGTGGGATTCTGCTTTTTTGGATTTTGGCACTTTGGGACCAATCCGGGAAGCAACTTTTTTGGCCAGCTTTTTTCAGCTTTTTTGAAAGTTGACCTAGGATGGGATTCCTCAGGTCATGGAAACAACATTTCTATCTTCAAAATCAAAAATTTGTGTCTCCAAGTATAAAAGAAAGAGAAAATCTCCAAGCGAGGTTTTTTTCTAGATGTTTCAGATGAACGTGAGGTGTTGAGCATCTAAGTATCAAGCATGGAAAGCAAAGCTTCAAGTCTGCCCAAGGTAGGAGATGGCAAGGTTTTGGTGAAGATGAGCAAAGGCAAAGGGGCAATGAAGCTCAGATGAAGTCCGCCCACACTTGTCTAGCCAACCTCAAAGTCCGCCAAGAGGAAATGCACATGGTCTAGCCAAGGGTGAAGTCTGCCTAGAGGAAATGCATCTTGTCCAACCAACTTCAAAGTCAACCTTGTCCAAGAGAAGATGAAGTCCACCCTAGACCAAGTTTGCCTTGGCAAAGGAAGCACAAAGTCCACCTTGTCTAATCAACCTCAAAGCCTGCCTTGCAATGTCCAAGCATTGGAAAAATCCAACTTGTCTAAGCAATCACCAAGTCCGCCTTGTCCAAAAAAACTCCAAGTCTGCCCAGCTAGAAAGAAAATTAACACAACAAGCATGAAGACAATCAAGTTCACCATGGATAAAATGAAAGTTCACCATCATTGGAAGATGATCGAGATTGAAAGGATTGGGAAAATAAAACTCAACACTTAGAATATTTTTATATTTTTCCAAAGAAATTTTCAAAATATCCAGCACTTAGAATTTTTTTCAAAATATCCAACACTTAGAAAATTTTTCAAATTCATGAAAAATCTAAGAGATTCTATGCCAAATCGTTCAAGGAAAGGATATTTGGCTAAGGATGGTGCCATGGTGAAAATTAGAATATTTCTCTCGAAAATATTCAATGAAGATTAAGTTACCATTTTGGAGGAAATAAAGCAATCCAGGTTTGACGAATTTAAAAGAAAAACATGAAGTTGCTAAAATCATCGAACTCTTCAACTCTGTAATAAGCTTAACTTGTCACTTTCAATTCATTCTCTCCAAAGTTCGATTGTGAAAAGGTTTTAGCTCTCTCAAGGTTGTGAAAGATAAATTTTTGAAGGAATATTTTTAAAGACAAAGTAAATTTTTGAAGTGGAGAGCAGAGAATGAAGTAAAATTTTTGAGTTGAAGGACATAATTTCCAGAGAATAACACACTTTTTCTTAGTTAAAGACAAAATTTTTAGAATTAAAGGTAGATTTACTGTAAAAAATATATAGTTTCGAAGGTTCAAAATCTAGGTTTGACGGATTTCTTTCATCCTTCTTCTGTCTTATTCACTTATCCTCATGCAATTTGCTAAGTGTTTAGCCAAATTTTTCTATTTTTCAGTTTGATTTTTCAGATTGAAAGTGAAAATTTTGAGTAAAAGTTCCAAAAAAATCAGAATTAGGATCTTAAAAGTAATGTCATTTTTTTCATGTTTGTTGCAGGTTGATGACCATCGAAGGAGAACCTTCAAGAAAAGCCCAGATGAAGTTTTCCAGTAAAGGATTGCAGCCGGAGTCAAAGATCAATTCCAAGTGGAAAAATGTCACAAACACCAACCTCGGGCATGTAGATTTCAAGGATTTCATTTGAAAGGAGAATGTATGGGAAAGATGGGTTCTTGCCAACACCAATTGCTCGCTGGATGATGAGAAATGGCATTGTCCAAGCGGTTGGATTTGTCATGTCCCCGGAATCGTGCCATTTAGAAGCATAATTGAAATAGTTAATCATTTGATATTACATAATTATAAGTTTCCAAGACAATATTACAATTATGAATATTATAATAACATCATAAATATTATTATGATATAATATATATTAAAATATATAAAAAATAAAAAATATAAGCATAAAATAATTACGATTATAAATATAATGGATAATATATAATGTTCATAAGAAAATCTAAATATTATAATCATTATAATATGAAATATGTAATTGACAATGATAGAATGTGAAATATTAAATTAGACATCCAAAATAAAATAATAAAATAAATATAACCTAAAAATTATCATTGTAACATTATAATTCAAAATATTATTAATAATTATTTCCAATTACTAAATAAATGAATGAATTTTAAGAAGCCAGCAACGATTCTCAAATAACTAAAAAACAGTGACTATTGAATCGATTAAAGGCAACAAGGTTTTGGTCAACTCTCTCAAAGGCTTCGATCAGGGAAAGACATGCACTTAGGAGAGGGTATGTCTTCTCAGCCGTAGCAATGTTTAAGGGAGGGCATTGTCAAAACAAAGGCATCAAATGGAATGGTAATCATGAAATATTATAAGAATATATTTTGAACAAAAAGACCTTTGACCGGCTATAAGATGAGAGGGTTACAAGTCCTAAAGGGCATCGATAAAGAAGCATAGAAAATAATATGGAAAATCATTGAATATGATCTGCATTTAGAACAACACAGTGATGTAATATGTGATTGAAGTGCATTGGAACATAAGGCCATGAAATATGCGTATATTATTTAATAGGAATACAACTTTCTGAATGATAAATTCGGGTTTAAGTGCTCCCATTGGAAAGAGGTCATACCAAGAAGGAGACTCGTAGTGAATACACTCATAGGGAACACGTTTTAGAGTGGAAATCTGAGGTAAGTGTCATTAGTCGTCTGGATAACATTGAAGGTTATGTATTCTGGAAATTCAAATTTCTACATATAATGAAGGATTTACGGTATGATGACTAACCTAAATCTCATTAGATTAAATACCAGTTGGATTCATAAATATTTCATTCTGTGATAACTTGTGAATACAATTTAATATATCTAATGATGAATGAAGGCTTAGAGCGATTTAATGACATGACTATTTGATAGATGTATATGTCAATATAATGAACTTCATATATGTATAGTATAAGTAATTGAGAAATACCACATACAACAATAAATGGATATTATTTATCAATGACCCAATAATGATGCTTACAACAATTATTGTATATCATAAGCTACTATGACTTATTACCTTGAAGAATAGACTTCAGACCCCAATCTCCTTTGTAATGCTTGATGAGGATAGGGAGTGTGTGGAAGGGAAAGGTGGGTAAATCCACCCAATGTTGGATGAAGCCCAAGATAGGTAACCAATCCTTGAGGGCATCCAACTCGAGATGGTGCACGCGCCCTTGGCACAGTAAATCTACCATCCCACGAGGTTAGGAAGAGGAATGAGGTGAAGATCTATTCGGGCTTGGGAGTAAGAAGTCATTCATGATCATGATAGTTAATACCCTAGATGATAATGCATTTATTTGTCTTATTCTTAAAATGTTCAATCTGAAATGATCTAATTTAATCGTGAACAAGGAACTTTGTGTGTGCATTTTTATGTCTCTAATAAGGGGACATTATAGGATTTCCACCACCTATGGAGTGTGCTGAGTTGATGGCCAAATGTGCCATACATTACAATGCACAAGAAAGACAAATTATTGCACCAGGTGGGAGAGTATTGGCTCACCTTGGAGAGTTAGCCATTCAAGAAGCATTTGGGATACCAAATTACAATTGAACTTCCTATAAAACCAAAGAAGAAACCAAAAAACTTTATGATGACCAACTTGAGCTCTGTGCAAAAAATGTCAATAAGTTGTGGTTAGAAAAAGCCAAGGCCTTCCCTTAAGAAATGGCCAAAGAAGTTGCTTCGTACTGACTTCAAAGAGGAGCATAGTGACATCATTTTGTTGTTAAATAGAGTAATGGGCAGCCCTTAGGGTGCGCCCTTTGAAACTTGGATGTACTATTTTATTGACGAGATCACCTCAGGTGTTAAAATGTTCAATTGGTCTTGGATAATCAGTGACAATCTCAATGAATAGCTAAAAAATTTGGAAAAGATGAAGTCCTTTTACATGAGCTCCTACATTGTCTACTTGTTGGCCAAAAATTACAAATACACAAGATTGATTTGTAGAGGCGTGGTAGGTAATGGGGAAAATGAGTTCAAGTCCTATGATTGTTATCCATAGCTGAAACTTAGCGAGAAGAACCACTTTAGAAGGGAAAATGATGCCTTCTTGATGTACATCACCAGGATATTGCAGGGAGGAACTCATCAGAGGCTCACTCAGGAAGCCAAGAGCTTGATAAGAAAGTATGGATCTTGGTTTATCCAATTTCCAAGATTCACGTATATAAGAGTTCAAGGATTTACTAGATGTCCTTACCTACTTCCGATTTACCATACTAATAGAATGGTCTTGCTTGAAGTCCTTAAACAATTGGAAACATATTAGGGCTTCCAGAGAACAAAGCAAAAAGGGATTCTTGACTAGTTGAAAGAAAGCACCAGTGGAAATTGAAAAATAAGATGATACAATGGATTTCTTAGCCAGATTAGAGAAGGTTGCTGCAAAGAAGTCAGCCAAAAGGTTTTCCACAATCTAGAGAAATGAAGTCAGCTGTTGTTCAGTGCAAATTGCTGTACCAACAGTTGATAAGGCAAAAGAAGACATTACTCCTCAGGAGTATGCAATCACTACTATTGACTTGGGACCAACTACAAAGGGTTAGGAGATTGAGGACTTAGACAATTCAGTCGCTTCCATGAAGGAAATATTGGAAAAGGAAGTAGGATAGAAAAGATAATATAAAAAGGAAATTGAGCGCCTAAAGGAATATATTCAACACTTGACCAAACCTCTTAATGAAGGCGATTCAGTCATTGGCCATACTATCAGAGCCATCCCATTCTACCACAGCCAGGAATGTGAATGGGGTATTAACTATTGAGGATGAGTCATTAGCTGAAATAAGGATTCCTTCTCCAATCCATGAGGAGAATATTGAATCAATCCAGCTGGACGATGATGAACCCCCATCTCTCACAGGTACAAAAATACTTGAACCAAAAAATGAGATAGATATTTTGGATGAGGAATTTCAAGTGGGAATGATTTTTTCTCTTAGAGGAGTTCAAGATCATCTATGTGAAGAAAGTAATCAGGAAGAGGAAGGCATTAGGTAGCCTACGATTCCTGATTGATTGAAAGAAAGGTTGAAAGTGAAAGCACTAGTGGAAGTTGAAGAAGAAAATGATACGGCTGATTTTTTAGCCAGATTAGAGAAGGTTGCTGCAAAGAAGCTAGCCAAGAGGTTTTCCACAATCTAGACAAATGAAGCCAATTGCCGTTTAGTGCAAATTGCTGTACCAATAGTGGACAAGGAAAAAGAAGATATTACTCCTTAGGAGTATGCAATCACTACTATCGGCTTGGGACCAACTACAAAGGGTCGGGAGGTTGAGGACTTAGACAATTCAGTCGCTTCCGTGAAGGAAAGATTGGAAAAGGAAGTAGGAAAGAAAAGAGAATATAAAAAGGAAATTGAGCACCTGAAGGAATATATTCAACACTTCACCAAACCTCTTAATCATGTTGATGTTATTAGCAGCATCGGGCTGCTTCTTCCAGTGATCTCCTTGTTCAAGAATAATAAATTAAATTATAGCCCCAGGATATTTAATTTATAGAGATTCCGATTTGATGAAGAGGCACGATTTATGATAACTATATTTAGTTATTGAAGAGGCACAAATTAAATGAAGAGATATAATTTTGATGAGGCCGACCTCATGCCCCTTGGGACACAATTTAATGAAGGGTCACATTCTTCTATGTAGGCCGACTTGCTTGTTAAGGGTCACGTCCTCTACTCCATCTTGTATATATATTCATTAGTGTTTCATTGTTTATCATTCATTCATATATTCATCATAAGTTGTCATACATAGGGTGAATTCTGTAGAAGAGTAGATTGAGTTTCTGTAGAAAGCTGAGTCTTATCATCAACGAATTGCATCATTGTGTTGCTATGTTTGCATCAGTTTGTGGTGCTTCTTATTGGCCTTCATATCAACCCTTGTAAAGGAGACAATTGTGTTGACATTTCAATAAATAAGTGATATATTGTTGTTGGGTTTTCCTCCCTCAAGTGGAGGGTTTTCCCAGGGTATATGCTGTGTTCTTGTGTCTAATTTTGAATTAATTTATGTGCATTAAATCTGATCATAAACTTAACATGGTATCAGAGCGGGTTTGAAGAAGATTGTGATCAGATTTGTTATTGCAGCGATACTCTATATTCTCTTTTTCATATCTTTGTCTATCTCTAGTTTTAGTCAAGATGGTGAACGGTCTTAAAATTGAGGATAGACTCGAGGGAGCATCCAACTACACATCATGGAGGTTCAGAACCATGCTCACCTTGGAAGAGAATGATTTGGCTGAGTTTGTGGAGACCAAAGTTCCCGAACCAGAGGAGGAAGAAGAGAAGTTGTAGTGGAGGAAGACATCAAGGCAAAGAAGATGTTGGTTGATTCTATTAAAGATCATACTGTTCCGATTGTCTCCAAGTTGAAGATGGCAAGGGACATGTTTAAAACATTGGTGGAGATGTACAATATCAACAACACTAGCCAGACACTTGCACTGAAGCAACAACTTCACCAAGCGAAGATGGTGAGAGGAGAAAGAGTGATTGCCTATTTCATAAGGATTTTAGAATTGAGAGATCAACTCTCTACAATTGGTCATGTGATTGATGATAATGACTTGACCACGCTTTCTCTCAATGGTCTTCTATTATCATGGGAGTCCTACATTCAAGGAATCAGTGCAAGATCCAAAATTCTTAAGTTTGATCGTTTGAGGGTTGACTGCATTTAAGAGGAGTCAAGGTTGGTGACTAGAGGTGTTGGACAAAGTTCAACTAATGAAGATATTCATGTTCTCACCTCTCATTCTTCAAAAAAGAAAGGAAAATATGGGAAAAAAGGATTCTTCAAGAGGAATCGAGATAAAGGAAATGATGGTGCCCCTGCATTCAAGAAGAAGAGAGACTTATCCAAAGTCCAATGCTTTAGATGTGACAAGTATGGTCACTTTTCCAAGCATTGTCCATCCAGGCCTAAGCAGCAAGCCACCATTGCAAATGTTGATGATGCATCTCCTCAGAAGGACTCTTGTGAATACTTGTTCTATTTGGCATTGTCAAGAAATGTACCTACAGACACCAACACTTGGCTAATCGACAGTGGTGCTTCTTGGCACATCACTGGTTTTAAGGAGCATTTATCAAGCTTGGTGGAGAGAGATTCTTCTGAACAAGTCATTATTGGAGATGATGCTAGCTACTTGGTGAAAGGGATTGGGACCTCTACTCTCCATTTGGATTCTGACATTATACTATAGTTATGTGATGTCCTTTATGTTCCAAGAATAAACCGTAATCTTATCTCCATTTCAACTTTAGAAGATAAAGGATATCAAGTTGCCTTCTCCAAAGGCAAAGTACTTGTGTGGATGAAGAATTCCAACTTCAAGACTGCTCAAGTAATTGGTGTTAGACATGAGAGCCTCTATAGGCTATGCACTCGTCCACTTTAGGCATTAGTTCATGATACTTCAAGCTTGTGTGATATTTGGCATCGAAGATTGGCTCACCTTCACTTTCGAGCTCTACCTGTCATGGAGAAGATGGTTATGGGCCTTCTTAAATTCAACTAGGAGCATGAAGGTACTTGCAAAGGCTGTGCAATGGGTAAGAATACAAAAGCTCCATTTCAAAGTAGAGAAAGTAACTCTAAATGTATTCTAGATCTCATTCATTATGATTTATGTGGTCCAATGTATGTTCCCTCTTCGAGTGGTTTCTTGTATTACATTCTTTTTATTGATAACTACTCTAGAAAGACTTGGATTTATTTTTTGAAAACTAAAGAGTCTGAGGAAGTGTTAGAAAGGTTCAAGGAGTTCAAAGGTCAGGTAGAGAACCTTTCCGGGAAAAGAATCAAAGTCCTAAGATTAGATAGTGGATGAGAATACACTTCTAGCAGCTTTCAGAATTTCTATGTTGAAGCTGGGATCAAGAGGGAGTTTTGTCTTCCCTCTAATCCTCAACAAAACAGTGTTGCAGAAAGAAAGAACAGATCAATCGTGGAAGCAGCAAAAGCCATGATCCATGACTAGGATCTGCAAACTTTCCTATGGGAAGAAGCTTCTAGGATGACAATCTATGTTCAAAAAAGAATTCCTCACAAAATATTGGAGAACATGACTCCTAAAGAAGCCTTTACTAGAAAGAAGCTAGAGGTGAGTCATTTGAGGATATTTGGATGTCTAGTTTATGTTCATATTCCAAAGGAAAAGAGAACAAAGTTGGAGCCTTTTGGAAAGAAGGGAATATTTGTGGGCTACAGTGAAACATCAAAAGCCTACAGGATATACATTCTAGGTCAGAAGTTGATCGAGATCAGTAGGGATGTCACATTTGAGGAAGATGTTGCATTCAAGAGATCCAAGGGTACTCATATGGAGATTGATAATGAAGAGTCTCCTCAGGATATGGAAGTTGACCATACTCCTGAGATTTAGAGGGATATTTTAGATCCAAAGGAAGATATTGATACAACTGAGCCCTTGGAACCTACTGATGGGCCTACCGATATTGTGATTGGGAGAAAAAGACCTCTTTGGGCTAGGCAAACAATGCAGGAGGTAGAAAGGTTTGCAGCTCCAATAGGAACCTTTAGAGAAAGCAAGAGACCTCATAAATTTTCCAGTTATGTTGCTTTGATGAGTCAAATTATTGAGTCTGAGCCTTCTAGTGTTGAGGAAGCTTCTAGTCAACAAGTTTGGAAATATGCTATGAATGAGGAGTATCAGTGAATTCTCAAGAATGATGTTTGAGAAATTGTTCTTAGACCCAAAGGAAAATATGTGGTATCTTCAAAATGGCTCTTCAAAATCAAGCATGCAGCTGATGGGAGCATTGAGAAGTACAAGGCAAGATTCGTGGCTAGAGGGTTCTCACAAAAAGAGGGAGTTGATTATGAAGAAACATTTGCTCCTGTTGCTCGCTACACTTCTCTTAGAACTATTATTTCCATTGCTGCATCTAGAGGGTGGAAGATTCATTAGATGGATGTGAAGACAAATTTTCTGAATGGTGTGATTGAGGAAGAATTCTATATCGGGCAACCTGATGGATTCGAGGTATATGGGAAGGAGTCTCATGTTTGCAGGCTAAAGAAGGCCTTGTATGGTCTTAAGCAGGCTCCTCGTGCATGGTACAAAAGGATTGATTGTTACTTGTCAAGCTTGGGCTTCTCTAAGAATGATACAAACTCAAATCTTTATTTTAAGGTAATTGATGGTGAAGCATTGATTTTGGTTTTGTATGTTGATGATTTGATTCTTACTGGAGAAGATCACCTCATTCTCAAATGTAAGAAGGAGTTGGATTTTGAGTTTGAGATGAAGGACCTTGGGCTCATGCATTACTTCCTTGGCTTAGAAGTTTGGTAGAAGCCAGATGAGATGATTCTAAGTCAAGGGAAGTACACCATTGATATACTTAAGAGGTTTGGTATGATGGATTGCAAATCCATGTCTACACCTATGGAAACCAACCTACATAAGTTGAAGGAGGCTGCAACTAGTTTAGAATTGGTGGATCCTATGTTGTACAGGTAGTTGCTTGGGTTCTTGATGTATCTAGTTCACACTAGACTAGATATTTGTTATGCTGTGAGTTCACTTAGTCAGTTCATGTGTGAACTAAGACAAATACATCTTGTTGCAGCAAAACATATCTTGAGATACTTGCGTGGCACAGTCAGATATGGGTTGAGATATTCTTTAGATGTGGACTTGGAGCTACATGGTTTTATTGATTCTGATTGGGCAGGGAGTGTTATTGATTGGAAGAGCACCTCTGGATGTTGCTTCAGTTTGGGATCTACTATGATTTCCTAGTGTAGCAGGAAACAATCATCTATAGCATTGAGTACAACAGAGGTAGAGTATATTGCAGCTTGTGTGGCAGCTCGAGAAGCAGTGTGGCTTCGTAACCTCCTTGCAGGATTGTTTGGACAATCAATGGAGCCTATTATTATTCATTGTGATAACCAGAGCTGTGTGAAGTTTTCTGTCAATCTTGTGTTTCATGACAAAACCAAGCATGTTGAGATCAAATACCATTATATCAGAGATATGGTATTGAGGAAAGCTATATAGTTGAGGTATATCAACACTGATGAGTAGACGACAGGAATTCTCACCAAGCCTCTCTATAGGATAAAGTTTGTGTACTTTCGAGATAAGCTTGGTATGGTGGAGAATACAACCTTAACTGAGGAGTCTCAGCATCAATGATCCTCTTTAATGAGTTCTTCTTTGTGAGAGAAGTTTGAGGTGAAATCCCTTGTTAATGACTTCTCTGTAAGACAAGTTTGAGGTAAAATCCCTTGATTCCACCCTCTGGGAGAGCCATGGTGGATGTCATGTGTGTGACTCCATGAAAACATCAAGTGAGAGAGTCCGTGATGATTTTTCTTGTACTTGTGTTTCACCCTCTGGGAGAGCCATAGTGAAAGTCATGTTGAGGTGACAACATCATGCAAGTGATGAACACTTGTGTGCATACCATACAATGTTGTAGCCATTATGGTTGATATCATGTTGAGATGATATCTGATATCACGATGAGGTGATATCTCTCTTTTCTACATATGGTTGTAGCCATTGTGGTAGACATCATGATGAGGTGATATGTCTTGTGCAGCTGGAAGTATCATCCCTAGTTGAGAGGGAGTGTTGATGTTATTAGCAGCATCGGGCTGCTTCTTCCAATGATCTCCTTGTTCAAGAATAATAAATTAAATTATAGCCCTAGGCTATTTATTTTATAGAGATTTCGATTTCATGAAGAGGCATGATTTATGATAACTATATTTAGTTATTGAAAAGGCACAAATTAAATTAAGAGATGTAATTTTGATGAGGCTGACCTCATGCCGCCCCTTGGGACGTAATTTAATGAAGGGTTGCATTCTTCTATGTAGGCCAACTTGCTTGTGAAGGGTCACATCCTCCACTCCATCTTGTATATATATTCAATAGTATTTCATTGTTTATCATTCATTCATATATTCATCATAAGTCGTCATACATAGGGCGAATTCTGTAGAAGAGTAGATTGAGTTTCTGTAGAAGGCTGACTCTTATCATCCAAGAATTGCATCATTGTGTTGCTATGTTTGCATCAATTTGTGGTGCTTCTTATTGGCCTTCATATCGGCTCTTGTAAAGGAGACAATTGTGTTGACATTTCAATATATAAGTGATATATTGTTGCTGGGTTTTTCTCCCTCAAGTTGAGGGTTTTCCCAGGGTATTTGCTGTGTTCTTGTGTCTAATTTTGAATTAATTTCTATGCATTAAATCTGATCATAAACTTAACAAATCAAGGTGATTCAGTGGCTTCTCCACTTTTGAATTCTTCACAGGAAGCAATCAAAGATGTTGAAGAAGAAATGGTAATAGCCAGAGAAACCAAGGAGTGGATGGCAAGCAAAAGTGAAGAAGCAACCACATTTGTGGAACGATTAATATTAGCCTATGGACATACTTCTTCTTTACTTTCCAGAATTGCAGTCATGGCGGAAGCATGGGATAACCTTCAGGATGTTCAGGACAGAATTATCCTGTGCCTTAGAGTGTTGAAAGGAGTTCCAAAGCAGGAATTGATTGATGGAAAAGTAATTACAGCTGGGGCTGCATATAATTTTAACACTTGGTACTAGGGATTGGTTGTGCGAAGTAAATTCTTAGAAAATGTGAAGGTCGATGGTATTAGAGTTGAGAAATAGATAAGAGAGGTTCAAAATAAGATTCTCCTTGTAGTTGCGGATGTACTTGAGAAGGATACCATCCAAGAAAATGATACGCAGCTGGATAGTCTAAAACTTAGAACTTAGGAGATTTTCTTCGCCATCACTAAACCAATCCTAAAGCAGAATTTGACTAAGGCATCAAATTTCTTATCCATTCGGGATTCCTTCCAAAGACAGGAACTGGATGGGAGACTGCTTTTGCTGTGTGTGCAGATGACTTGGATAGGTTGGAATTCAAGGTGAATATGCTGTCGCATGTCACAATGGATGAAGTCAGTCCAATAGTGTCGAGGTTCATTGAATATATTGCCATTCAAGAGGATAAGGATGCACCTCCTAGAAGATAGCTCCTTGTTCCACTTGTCCCCCATGCACTTGTTATTGATGTTATTTTGGGAAACCCTAGTTAGGGTTGTGATGTCTTTATCTCGACTATTGATCTCAGATTGATCTCGACCTTTCATTTGTTATTCAAAAACTCTATATAAACTCCTATTCTCTCATTTCATATTGTGAAGAGAGTTTTATGAAATTGTTGCTTAGAGCTACTTGGATAATAAAAGTTCATGTTGCAAGATTGCTTTGAATCCTTCTTGTTATCAAGTGGTTGCATGGTTGCATATCTCCTTCAAAATAGAATAAATTTAGAATAGAATTTGATTTGCACACTTGATAGATGAATGCAAGATTTGATAGTATAGATTGTTGAAACTCTTGCACATACTTTCTTTGAATGAATTATTTTTGTTCAATGTGTAAAGTTAGGCTTACCTTATATTGTGGATGCTTCAAATTCTACTTTGAATAGAATATTGTTCCATTGATGGCATTATTCATTGTATGAAAATCTTGAGCACAACCTTAGAAGATTCCACTCATTTTGTGTAGTTTTCATTCGTGTGGTGAAGCAAAGTGTTGTTATTGGTTTCACCTAGTCTTTACCATCTCTTGAGTTCATGGGAGTAGCATAAAACTTCTAAACCCTTATCCTTTTGTTATTTTTATTTTTTGAAATTCCAACACCGAAAATCCAAAAAAAAGAAAAAAGAAAAAGAAAAGAGCATTTACTATCAAATTCGTCTAAGTCCTAGCTTGTGAATGATTTGTTAGTGTAAGTCCCTCTTGTATTTCAACATACATAACCAAGGAAGCTATCCAACATAAACTCACCCGTTCACACATAAAAACTTTGGAGTTGTCGTGTGGTCTTTCTTGCAATCTTGGCACATGTAGTGATTTTGTTCAAGAGAGGGTAGAGTGTCCTTGACATTTTATTCTAAATGTTCCGTGAATGATAAAATGTGAACCAATAGTACCACCATTCATGGGCAGCTACATCCGAGTGTAAAGTAGCAAAGTTGATGGTGTCCACTTTTGGCATTGGTCTCAAGTACAGATAATTGTCCAATTTTTGGATCCAAGCTCTGGCAGTGCACTTGTCACTCCCATCAAAGTGAGGTAGAGTCACTTTCCCTAGGGCTTGTTGGTAATCCCTTTGCATCATAGGGCCTTTGTTATCAAACCTTCCACCTACTCTCTTCTTCTTTTGGCTCATGAACTATTCTAAGGATAAAATGTTTGGAATATTAACTAGAAGAGTTACATACTCTGTGTAGCTGGTCCTTACTTCTTTCTATTCATGAACTGTTCTAAGGATAAAATGTCCTGAATCTTAGCTGGAAGAGTTATATACTCCACATAGCTAGTCCTCACTTCTTCTGCCATATGAATTTGGGCTTCTTGTTCAGGTGGAGGCTCCTCCCTTCAAGTGAAGGTGGGTTGAAGGGGTCTGGTGACGGACCCAATGGGTACACCATTAGTGTGTCCATTTTTCCCTTTGGGATTGTTGGAATTTGAGGCACTAGTTTCTCCATTTTGAAATTGGGGTGTTTGAGGCATGTTTTGGTTCATTTTGGCCTACAATTGTGACATCATATCTAGCCTAATATCAATTTTTCTCTCTGCTCTGGCATTTGGTCTATTTGATGGGGTTGTTCCCTTATCCCTTTTTGCCATGTCTTTTGATGAATTGACACTATCACACTTTGGAAACTGATGGGCTCTAAGGACTTCTTAGAAAGTGTCCTCAATTGGGGTGTAAAGTGTTTGAAACAAATGTCTTCTCTAATCTTTGTTTTGTAATGGATTTCTCTATCACTCATAGATAATTTGCAGCTGCATACAAGTGTTAAGGGCACAGGTTGGTAGGATGACCGGCTTTGATACCACTGAAATAAGCACCCTTAATTTTTTTTGAAATTTAAACTTGTTAGCTCTAAAACAAAAAGTAAAGCTAAGCAACTTTGTTCCAGTTTTTGATCACCAAGTTCCCAGTGTGGACAAGGTGAGAGCATATGGTGTAAGGATTACAAAAGAAACTAGTCTGCTGAAAATGATAGTTACTTGTTCAATGGGGTAAGCTGAAAAAATCCACTTTATAGTGGGAAAGATAATATAATACTAAAATGTAAACATGCTCTTCCACTTTTCAGTGGTGAGCGAGTTCCAAAAAACCACTTGTTGTAATGGCCCCAGTCCTAATTTTCCCTAGAATTCGCCTATTGATCACAAATCCCACAAATTAGGGTTAAGGCTTTCACCTTATCAAATGAATAACTCTTTAATGATGTAATCTTGGATTGAAACCTACATTCACCACATGAACAAAACTTCTCAATATGTATATATATTTTTTAATATTAGACAATTACAACAAATTTAAAGATATTCAAGGAAGCAACATATTACAACTAAGAGGAAGGACATGGAGGGTCCGCCCGAAGCCATATGCCAAGCCTAAGAGGTTGTATACCACAACACTCCCTGTTGGAGACTTGTACCTGCTTTCCCCATCCATGTCACTACCTCAGAAGACACTTTTCCCACTTGTGGGAATGGGCTGAGTTTATAGGCGGTCTTGGTACTTCCACCCTTCCATGGCCCATCCTTTCTTTTAAGTTTTGAGTGGACTGTAAGTGAGATTTCCACCCCTCGATGACTCATCACTTCCCTCGGATTGGGCAGACTATAAGTGAAATGCACCGCTCTTCTTAGGCCCATTCCCCTAAGTGGGTTTTCAATCAGATTTGAACATATCACAAATTCAATCATAGTAACATACACTAAAATATCTTATTATCCACAAGCATTGTGTAAACATAAGTCAAACAATAATATGTATGTGTGTTTGATAACAATGATTTTACTGCTAACCTGTATCCTTCCCTCCTTTGACATGTTCTTATCACTCAGAGGATATAGTTAGTGTAGGTCAAATGAATAAGAATCTATCATTCATACTTACATTATAGCACCCTAATTACTTATAAGGCTCAATAATTGTTGCAAACATCATTATTGCATAATCAAATATTATACATATATTCATATGAATATATATAGTTAGTGTAGGTCAAATGAATAAGAATCTATCATTCATACTTACTGTTGTACCTAGACCAAATTTTTTGCTTCATTAAGGAATTTTGCTTAAAAGAGTCTAAACTTTGCTAAAATAATGTTAAAATATAGTTTTTGGGCAAGTCAAGCATGGACTTTGGTCAGTGTCGTGTCAGTCGTTAGCAACAATTGAGCAGTACCCAGACTTAGAACCTGAACTTGGGACTCAGAGCGAGATATATCACGATGGAGATGCATTTCACAACAAGTTTTTACTACTGCAAGGTTGTTTCAGTGGTCAGAAAGGTGTTTATAGAGATCAAATAGATGAAGATTTTTAGCAGAAAAGCAAATCTATCTTTTTGAAGGATCGATCTTGTTGCTTTTGCTTGCAGATGCATTTAGTCTCTTTAGAATTAGTCTGGCTTTTTGATGAGCTATCTAGCGAAGTCATCCAAGTTGTAGAACTCTGACAACTAACATCAGAAGCCGAAGATACGAGAGGATGCATGTCACAAGAGATGGTTAGTTCACAACTTTTTGCGCCCCTCTAGCCTAGGGTCACCCTTGAATATGACCCCTTAGATGATGGTATTTGCAGATGTCATCTTCCCAAGATCTTTTCTAATCTAGTCTGGTTTCGTAATGCACCAGTCAGCCAGTCAGTCTGACATTTTGAGTGATCGCGGCAAAGATTCTACTAGAAATGTAAATTAGAGGGTGGAGAAATGTAGTATTACACCTGTACCTCTATAGGCTAGCGGCGCCCAACCTTTAGGCCTATCAGATGGGTTTTTTTTTTTTATCTTTTGAAGTCTTCACAAGACTTGTGAGGAATTACTCCAGCTATCCAACGAGCCTAGCCATTAGCCTCTGGGATTTGGCAAATGCTCGTACGTGCGAGGTCTTTGTAGAATGCTAAAAAGTGAAGACGTTTAGAAAATGGCTAAGTATGGAGCGTATTTTTTACCTTGGAAAGGCGCCCTTCTCTTTGAGGTCTTAGAAGCAGTTTTCTTGCTTCGTCACCTCTAGAGACATCTCTCATAAGTTGTTCTAGCTACGCGATGAGATAGACAGTGCGCAGATTGGGTCACTCCAACTCCCAATATCGAGGGTCGAAGTAGGGTATCTGGTTGAAAGTTACACTTTTGATAAAATGATGTTTGAGCCTTCATAGGCCAGGGGTGCCCTTGCTTTTGGGGTCCCTGATGTAGCTTTCTGGTGCCTTACATCCAGTCATTGGATGTAGCATTCTAGTGCCTAAAAATCAATTTAATCAAAGGTGCCTAATTTTTTGGGGTGTCAAATGTTGATTTTAGCAGACAGCTCCTAGTAGACATTTCATCCTTGCTTTGCAGGCTTCTTGGTGGATATCTCAGCTCAATCACAACCTCACTCAGTCATCCAAAAATCACTGCTAAATATGGCCAATTGTAACTTTGCAGTTAGCAAAAAGTTAAATAACTCTTGCAAATAGACGCCTAGAGGGTCAAATGATGACTTTTCGAAATTAGTGAAGTTTTCCAAGTGCATTCAAATGCTATACACTTTTTTTCAACTAGATAAAATAATATTAAATATTTGTTTTGCATGCCAACATGAAAGGTGGTGATTTTTCCCAATTAATTCATTTTGGGTGCCTCTTATGTTGAAGGATTAAATTCGCATGTGATGACAACTTAATATTTTTATTATTATTTTAATCGGGACTCTGAGTCAGTGACAGTTCAATTGGAGGGGGTCCAATTAGAAACATTCTTCTATAGTTAGGGTTTTAAAATCTTGTAGTCATCTTTATGGTGCAATTTTATTCTATTTAATCATGGCACCTATCATAATTCATTCATACAGCTTCAGAAATTCGTAATTCTTCAAGGCAGAGGTGAATTTTCCAGAGTTGGGTGGATTTATAATCAGCAATCAAATTTAAAGACATCAGAATATTCCTTTTACAGGTACAAGTTCACAATTATTAGTGAATTTGAAGATTAAAGTGGCGATTTTGACAGAGAGCAATAAAAAAACGTCTTTCTTCTCTCAGATTCTTCCAAATTCTCTCAGATTCCAATCACATGTTCGAGAAACAAGCAAATTTGGCAAAACTAATCTTCTGGGTTGATTCTACATAGCTTCCTCGAGAAAACCCATGTGTTAGAATTTTTTAGGAAAATTTACTCCAGAGCATCAGTTCTCGAGGCTCTAATTTCTTCAATTGAAAATTCCTTGCCTAGTCGAGTAGAAGTCAAATTTTCTCATTTCTGACGTTCTGGGTTGTCTTAGAATTTTTTTCTAGACAAAACCCATATCTCAGATTTTTCTGAGAAAATTGCCCTTTGATAGGCTATTTTTAGCTTTCCTGAAATCTTGTCAAAATATAGCCATGTTCACAGTCAACAGGCGAGTTTTTCAAAATGCAATACACTCAGCTCAAATTCAAAACCAAATTGGTCCCGACTCATGACTTCATCAGGACAGTTGATATGAATCTTCACAAGGTGCTTCCAGAAATAGTTTTAGATCCAGTTAAGATCAGAGATTCGATTCTCTAGAACATTCAACAGTCTGGGTTACTTGAGGCCGCTTCTATACCTATCTTAGTTCATTGTGTTGAGTTCGTGATGTCTTGTGTTAAGCATTACAACTTTGCTACTCATGAGATAGTGTCAGTAGATGGATGAGTCATTTGCAGTCTCAAGCCCCTGGACATCGAAAGATGTTTTGGTATCCCTCAACACCTGAGCAGTCTAGTCATTTCTATGGAGCAGTGTGAGTGTGCATTCAACGCTGATATGGACAAGTGTCAAAGTAAGATGGCAGAGCGATGGTTGAAGCAAAATAAGAACAAATTTACAAACAATGTGGGTCATGGTGAATAATGGGATGAGTATGCGATTCTAATCACACTCTTGAATTGTGTCTCAGGTCATTCATATGCAAACATTTTTCAACCCTGGATGTATTACATCATTGGTCACATCATCTCCAGGCAAGAGCATTATGACTGGGCATCTTTCATCAACGATGTTCTTCATGAGAAAATCATTGGTTTCCTAGTTTCCCATGAGTTTCACATGTGTTCCTACCTCGTGTACTTGATCGCTTACCAGGGTCAGTTTAGAGGGTTGAACACGGTCAACATACTCAGTGTTCAAAAAGTCTACCACTATTATGATCAGCTTGAGTTCACTAATGCTGAATGTCATTTCAAGTGTGTTCATGAGGCTTTCCTGACTTATACAGTGAGAAAATTGGACTGGGAGTTGCACATTCGTATCTCGACAGTTGCTAGAGCAATAATGGTTGATTGGGCGAACTGGTTCATTCAGTTCCCTACATACACCTACATCCAAGAATATGGATTTATAGGAAATCCAACCATTCTTCCACACTATCCTTTGGATAGGAAAATTTTCATGGAGTTCTTGAGGTAGTTACATGATGTTCATCATCATTTGCATCGTAAGCATAAACAGGTTGCCAACTTTCCCATGTAGTTCAAAATCTATTGGTGTAGAACAATAGTTGATGCTAAAGCTACAGGACAGGAGTTAGAGAAGTATCATCTCAAGTATCTTGTTGATGTACATGCCTATGATCCTTGGGGTCATTACACAACATGCCTCGGTGGTCATGCATACCATAAGCCTACTATGGAGGACTATTGGGAAAATTACGAGGATGACTTCGAGGTGCACAAATGCAACAATGGCCACTTCTCTCTCTCTCAAATTTCTGTCTTGTTGGAAAAAGAAGTGGGAGGTTTATCAGATGATGAGGTTGAAGTACTTCCTCAGTTTTTCAGAGAGTAGGTTGATACACAATGACTACCTACAGTTGATTGGTATGCCAAGGAGTACACATCAGTAAAGGAGAGGTCTAGTAGAGTTATCCAAAGCAGTATACTTTACCTCAACAGTAAGAAGAATAGGAGGGTAAACATGCCTAGAGTAGAGCCACCAGTGGTGGATCCTTCATTACCTTCCTCGTCAAAGCCCAAATAGAAGAAAAGGAGTAACCCTCCTAAGAAAAGTCAAGCGCCTAACAATTCAAAAGGCAAGGCGCTTGCCATTGATACACACACAAAGCTTGTCAAAGAGCTTGTCATGGAGCCAATTCAGAGTTTTCCAGTGCCTGAGGTCCAGCCTCAAGTTCCATCACCGATACCAGACCAGTCACAGTCCCAATTCACATTGAATTGGACTTAGAATCTCCATCTCGCAGCAGCTCCTCTACATATTCACTCTCGTTAGAGCCCCTCATAGCTAGTATAAATCCTTCCAGTGGCATTAGTCGAGACTAGTCTTGGATTGAATCTCAACTAGGAAGGAAGAGGAGGAAGCCATCCTACGTTCTTGATCATACTGATTTTGATCATGCTTACCAGGATGCGATAGACAAGAGGATTAGGAAATAGGTCCACGTGGAGAGGAATGCTGATATGGAGATTTTCATTGAGATTGCCATACCCCCAGAGGGGAAGAGTTTAGAGGAGATCAAAGTTCAAGACTTCGAGGTGATCACAGTCAACATTGGTCGTAGCACTTGCTAGACATAGGTTGATCTCCTACAGGTTGTAATAGACAGCACCAGGGATAGGATGTTGAAAGACGAAGAAGATAAGGCAGCCCTCAAGGCTGAAATCAGACAGCTTCGTCAGTACATTTCTAGCCTTGTACACAGGTCAGATGTTACCGCTACACACTCTTGTCGATGCTTGAGCCACTAGAAGAATAGGGCCAGCTTAATCACTTGGTTACATATGACAAGCATTTGGAAGAGTGGGAGGAGGAGTTCGTTGCTAGATTCCTCTTTATGCTTGCAGAGCTATATCAGTTGCGATACAATGCATAAGATCTCTGTTTACATCTCCAAGATGAGGAGCGAGACATGGTGATTAACAGACCTCGAGATGAGATTATGATTGCTTACCTGAGTGTGGCATGTGAATCAGTCACAGATGCAAAAGATAAAGAAGCTATCTACTCTTGGAAAACACAGTTGGTTTTCAAGGCAAAGATAGAGGAGATGATGGCATCAGAGTTGGTTGAGAGTAGAGAGCATGCCACTAGTGCACTCCGGTGTGTGAGAACCTTAGTGTCTTGCTTATTGTGCTGGTATCAGATTGAGGGTGGTGACTATGTTGAGCTTGCTGACGTATAATAAGAGCTCTAAGCACTCATTCATAGCATTTTTAGTGGGGAGATTGTTGGCTGTAAGATTAATCAACTTACAGTCATGTCAGCGTTGTTCAATGAAGCAACTAGGAGCAAAGGTGAACTTTAGTGCCAGATCACAGCTAGTGAGGACATGCTGCATAGACACATCATACTTCAACAGAGTATCAGTGCTTCAGACAGTGACGCAGTTAACAATCTCGTTGAGGGATTGGTTGCTTGAGATCATGGCCAGTAGACTTCAGTTCCTACCTCTCAAGATAGACATTAGACACAACAGTTAACTCGATGCTTCTTTCCGAGTTAACTTGTTGTTCCATAGCTCATGCATGTCTTTCTTGGGATTATCAATTCTCAATTGGAGTTTCTTTTAGGGTTTATGTTAACTAATGGTAGTGTTCCAGTTAACTTTTCTTTCAATAAGGACATGCATGCTTGCACATTGTCCATTTAGATTAGGGTTTTTGGTTAACTGATGGTAGCTTACGAGTTAACTATATAGTTTGCTTTATTAGGGTTTTAGCAATAATCTTGCATGCATTGCAAGACTGTAGTTGACTCAAGGTGATTTTAGGGTTCCCTACACCTTTCAATGTCTATAAATAAGAGCTTTTGCTCATTTGTACATAAATTTTGCATGCGATAGTAGAATATGCTGAGCCAGATTTTCCTGTAATATTGCTATTATGTATCTGTTCACTTTGGTTGGATGATCATTGTCTTGTGTTATTGTGATTATAAGCTTATTTCATATCTACACCTTGGAAAGGTGTCGTCACCTCCTTGGGAATTTAGAATTAAGACTTATCATTTGGTGTTATTGTGTTAATGCGCTTTGTTTCATGTCTACACCTCAGAAAGGTGCCATCACATCCTTAGGAATTCAAAAGTAGAGTTCATCATACTGGTGTTGTTGCCAATAACTTTTCTTTCAGCCTACGCCTCAGAAAGGTGTCATCACCTCCTTGGAAAACTTTTCTTTGAAGTTATCGTATAATCATTCTCGCTCTGTTTCCTCATGCTTTGATATCTTGAGGGGATTGGATAGTTAAAGTTACTTAGTTTTTGAGTTGTAGTTAGGTCTTACGAAACCAGAAAAACCTTGGTTGCAACATTCAAAGTTTATTGCAAACCTTGTGCCTCTTTCAGCTGAGACAAAAAGGCAGGAAATAGTTTAGTTTACTTTTCAAGCACTTTTGTCCACACAATGAGGGAGCTTCCCCTCCTAATTTGAAGAGCACTCATCACGTAGTGTGCATAGCTGTCCATACCAACTTGCACTCCATAGGTGTTAGGTGTTACGTCAACACTTACATTATAGCACCCTAATTACTAATAAGGCTCAATAATTGTTGCAAGCATCATTATTGCATAATCGAACATTAAACATATATTCATATATTCATATGAATATATATATATATATATATAGTTAGTGTAGGTCAAACGAAAAAGATCTCTCATTCATACTTACATTAAAGTACCATAATTACTTATAAGGCTCAATAATTGTTGCAAGCATCATTATTGCATAATCGAATATTATACATATATTCATATGAATAATATATATATATATATATATATATATAATTATTACTAATTAATTTCAATTTTCCAATAATTACTTTACATGAATTTATATATCTATATATACATATGTATGTATTCAACTTACCCCTTGTATTGATTATCATTTACCTTCATTTATTTCTTCTTGAGCCAATTCCCTCTTCCCACACATTTCTTGTTCAAAAAAATGCTATCATATTCCTCATTCATATAGTTTCCATCTGAATATAGATTCATTTATTATTATTCAATTGTTCCATTATTGCTTCGTTTCATACTATTTATTCTGCATAAACTCTGCCTCATATAATGCTTTAAATCTTCTTATAAATCTTCCTTTTATCTCCCATACGTTTGCTCATGAATCCACCTTTCATCTTTCTTACATCTACTTGCTTTATTTTGGTCTTTACCTGTTCCATCTTGTGTGATATTCATTGCTGTCCTATTTTCTGCCATATTACTCAAAAATATTTCTTTTACCAGATCCCTTTATTCAGATCTTTTGCTGACTTAATCGATTCTTGCCTAGCCCCTTTTACAAATGATTTGTTTTGTCTTATATACCTCTCTATGGAAAGGTTCACACCTTTTCACTAATATTATCGTTATCTTTTACTAATCGATGCCCTTTAATATATGAATTTCTGCTGCAATAAAAATCGTTGCTTTTTATTTCTGCATATTTTCTATTATATAGATACATATTATTTTATATTTGTTTATTTTATATTGGTTATTTATGACTTTTATATTATAATATCTATGGTAGTTACCTATATTTATATTCATAATTATAATATTATTTTGATAATCATAACTATAAATGAAATTGCCCATATTTATGTCTTTTCTATTTATTTCCAATTCATGGTTTCTATATTTTAGTGTCACAGTTTGGGGGTCATGACACTTGTTTAGTGGAGTGAGTACCATAACCACTTGTGCAGTGGGGTAAGCAAATGAAACCACTTATGCTATGGGGTAAGTAGTAACAAATCATCAAGAGCAACTTACTGGTGGTACTACCATACGGTGTCACATTATTAGCTCATTTAGAATTCAGTCTATAACAATATATAACTACTGCTACAACTGTATAGTGATATGAAACTGATTAAACACCCCTGAATGAATCCCAACCATAGAAAGAGGGGTATGACCAACAACATGAGCCCCAAGAAATCAGACTCAAAACACTCAACAACTATAAGGAAATACTCATCAAACACGGGCAAACTAAATCACATCAAAACACCTCATAGTGGAAAGCCATGAATGAAAACTTTACGATTAGTACCAATGGTGATCCCAGAGTGGAACCACACCATTCCAGCTAGGGAATATACCTCAATTCCTAAACGAGAACAATCTTCAAGGGTTACCGTTCTCCAAGACTTGGAGAATCTAGATACAATCTGGTAACATTTCATTATAAATCTTCAACATATCCCCAAATGAGCTCCCAATGCCTCCTTATGTGGCTTTTGGAGGGAAATTCCTCATTTTGAATTAATAAAATAATTCAATTTTCCCTCAAATGCCTTTTCAAAATAATAATAATCTTTTTTCAAAAGCAAAGGCTCCTTATTTCTCCTAGGCATCCAACTTGGAGACCAATTTACCTTTTCAAAAAGTCATCACACTTAAGTTATAAAAATACTAATCAAATATTATAAACTTAAGTGAAATATTAAAACATTTTACTCCAAGTTACGAAAAATCTTGAAACACATCGGAATCCAATTCTGACTGCACCAACATGATATTGAGGCATTGGATGAATGATTGAAGCCAATTTGGTGACTTACAAAAAATAGAGGTGCTCTCCAAGAAGTTTGGAGAATACTCCAAAAGTTCAAAACCACTATGGAGAGTGTCATTCAAACTAGTATTGTCCACTAAGCTCACTGCCATTAATATAAACCTTGTACTGCCACAATTGTGTCTAAGAACTTTTGGAGTCTCTTTCCTTACGACTTAGCCTACAAGAACTTAGAAAATAGGCTAATGGTCATTGAACTGATTAGGCTTGAGAAGGGGACATTACAGTATTGCATTGGATGTACCTAAAATTGTTGGTCTTATCACATCTAGTTGCTAGTTGGAAAATATTATCCCTTTATGTGGAGCCATGGGGTGACAAATTGGATTCTCTATCATTTTCAAAGTTATCTCTTAAAAAAATTCATGGATTTTATTTTCTAATACACTCCCATTATATCTAGTGTAGCAATCAAATTGTACTTGATGAGGTTTAGATGTAGCTTGATCATTAGTGAAGATAGCTTCTTCTTTTCTCCATGAAAATAATAGTTGTTTTGACACTATCTCCCCTTCTTTCTCTAAAGAAATGACTTTCATTTGTGTTGTTAAAGTTGCATTGAAAACAACAATAGACCATGTAGGCACCAACCAACCAATCAATAAATAGACACAACATTGCTTACTTTAAAACATGGAAAATATCAACCAATCATGCACCATGAGGAAGTAAAGTTACAACCAGTTAAAGGTAATTGCCAATGCAAAGGGGCTAGTTAATAAATGGCAATAGAGACTAAAAGTGACAACTTAAAAGATTGCAATCCGAAGAGACAAGTCATGGAGGAAAAATAAAATAATAGTGACAACTCAAAAATCAAAATAGAACGAGACTAGATATAGAACATTCCCTAGGGTAAAAATACACATAACAAGGCCATAGTACGAAATAGGGTACAAACAACAACTCATTGGAGCAAGGACCACAAGTGAGAAAACAAGGAGACACTCGACAATAGCCTAGCCTAGGAAAAACTCAAATTTTTGGAGGAACAATATATTCTTTGGATTGCAAAGGGTCCCAAATCTTAGGCATAGAGTACCAAAGTGTGCTAATGGGATGTTCTATGTTTGGATCCTAGCTGGTCTATGGAAAATAATTCCAATGAATTGATATTGAGACCACAAGCAAGAAAACAAGGAGACACCCAACAATAGCCTAGCCTAGAAAACACTCAAATTGTTGGAGGAGCAATATATTCCTTGGTTTGCAAAGGGTCCCAAATCTTAGGCATAGAGTACCGAAGTGTGCTAATGGGATGTCTTATGTTTGGATCCTAGTTGGTCTATGGAAAATGATGCCAATGAATTGATATTGATGTTCTAAAATCATGACGTTCAAGATACAATCTTTTGTGTTGACAAATATGTGGTTTAATTGTCCTAAACATTAGAAAGTGTGCTAGTGCATGTAGTCATTACCATGTTACTATTATTTTGTCAAGTTCCCCTCAAAATAAGGAAAGAAATTGAAAGAATTAAAAAGGAATGTTTTCTATTATTTTGATTTGTAGTGTTTTACAATGCAATTTTAAAAAATCATTTATCCAATTCATTCCCCTTTACTTTTTTTTGGAATTTTTTGATGGAAATCTTTATCCCTTAATGTACAATGTTGTGCTTGCTTTAAGAATTTCTCTCTGACTCAACAATTATTTTTGATATTATCAAAGATTTGATGATTATAAGTAATAAAGCACATTGTTCCTCAAAGTATCAATCATGAATCAAATTTGTATTGCAATGTATTTGTAGCAAAGGAGCTAGCTAAGTCTTAGTTAACAAATTTGTACTTTTAAAACCAATCTAGCTAGATCTAAGTTTCTTGGACCAACCAAATTGGTCTCATTCAATATAGACGTTTTAATTCGCATAAAAAAATTACTTCTTTTTTTGAAAATTCTAAATTTTCAAATTTTTTGTGTAATGCCCCAAGCCACACACCTAGGACATTAGCTGACTAAACAATTTTTTTTGTTTGTTTGGAAGAACAATGCCAATGACCAAGGTATGTGATGCAGTACTAGGGTTAAAACTCAATCTATTGTAGTCATATTTCACAACAATGGGTTTCACTCATCTCACTTTTCAAAGCAATCCTCTTCCAAGGCAACTTTCATTTTCAAGGCCACTTTTGGTTTACAACCTCACAACCATAAACCAAGTTAGTCATCACCTTCAAGCTTCTTAGGAACTCTATCTTATTCAAAACAACTTAATATCAAGACCTTCATGCATCAATAAATGACTATTTCACCCCAAGCTGTCTACAATGCTATTAGGTCTCCAAATAGGACTGTTAGAGATTTATTCTCAGAATATGCACTAATACCCAAGACTAATCATACATTTGAATACACCTATTGCTTGCCTAAAACATATTAAAAAATGGGTAATATGTCTTTTGGAACATAAGGCTCAAATCATGCTATCTCAGTACAGAATTAGGCCTAATTTGGCATGGCTACAACATGGGTTTATTGATTCTTCTATTTCCAGGCTCAAATCTACTTTCCCAACACATGGAACACATTTAGTTGGGTCTACAAATGCTCTAAAAATCATCACAAAACCATGGGTCTGCAAATTCTCTACAAAGCATCAAAAAACCATTCCCATGACTTCTTCACCAAACCCTAGCTTTAGGCTCATTCTTTGCTTACTAAACTCTGTGTTTCAGACTAGGGCATCATTGTTATTTACTCAAAACTTCATCTTCAGATACTGTGGCTTGGGAATCTTTAAGAACACATAAAAATCCCTCTATTCACCAATTTTTAGGAGTTTTCACCGTCTAGGAAAGGAGAAATGAATTTTAGAAAACTGACTGTTACCCTAGAACAAGGTTTTTGACTATTTCTGGAAAATCTACAATATCTTTCTTAAAATGACATCAAATTTAATGAAACAAACTCTACAAGGAAGGTGATTGAAAACACTATCACTTACAATCATTTAGAGATGAATTTCTTCCCGTATAGGGTTGTACAATGCCTAAGAATAGTAAATTTATGTAGAAACATGCAAGAAATAGTGGTTTTCATTATTCAAATTCAAAATATCAATCACCCACACCTTTACAAATGTTCACAAGGAATTTTAAAGGAATTACAAACATGACTCAACAACTTCCAATTGATTTCCAATGAACTAGATCAAGATGACTCTTCACCTTCTCCACTTTGCACTTTTTTGCAATTTTACAAGTTTGCATTGTGACAAATTTTGACAATTTGTTGGTTGAATATTTTGCAAACTTGTGAGGTTTAGCAAAATGGTGGTTTCAGCCACAGTATGAGAGATAAAAATCTCCTAATTAAGGGAAGGCTCCCTCTCTCCTACTAACTAAAATAAATATAGGTGGAACAATAACCCTTCCTCTTATTTTAGGAAAGATTAAATTCTTTTCTCTTCACAGAAAAGTAACACTTAGCTTTTAGATAAACTCTTATAGCAGCTTGCAATAAAATCGAGAGAAAGGAAATGAAGTTTCCTAAAAGCATAAAGACTTCCGTCACTTCCTTCAGGACGGGAAAACAATTTCAAGCGCAAAGTCTTGAAAATCTGAGATCCTATCTACCCTTTTGAAAGATAATTTGAGAACAAGTTGCAATATATAACAACAAAAAGTCTGTAAGTACAATGCATTCAAGAATCACCTAATCTGAGAATTATTACAAGCACAAAGACTTATAATTCTTCCCAATTCCTAATCACAAATTAAGCTAATTTAACCTTTCAAACTATGATTTCAAACTTTAATACTCACAACACAAAGTCTGCAGATATTTCAAGTGAAACTCTCTTTAGCAATTTTCCACAATCTCCAAATAATCACAAAGCAATGCTCCAAAATGACATAAGAACACAATGGATGCAAAGTAGGACTTCAACACAAAGTCTGAAATTTCTAACTCTTTGATATTACTTGAAAAATAACAACTTATAACTATAAAACTCAAAGTCTTTATGAGTACAAAATTCTGCAGAACTTTCTTGCTTGCCAAAAAGATAAAAATTACAAAGGACCCTCTCAAGTATTTATAGGAGAGAGGTCATGAGGAAAAGGTGGGAGGATCCCAACTAACTTGAGAAATTCTCTCAACCACCAACTACTTGCAATTGAATTATTCCAAATTACAATCCTAATTTATCTTGACTTGTAATTTGATTACATGTAATTAAAATTTCTACCTTTACATGTAATTTTTCCAAAAGGAACAAAATTGAAAATTAAATAACACTTCAATTATTTCTATAGCTATCTTTAAATCATTGGAATTTGTGAATGGAATTATGTAGTTCATCAAGATTCAGTCCTTGAGTGTTCTTGGCAACAACACCTGTCTTGATGATGGTATCAAAACATCTGATGATTGACAATCGATGCTCTTCCAATGCAATCTGCATCTTATTAAGAAATGCATGATGATCTACAAATCTGCTGATAGATTGTGCAGTGAAGATTTAGCTTCTAGCTCTTGATGAAATTTTGCTATTAATGCTCAAAGTATAACATCTTCAAGAAGTACTTCACCATTTTGATCTTCTAGTTTGCAAGATTCCTTTTCAAAGCTTGAAGTGATATCTTATTCTACTTCAACCACTATCTCTTGAGCAGCCTGTATATCTGAATTGAGCTCTTTGAATACCAATGTTTTGTTTAAAAGGAGCTCTTCAGTTTCAATATACATTTCTCTGTTTGGTATTACTACATTGGCACATAAGATTTCCAAATGTTCTTCATTTAAAGTATACCAACTTTTCAAATCTCTTTCCATATATTCCAAGCTTTGTTTGAAAGTGTTTGAAGTTTGGTGTAGTTTCAACTTTGCTATTTTTATATTAGTCATCACATCAAGGCCCTTTTTGACCACTTGAGTACTTTGATTTATCAATTGATTAACCTAAGAATTAACTGCCCTTGCTTTTTGTCCAGCCTTTTCAATTTGTTTGATGGATTCTTTAGAAATAGAGGAATACAATGAATTAACCATTTCTGAAGATTTGGTAATCTTTTGAATTACCGAAACAAGTTGTACATTCTCCTCTTTCAGCTTTTCTTTCTTTTCCAAAAGTTCATTATAACTGTGTGTCAAGACTGTTATTAAACTTTGGGTGTCTTGCATCATGCTAGCATGTGTTTGTTTGCCTAAATCCACCTTGGTGAATTTGTAATCAGATACTTGCATCTCTTCTGGTGAATTATCTGCAAGAGGTTCAACTATTTTCGCATACTTCATTCTATTGTTGTCTACAACCACCCGTGAAACCATTTTAGCTTTCTTTGTAACCTTTGGCTTTGATTTCTTCAACTGCTAGAAATCAAACACATCAGGAGAGATTGCTTGTTTCTTTCTCTTTAAAGTGACCGAACTCAACCATGGAGGAAGATCCAATGTATTTTCATTTGAAACAACAACTGTGGTTTGTGCAGAAACAAATTCATTTTGTACCATAGCTGTTACCCTAGGAGATGTCTCAATTTGAATTGCAACAAAAGTTTGTTCGGATGACATATTGTGATCAGTATTAGCCATAAAGCAATCAAAACTTGCAGCTGATGTATCTATTTTTGGAAGTGTTATCTATGATGTTATTGGATACATCAGATTGGCATCAAAAACATTCTCCAAATTATCATGCATGTTCTCCATAGAAGTGGTCAATGTGGATGAAGTTGAAGTATGAAGAGCAACTTCCGTAGGAGCAATAGAAGGAACATAAACCATTGAGAAAGAATCAACATCACTATCAATTTGAGACATAGGAGACAATATTGATACTGGTACAACATCAATATGTGGAGACATCATACTTAGAATAGTAGGGGATTCGAGAGCATCTCCCTCTTGCTGATCAATGATTTGGATCCGCGTCTCTTTAACTTCCTTTCCTTTTAATGTTGTTTTCTCCAAAGGTTTTTCTATAGCACAATTGACTTTTAACTTGATTCTGGTTCTTGAAGAAGAAGCACCTTCCTTGGACTTGTCTCTAACTTCTGATTACAATCCAACAGGTCCAGTTGAATCATCATCATCACTAACTCTGATTTTTATGGTTTTGACACCTATACTTTTAAGCCAAGAATTAGTATTTTCTAAGACTAATTGGAATATGTTAAAGATAGAACTAGATTCCTTATGAGACCACTGTATTGCTGGAATAGAAGCGTCAACAACTCTTTGTTCTTCATACTCTGGATCTAAAATCTGCCCATCATCAATCACTCCTTCTGGGATTAAGGCCAGATTAAGATCAATAATTTGTTCAACTGTGAGCCTGTAATAATCCATTCTATGGATGTCCTTCTCTGTTTGAAGATCTACCCAAATATCTTCAAGTCGATGTACATGTGTGAAAGCTCTTTTTATCTTGTCTTTTATTCCTCTATAGTCAAAATCTGTTCTTGCCTTGAATCTTTTCAATTTGATCTCCTGAATTTCAGTTTCCATTTCTTTTGCTTTTGAGGTAGTTGTCAAAGAGTATCTCCCAATTTGCAATGGATTATGAGATGAGATACTTACTCTAGTTTTATGTTGTACAACTTGTCATGCAAGTACTATCATCAATTGCCTTGCAAGCTACATTAAAATGATTTTTTCTGTTGGGTATCTTGGAAGCATGTATGGATGATCTTCAAAACAACCAACTCTCATGTAGGTAAAAGTGAGAAACTGGAGGAAGAGACAACCATATTCATTGACCTTCTTCAAAGCAGCCTCATATACTCTATTGTTTTGCAAGGTCTTGTTGAATAGACACATGAAATGACCAAAGAATGCATCTTGGACTCTTTTGTAATGAATTTTTCTTGGTCTCAAAGGCAACTGATCATAGTACTCCCAAATTGGAACTAGTGATCTATCTCCTTTGGTAGAAATCCCTGGAAATTGTCTCAATGAAGCTGCTATGTAGAACAAATAGGAGTTCATGTAGAATGTGAGCGTAGTGGGAACTTGTGCAAGCTACTCACATAAACTATCACTGATTATCTCACCCGAGAAGATTGGGTGCTGTGCCTTCCTTATCACCACTATGAATTTGTACATCCACTTCTCAAAGACATTAGAGAATTTCAAACCCATTATCCTACTCAAGAGTGTGATTATATCATTGATCTCTTCTTTGAATTCAGATCGGTATAGCTTGGGCCACCGAGACACACAATTTTGACGCTTCAGAAGCCATTTAGTATTGATATGTTGTATACAATCTGCTTTCTTTTGTTCATAGTCATCAAGAGCACTTTTTACTAAGATGTCTGAATATATTGGCGCATCTGGAACTCTGAAAATCCTATTAATGGTTTCTGGATCAAGCCTAATGACCACATTGCCAACACCATCTCTGATAGTTCTGGATTCTATGTCAAAGTGAGCTACGCATGCAAGGACAAACTCTAGCTCTAGGGTAGCAACAAGAAAAGAGGAAACCAAATGAATGTGACTTCTCAACAACAACTGCATATCATGAGAAGTTTATTTCACAGTTCTCTTAAGAAACTCAGACATATCAACATGTCCGATCTCCGTGTCTCTGATTTCTTCGATGTTTGAGACCACATGAGAAGGATGAATCTCATTTTGATACTTATCATACTTGTACTTCATCTTTTTGTTCGGTGGAGAAGCTGGTTCCTCCATCATCGAACAAGAATCTGCAAGGCTGCGATGAAAATTCCATAAAGTTAAGACATCATCAACATTAATAGGTGTAGACATGGCGAAGGCTCTAACTCAAAGTGGTGTTTTTGCTGTACGAGGGAAGAAAATGAGCATTATAACTCATTTTGGATCTTTGGAGGTTGATTGCAAGTGAAAGGGACATGTGATTTCATGACAAATGGAAAATTTAAATTGTATCTTCAAAAACTACAAGTCAGAACTTTCAACTTGCATTTGTAGTCAAGCTTAAAAGGTCTAACTTTTAGGCACTTATAAGGTATTTTGGGATTTTGGAGGCTCGCTACAAGTGAATAGTGCATTTTTAGGATTTTAGGAAGCCATTGCAAGTGAAAAATGTATAGTAGGAAAAATAGGAAGTCATTACAAGTTTTATTTTCAAAAAATTTAACTTGCATCCTTGACCAAAACTTCCTACTTGAAATGTGTTGAAAAAAACCCGATTTTCTTCCAAGGGCAACATATTTTCTTTCTTTTCTTCTTTTCTATAAATGACAATGAGATGAAATGGAAGGGGATTGAGGTGAAAATGGTATGGAATGAAAGGCATATGGAAATGGAATGGAAACATTTCCAGCTGATGATAAAAATGGAGGTGTATGAAATAAAAGGAAAGAGATGCATTTGAGCAAAAGACGTTTTGAATGAGCAAAAACACGTTTTGAATAAGGGCATATGGCATTTGAAAATGAAGCAAATTCTGATATAAAATGAGATGAATTTTATGGAAGGCATTTCAAATGGAATGGAAAAATTTTCAATGAAAGGAATGATGTTTTCATAAAAAAAAAAAAAAATGTTTTTTAAATGGAAGGTAGAAAAACGTGTTTTTATGAGATGAAAGCGCTTCGACAAATGAAGAACAATGAAAACACATTTTTATGAAAGATGGGGGCGTGTTAAATGGGATGAAAGGCGAATGGGAATACGAATGTAATAGAAACACATTTTTTACATAGAGAAAGACATTTTTACAAAAATGTTTTACTTATAAGATAATTATCAAACAATGGTGCCATGAAAACATAATACAAACATACTAAAACGAAAAGAAATAAAGAAAAGGGAAGAAAACATACCTGCAATAAAAGATTGCAAATTAAAAGAAGAAGAAAACCCTGGACGCCTTGTAAAAATGTAGCCAAAGAAGTCTAATTAATCTTAACTGAGGGCTCTATTATTGCAACTGAACATTTAAGAATCCTCCATGAAAAGAGGAAGGGAAGAAAATTCAAATACAAACTGCTCTCTCTTCAATGGCATTAGAATTTTTATGACTCAGAACAAGCAATGAAGTCGACCCCCCTTGTAAAATCGAACTTTTTTGAGCATTTTACAAGTGACTTTAAATCAAAACACTTAAATCGGGTTTTTGAAAGCATGTTACAAGTTACTTTTAACTTGAATCAGACTTTTTTAAAGTGATTGCAAGTGTTTTAAAAGTGAAATTGGGCTTTTGAAGACTTAAAACAAGTTTATTCACATGCAATCAGACCTTTTTGAAGTGATTTCAAGTGACTTTATATTAAAATTAGGTTTTTCATGAGCAAATGCAAGGAAAAATAAAAGAAATCGGACCTTTTTAGAGTAATTACAAGTGACTAAAAGAAATCAGACCTTTTTGAAGTCATTTCAAGTGACTTTAAAAGAAAAAGTAACTTGCAAAGATCTTAAAAAGTTCCTACACTTGTAAGTTATTTAAAAATTTCCTAAAAATACTTTAAAAAGAAAATTAAAAGCAAAAACACTTGCAATGGAGATAAAAAGTTTCTATTCCTGACTTGCCATAAGAAAATAAATCCCCTACTTGCAGTGATGCCAAAAAAACCCGAAATTGACCAAAAACACACTAAAAATGACTCAGAATTTCACGAAAACAGACAAGAGTGAGTGAAAAAAGTTAACCAAAAGGACTATAGACCCAAAACTGAAATTTTCTAACCTTTTCACCTTGTAAAACATGCCTTAAAAGAGAAAATCTTCAAATTTTATCAAAATTTTGATAGGTTATCCCAATTTAAAGTAAAAAATTAGGGACAACAGCTGGCTCTGACTGGGGAACGACTTTCAAAAATGAAAGTAGTAGAATCTAGAATCTTATGCGCCTTAGTATTCATTGGGTTACAGAGTTAACAAAACAAAAGACACTAAAAGAAAAACAATAAAACAAAAATAAGAGACCAAAAGACTAAAAGACTAAAGGGACTTATGTACAAAATTTCTTTGAAGCCTTACTTGAAGTTGTGCTTTAGATGCTGCCCACTATACGGCAGTGCAAATGGAGTACCATCTTTATAGGCCAAGAGAAAACTATTTTCACCAATAATTTGATGAATTGTGAAAGGACCACGCCAGAGAGAATCAAATTTTCCATGCATGCCTTTGGGTTCTCTTCTTTTATCCCAAAGCAGAACACAATCTCCAACTTGAAATGCTCTCTGCTTTGCTTTCTTATCAAAAAGAGCCTTGAATTGCTTTTGATGATTATTGATATGATCCACCACTTGTGATCTTTGCTCCTCTAATTGTGAAAGGTACATTATCTATTTATCCAAGGAGCTTTCAAATGTGTCGTCTTCAACAACCTTGGACAAATTAAGAGCTGGAAGCTCCAAAGTGATATGAATTTATACATTCAACCCATAGAGTAATTGGAAAGGAGACACGCCAATGGATCTCTTAGGTGTGATTCAATCAGCCCACAAAGCATCAAACAACGCCTTGTGCCATGTTCTCTTATTTTCATCCACCGACTTTCGGATTATGGTAACCAAGTTTTTATTATTGGATTCCGCTTGACCATTACCTTGAGGGTAATAATCAGAAGAGTGCGCTAAGATAATGCTATAATCAAAACAAAATCGAGTTACCTCATAAGAAGAAAATGTAGCTGCATTATCTGTCACCACCTTGTATGGAACACCTGATATTTTCTTTAAGAAATCTGCACACTACTTCAGAGGTGGCATGTTTTACTGGAACTGCTTCGACCCATTTTGTAAAATAATCTATTGCAGTAAGAACATATGAATTCCCAACACTTGAAGAAGGATTAATAACACCAATGAAGTCAATTCCCCATTGTCTGAAAGGTTCTTCAATTACTACTGGTTTAAGAGGCAGCGCTGCTAACTTCTGTTTGCCAACAAACTGCTGACATTTTGCACACTTGTGCACCCATTCATATGTATCTTGAAAGAGTGTTGACCAGTAGTATCTAGCTCTTAAGATCTTATGTGCAGTAACCAGTGGTGAGAAATTTCCACCACACTCCAAAATATGAAAAGATTCCAACAATCTGTCTTACTGTGCTTTATCAACATAGTGTTGAAAAGTACCATCTATGGCCCGTTTATATAAACCACTATCCCAAAGAACATAATTCGCAACTTTGAGCTTCAAATTTCTCTTTTCTTTAAATGACAGATGCGTTGGGCATTCACCATAGGTAAAAAAATAGGCAATGTTGGAGTACCATTCATCAGTAGTACTAACAAACAATACGTTAGGAAGATCATCAAAAACATTTTGTTCTTCTTCTAAATTGTTCTCAACCATAAGCTGACACAGACCTTTTCCACGAACCAATTTAGTAGGCTTGATTTCAAGACCATATTCTTGAATCTTAGCTACCCAATTAAAAAGTGGCCTCAATAAAAAGTGGCATGAAATATGGCACTTTTAGTGAAAAATGCAAAAGACCCAAAAAACACCGCCCTAGTCATCAAAATGACTAAGTTAGGAGGAAAAGTGCAAGGGTGTTAACTGATCTGATCTTTGTTTTCTCTAGGGTTTTCATAAATCTACATTTATGGGTGCAAAACATGGAATTTTTCTAACTTCACATTTTTGGAAAGCTCTCAAAAAATTAGCATGGATCTCTTTTTTGATTTTTTAGTTTTCAGATCAAAAATGTCTTGAAATAATCAAATATAATTCAACTATGTATCTAAAATTACAATTTTCCTTATTTGATGAGCTTTTCTTTTATGGCTGCATTATAATATTATTTTTTGATTTTGTAGGTGAATCTAAGGAGCTAGAACAACATTGGCATCAACATCTATAGCAGATTTAAGGCAAAAACAATCAAGTGCACACATTCCATCTTTCATCTCTAATCATTGCTTGGCAACACACTTCAATTTGGGGCTTAAAAAGAACAACTTGTTTTATCACACACTTGGATTTTGGGCTTAAAAAGAACATGTTGTTTTCTGTGACATTATTAAAATTGGGTTAAAACGAACAACTTTCTTCCTACACATTTGGCTTTGGGATCTAAAAAGAACAAGTTCTAGAACTGTTTGACACACATTTCAATTTTTGAAAGGGAAATTAACAACTGCAAGTGTGAATCAAGTGCATGTGTGTATGCTCTCTCCTTGCTCTACAAGGTGATCATGGAGATAAAAAACACCTCACTTGATTTTCTTTTGTCATACCCTTCTTAGGAGGCTTGCTTGGAGACACACCACTCCGAGGGATGACCTCAATCGAGGTGTGAATCAAAACACACTCTCCTTTGGGAGTTGAAATCTTGTCACTCTTGGCTAAGCCCCAAAGAACCTTATACCTTTGGGAAGTGAAGGTGAAGGGTGGGTTACCCCTTTCTCCTGGTTGTGTGGCAGGATTTTGCTTTCAAATCATCCCTAGTCAACCTCGTGCATCCTAGCTTAAGACCTAATTGGCCATACCCAATTGACTAACATTAGGCTTGTTGTTGTGTATACAAGTGTTTACTTAATCATAACATTTAATCTTGAAAGAAAAATTTATCATTATGTTTGGTGTGTGTGTTCATGCATTTACATGTGAGATCTTGTGTTGGATATTACCCAAATCAAACTTTCAATAAAATTTTTCCACATCATCCAATCTTTCCAAGCCAAATCATCCTAGTCATTCAAGCAATCACATACTAATTATTTTAAATAATCATCATAATCTTAATCAAATATTTTCCAAAAGTGACTCTAGGCCAACATTAGAAGACCTAACACAAGAGCTCGTTAACATACTTCACGAAACTCAAACAATCCAATCACCTTTAAACCAACAAATCATTCAAGAAATCTATGACATGATCCAAAAACTTCAAACAAACCAATCGCCTTGAATTCAACAACTCATAACATAAGCCTAATACCTCATGGCCACTTATCAAATCCAATCACCATATCAACAAATTTCATATCAATCCTATTTGTCACCTATATTATCATATCAACCTCATCCATCCACATATCATGTTACCCCTTCATCACCTATCACACCTCTTCCAATGTCAACCCTTATCTATATCAATCCACCTCTCAACAACCATTATCTTATCCAACCCCTCCATTATCACAACAACAAATCATACCACAAAAAGTCCAAACACCATTCCAACCTCAACACATTCAACTACAATCTTGTGTGTCACCTTCACCATCATGCCAACCTAACCTATCTACCTATCATGTCAATGCAACATCAACATATCCACCCATTTCACAACAAGAACATAGGAGCCCAAGTCCATCTTGGCAACAAGATCAAATGCCCTCAACTTCATACCAGTCCCAAGATCTTTTATCTACATATCCCACCACTTCACCTTACCACAAAATTCATTCATGAAACTATCAATGGCCTTCGCAACAAGAACATGCACACCCAAGTCCATATTTGCAGCGAGAACTAATAACATTTGACAAGGAAGAAACCAATCTAGAGTATGTATCTTGTGAGTCACCTTCATTATCCAATCACATGCCAATAGATGAGCCAACTAGTCCTATCCCAACACCTTCATATCATCCAAATCATAATCCTTTGATCCATCAACCATCTAATCCATCAAACCCTCCACTAAAGGATCCCTTAGAGATGACCCTACAACAATTGGTCGAAGCAAATTTGATTGAGCGACCACCGATAACACCGTTTGAAGAAATTCACTTTAAACCCCATTAGTATAAAGATGATGAATATTGTGCATACCATAGGTGTAAGGGCCATCCCATATCCACTTGTATACAATTTAAAAGATTGGTCAAGAACCTAGAATATTGTGGTAATATTGTGTTAGATAAATCTCGTTACACCTCCATCTTATCCTAATCCTAAGCCTATAATGCCATCCACTATCATTGTCCATCCACCATATTGTCCATTCAAATATACCCTTGCAAAGGATGTGATCCATTGGCTATTAGATAGGAATCAATCATTGCCATGCCTTCAAAGTCCTATCCTTGAGACTATCCAAGAGCCCTCTATTAACATGGCTAGCCCTTCAAGCCCATCATGTGACTTACAAGCCATCAAGCCTATTTAAGAGCCTCATATCATGAGCCCAAGTAAAAGTCCATCATATTCTCTTATTGATGAATATCAAGAGCCCATCAAACTTATCCAAGAGCCTCCCACTCCTATTTCCATGAAACCACAATAGTTATATCAAGAGTTTGTTAGAAGCCAAGATCTGATTGCAAACCAGAAAAATCACCTTCCACATAAGAGAAAAATGAAAAAGTTGAGATATTACAAAAAGATGTGCAATATAGTATTATTTAGGAATTGATAATTACAAGACATGATTTGCTTTATAAAAGCAAAGATGCATAACCCTAATCTTATCTTGAGCAACAAGATAGCTCAAAAGATAATGATGAGAATAAATAAACCTAGGAAATAAATAATACCTAAGTAAAGTTATGCAAGTGCAATTAAATATTAATTACACTAACACCCCCCATAAGTGCAGCTTAGGGAGACTAACAAAGCACACACCTAAAAATAAGATGAATGCAAGAAAGCATGAATGGGTCCCGACAACAAGGCCTGATCAGGTACCCAAGTACAAATGCAATAATGAGGTAGAGAAGAAAAACCTAGTGGGACAAAACCCCTACAATGAGATGACTGTTACAAAGAAGCACTGGAAGAACACTATGGAGTAACACTGGAACTGCAATTTGACAAGCAAGGAAAGATAATTCTTTCTACAACTGAAACCAAAACCAGAATCATAATAATGTGACAGCAGACCCGATGCCATGGAACACTAGAAAACTCACAAATTGGAACAACCCTGGAATCTATGAAGCAACAGTAGATGAAATGATGGCAGAATCTGGAAACCGTGTATCTCGATGTCAATGCCAAACTATGACTAAAATTCTTCCATGGGAAGGAGTACCAAAAAATACTTTGGAACATTAACCATAAAAACATGGCCCTCAAGCTAAGAAGGATCTGAACCAATGCAAATCAAGAAACATAATCTCTCAACTGAAGTGTGAATCGATGAATCCGATATGTGTCAAGCAATAGCAAAAAAAGGCCAAAAGAAACTAAGAGACTAGATAACCCATAGAGTTGCCATCAAAACAAAATGGATATGGAGATCAAAGTGCATGCACACTCTAATCAAATTATTATGCAAGAAACCCCCCTGATGGAACTTTATCTCAGTTCATTTATTACAATAACCCAATGATTGTAAAAGGAGAGAATACTAATGTGCATAAATAGAAAATAAGATGATGTGGTACTGAAATGAAGTACAAATATTCAAGTTTCACCTTTCCAACTGCCAAAACATCCAAGTAATCTCCAAAACACCCATCGGGACAAATCTGGAATAACGATAAACTTGGGAAAGATACAGAAAAAAGTGCATGGAAAGAAAGATAGAGCTCCTCAATACCTTTCCAACGCCACAAAGAAGACGAAAATCAAAGATCGTGGCAAAAAGTTATGAACTCGGAAGCCCAAAATAAACATCTGACTTCAAACAGAAAAAATAGTAGCTAAATAGAAAAATACTATAAAATAAACTACACCACTATAAATTTCTTAGAACCAGCTTTCCGACGATATCTCATTTTCCTGATTTCGATACTGTATGCCCAAGTTATGACCAAAAGAAAAAAATTGCTCCTTTAGGAAAAATTAGGGCTAGGAGGGGCAAAGAGGGGCCATACGGCTGATGATGTCATGCTGATGTCAGCACTTCACTATGTTAAATTTGATGGCCTGGAGGCTGTCAGGGCAAAAAATTGCCCCCTGCCGAAATTTTTTGACAACGCCGGTATATTCTCCTTAGGCTCCATAATATTCTTGAATCGTCGGTATATGCCCTGCATGGTTGAAATATTCCTACAACCGGTGCCTGAATATGCTCTACCCTCAGAATATTCTTTAGCTGGCTAGGTGCTGGGTGGAGCAGGGCTCTTGGTCTCCATAGGACCTGTGCATGAGTTGGGAGGTCTCCGGGGGCTGGGTGTGGGCCCTTGGTCCTCCATAGGACCTCGGGCTTGCAAAAGGGGCCCGACGGCCCAATGGGGTCTATTGAGGGGAGCCACTAGTGGCCGCTGGGTGGCATGATTCTATGTGGGTGGCACAGATTTTCTAAAAAAATTTCAATTTTTAATTTTTTTTTTTGAAAATTTTCTCAGACTGCGTGCTGGGGAGGTCGTACGATTGCCTAGGAATTTTTTTTTTGCCTTCTGAGTCAACTGCACCAAAATCAACGAAATGAAGGGCATTCTTAGGGTTTTTGGCTGCTGCGAACACAATGGTGACCTCTGTTTGTGCTCAAATTGCTCCAAAAAATTAGCTACCCCCAGAACTTGCAAAAAATCTCCCAGCCTTAAACCCTCACAGATCTGGCAAATGATGGCCAAAATTTGCAAAATAAAAGCCAATCTTGACTTTTTCTAGTGCTTTGAATCCAATGGTGAAGCCCGATCTGATCCAAAATGCCTCATGAATGAACTCAAGGCATGATACCCTCGAGGAATCCCGAACGAACCCTGCAATGATTTTCTCAAAAATCTAAGAAGGGGCTACAAATCAAGGCTCTGATACCATGTTAGAAACCAAGATCTGATTGCAAACTAGAAAAATCACCTTCCATAGAAGAGAAAAATGAAAAAGTAGAGATATTGCAAAAAGATGTGCAACATAATATTATTCAGGAATTGATAATTACAAGATATGATTTGCTTTATAAAAGCAAAGATGCATAACCCTAATCTTATCTTGAGCAACAAGATAGCTCAAAAGATAATGATGAGAATAAATAAACCTAGGAAATAAATAATACCTAAGTAAAGTTATGCAAGTGCAATTAAAGATTAATTACACTAACAAAGTTTACTCCCAGGCATGTGGAAACATCAACCCCTTGTCTAAGTCAAGATCAAAGCATTTCAATGCAACCCATTCATAACATATATCTCTTGCATGATCAAGATGAAACTCGTGATGAAGAAGCTATTCCTGAGCAACTTGATCCTATACCTATCCATGCACAACCAATCCAAATCCAACCTGTCCATAACCAATTTCTTTTCTATGATCAAGATGATATCCTTGAAGAGCCTATCTACGAACACCTTGATCCTATCCATGATCTTATAAGTATCCATGAGCAAGATATTCAAATTTCTCCTATCCATCCTCCACCTAGCACCATCCATGACCTTCAAATATCCACTTCCCTTGATGAGACACTTGCCTCCCAAGCCAACATAGAAGATCAAACCAATAATGTGGATTTAAATGAACATACTCAAGATCCTTTAAATCCTCCATCGTCCGCTATCGACCATATTGCAAAGCCATCATATCCTATTGGTCTATCCACCCTCATTCATGAATGTTCTTCCTTAGGAAAACAACAACCATTATTTTCCGTTGCTTCATTTTCCCCATCCAATAAGGAACTCGTGTCTAGTGTTCCACCTACACCTAGTCCCATTGTGCATCACATACTCCAAAACATGAACTATCAAGGTAAAGGTTTAGGCCTTCATGAACATGGTATTTTGGAGCCCATCCATGTCAAAGTACCTCCGTGCTCATTTGGCCTTGGATAATCACCCCAAGGAAAACAAGCTAAAGATGTTGGTACTTCCTCCATCCATCCTAAGTCCTCTTTCCACCATAAATCCTATCATACACCTAAAACATATGTTGCCATCCCTCCTCCATCATATTACAAATGTCAAAAGCATGTGACTGTACACCTTCCACCATCAAATTTTCCACCATTGCTTCCAACTCCTAATATCCCTCCATCTAATCTACCTTCGTTACTTTCAACACCTAATATCCCTATCCTCCAATCCCCTTATCCATCTATCCATAAATCTTCTAAAAATCCCAATCATGACCAACAAATGCACACATTATCTAAACATAAAGATTTCACTTATTTCACCAAACCCAAGGGATTCCAAAATAAAAATTTGGATGCCTCTACACATAAAGTTAAAAATCCTAAAGGTCCTAATGCCTTAAGATACAATTGCAAAAAGTCAAATCCAAGTACATCTAAAAAGCTATATAAGACTGTACCTCCAAAAGAAAAGGCCAAGACTAAAATGGTTTGGGTCACTAAGAAAAAGGAAAGCAAGTCAAACGAGGCATCTACATCTCAAAAATCCCAACCATCCTCTTCCACCCCACATTCTCATTCCATTCAAAAATCTCAATTTCCCAAATCCTACAAGCAAAATAAAACTCAAAAAAATACTAAGTCTATGTGGGTACCTAAAGCGTTGCATCAACCATCTCCTAAGCAAACATTGTCATTGCTTCCTACACCACCTTCCCATCAAAAGCTTCAATGTTTAACACGATGTTGGAAACCATTGGTTATGATTCCATTCCCACATACTTCCATCTCCCCATCCTTCAGCTACTATCCTACATATCTTCTCAATCACCTTCCTATGGTCCATGTTTTTGCATAAAACTTTCATCCATCCTTTTGCATAAGTCCTATACAATCCACATCATAATCCACTATTCCCCATCCATCCTTACATAAGCCTTTCATAATCTTCCATTTACCTAATCCATCTCACACTCATGCAATTCCTTAACAACATCTATGAGCACACTTGACATGGTCCATGCAATGATATCCTTCTAGCAGGACTATCACCTTTCATGGAACTAAACACTTGAGTCCCTCCTATCTTTCTCCTATTCAAAAAATTCAAAAATTCAAAAAATTCAAAAATAAAAAATAATTTTTTTTTTTTTAAAGAGAATCCCCTTCATCCAACGGTGAAAACCTGGTAAACAAGCACTCTGGATAAGTACTATGATGAAAACCTAGCAAACAAGCGTCATGTGTAGGTTGATCATCTATGTCACTTACACTTGGGGGCACTTTGTCTCATCCACACTATCTATCCTATCATGTCACTTCTTATCATATCATTTCCATCTTATCTACCATCTTTAGCCATCATACGTACCTATCATATTGAGTCCACTTATCTACCCTTCTCCTTTTGATCTTGATGAAGACATAGGGGCAAAATGTTGAAACATGTTTTTTGGGTATCTCTTGACATACCTCATCTTTTCCAATGAAATCTTATCACCATCCTATTGTTCTAAACATTGTCATAAAAATCCTAAGTATTGTACCTAGAATGGGACATGTTATTCCCATGCAACATAGTCTTTGGAGATCACATCCTTGCTCTCTTATGATGCATACATCCATTCCATTCACTATGACCTATCCTTTTTGTCCATCCATCTATCATGAGCCTTTTATCCCTTATCCTATCACCCACCCTTTCATCCATGAATCCCATCTATCTCCTTGCACCTAGACTTGGTTTTCCCTTGTCATTTGTATCTAGCACAAAGGCTACCCAAATTGTCATCCATTGACATCTCAAATCATTTCAAAAAAGTCTTGAAAAAAAATACAAAAAAATTGAAAAAAGGTGCTGAAAAAAAATCCCAAAAAATCAAAATATTTTAAAAAATAAAAACATTTAATAAATCCAAAAAAAATCAAAATATTCCCAAAATCCAAAAATAAAATAAAAAATCAAAACATTTCCAAACACCCAAAAAATTTAAATATTCATAAAAAAATCCAAAAAATCAAATATCCATCAAAAACCAAAGCAAATAAAAAAAAAATCATCATCAAATCAAATCAAATCTTCAAATTCCACAAATCTATTCACCACTTCTTCAAATCAATTTTTCAAATCAATTTTTTCATCAAATTACCCTATCACATCACTTCTATTAAATCACTTCTTCTAATCAATCACATGACTTCTAATCAATCCAATCATTATCATCAAATAAAATAATTTCTTCGTCTATCGAATCAATCAAAATCATTCCAAGCAAATCAATTCCTCAATTCAATTCATCAATCATCATCCAAATCTTCAAATCAATCATCTTCAATCATTCCAAACAATACTCCAAATGCAAGTCAATCCTTAATCCATACCAACCAAGCTAATCAATCTTTCCAAATTATCCAATCACATCCTTTGGTCTTGATCCTAATCTTGTTGTAAACCGAATCAATCAATCAATCAATCATACTTGTGTTGATCTAGGGATAGATCATTCCCCGCAATGACAACACTATCATCATCAACCAATCAATCAATCAATCAATTATTCATTGGTTCACAACTTGACAAGGGTAATACTTTGTTTGTTTTCGTATCATTTATGCATACTTGCTTGCTTGCTGGTGTGCGTTATCATTTTTATCTTTCATTTGCATCAAATCTGATTCACTCCCAGCTAATATTCATATCTTGTATCTAGACAAGGTTGTATTATGTCGGGGCACTAGCCATATCATCACCTTGGTCCTCATACCTTGGTGCATAACGTCTAGTGCTATATCAAACATATGATTGCTCACTTTTTTGCAACATAGCTTGTCATTCTTATTTTTCATCTACTTCTTATCTTGTATCATTCATCTTATCCCTCCTTTATCGTTTCATTCATTCATTTCAAGAGCATACCCATGTTTGTCCAACCTGCCTATCCTCTTGAGGGAGCATCATCATCATTATCATATCCTATATCATCATCCCATTTCTTCATATCTTTTACATCATCATATTCTCTTATCATCCCTTTTCTTCTTTCATCTTACTCCTCACTTCCTTAAGTGGCCGGGGAATCATATATTTTTTCTCTATCTATACCTTAGCTTCTTTGAAATGATGTTACTTGCTATAAGTCACATCATCTCAAAGAGGGGAAAAATGTAGACACCCAAAATTGTCCATGTCATAAAATTACCTAGTCGATACATGACCTTGTAAGACATCTTGTAATATTTTACCCTACATCATTACATTATCCCACTTATCCCATTTATTCCACTTAATCACCTTACCAATTAATTAAATAAATCTCATTTATTTAATTAATTACCCTTCACATGTCTCAAAATAATTCAAATTAAATATTTGAATTAATCCCTCACTTATTACCACATTGCAACATGTGTCACATGACTACAAATCTTCACATACACAAATAATTTAAATAATTTTATTATTTAAATTATGAGATTCCCGCTCACATCTTATTTTTAGCCCCACTTATTTGTGCATTATAGGCATCTTTTCCTCCAAAATAAATAAAAAAATCCAACTAATTCCCTCACATCCTAATTTTAGCTGCATGTCATAACCCACTTAATGTGCATCATAGGCACTAAAAACAACTTTTAATCCTAACCATACACATCACACATTTGACTTTTTATCTTGGCCATCGAATCAAATCAACTCTTGCTTATAAATCTATCCTCACACAGGCCATTTGGGGATCCATCTTTTTCTAGTATCCTCGCTCTCCCAAATTTCTTCCAAAATTCTCAATCAATCCATCTATCCTCTACCATCTATCATCTTCATCTTAATGTATCCTGAAATAGTGAGCAACCAACATTTCTTCATCAACACTCCTTCGAAATCTTGCATTCTCATGCGAGGTTGAGAAGAGCAATGGAGATAAATTGAGTTTAGTGTAGATTTGGGTTTGCATTCGCTTGTTATTTTGATTTTCATGCTTGCTCGTACTCTATTGTGCTAGTTAGGGTTTTGATATCTTGTTGTTTTTGTTTTATATAAGATTTTCCCTAACTACAAAATGGTCACATTACACCAAAGGCCATTGAATGCAAAAATCCAAGTGGACAAGTAAAGTCAAAGTGGATCCCAAAGAAAAATGGATCAAGTAAAAAAAAAATTCAATTCCAATATCCAATCAAAATGTGGAGCCACAAGAAAAGAGGTCTCCCATATGTAAGAAATGTCCACCTTGAAAATGGTCATCACACAAGGAATACAAAAGTGTTGGTTCCAAACACTATCCCAATCAAAATTCCAAACTCCATTATCCACCATCCCAAGTTTGGAAAATAAAAATTACTACATTCAAAATTCCAAATAGTCCATCCACACCTACCATCATCCATAATAATCCTACATCTTGCCTAAAGTCTAAAAATCCTACTTCACAAATTCGTCGCATCTTGACAACAACTCTTTATCATAAAGACTCAAATGGAACTCTATCACGATGTGTGTATTTTGATAAGGAAAAACCTAGTATTAGAGAGGATCACAATGATATCGATCAGTTGTATGCAAGTGCTATGGTCCTAACAAAACAACTACTCCATAAAGGTCACTATTGGTATATCATGACACCAGTATCTACATCAACACTATCAAAGGATTCAGAACAACCAACAATCATCCAAAACATCAAGTTGATATATAAAAAAAAAAATTGTCACCTTGATGAAAGCTTGGCAAATAGGCATCTTGTGTGACATCAAAAAAAAAAAAAGAAGGAAAAAAAAGTAAAGAGAAAAAAATTCATCCAATAGTGAAAACTATTTTTCTAGCGCTTTGGATAAGTTCCATGATGAAAACTTGACAAATAGGTGTCATGTGTAGGAGCAATTATCTATGTTGGCCATTACACTTGGGGGCAAGTTTTCTCATTTCCATCCATCTATCTTATCCATATCGTTTCCATCCATTTTCCCACCTACCTTGATCTTGATGAGAAATGGGGCACAAACATAAATCATGCTTTGGGAAAATTCTTTACATGTCTATCCTTTGGTCATACACTATCCATGAAATATCATGTCATTTCCTTCATAAAGTTTATCCAAAACCATATCTTGAGAAAACAAATTATTCCTATGACATAGTCATGGAGATCATATGCTAATTCTTTTAATAATCCTCATGTCTCCCATCCTTTGCCAAAATCAATCCATTATCCTTCCATACCTATCGTTGGGCTTGGTCTCTTTTCATTGGTTTAAGGATTCTAATCCACTTATCCAAGTTCCCTCCATAATCCCATCTAGTCCTAAGGTTAGTCATTGCAAATGCAACAAGCCTAATCCATACAATCTTGTTATGCAACCCTAACATCATCCAAAAACATTCCTTGGCTTTGTTTCTAGCCTTGATGTAGACATTGATCTTTTAGTTACATTATCATCAACGGATATGTCTTTCCCAATCCTAAGTTGTTTTGGGTTGTGTCCTTCCCATATCAAACAACATTTCCATCATCACCACCTATCAATTGGTTTTAGCTTGGGGCAAGATCATGTTTGCCCTTGGATCCTTGTGCATGCTTGCTTGGTTGATTGTGGGTATTTTTCACATGCATTTTCCATGATCCTTATGGTTATCATCCATAGAAAAGTCTCATCCATCCATAATAAAGCTTTGTCATCCTTTCTATGGCACGAAGACCATCGACATTTAAGCGTCCTTCGCTTTCATCACTATCTTTTGCATCCATCGATCTCCTCACACATAATAAATTGGCCCTACACATGGAAATTCTTGATTCATGTCTTCATGGGAAATAACACATGGTATCGGCTTTTTAAAACATCAAAATCCAAAAATTAAAACATTTCAAAATCCCAAAATCAAAACATTTTCAAAATCCAAAAAAATCATAAAACATCAAAATCCAAAAAAAATTAGAAAACCTTTAAAATCCAAAAATCATAAAATCATCAAAAATCAAAATCAAAAATAAAATCAAAACAAAAAAATCCAAAAATCATAAAACTTCAAAATCCAAAAATCATAAAACTTCAAAACCAAAAATCATAAAAACATCAAAATCCAAAAAAATCATAAAACCTTTAAAATCCAAAAACATAAAACTTCAAAATCCAAAAAATGATAAAACTTCAAAAACCAAAAAAATCATAAAACATCAAAATCCAAAAAAATTCATAAAACACCAAAACCCAAAAACATCAGAAAACATCAAAATCCAAAAACAGAGTCAGAGTTCAGGTCAAAGTCAGTTTGTGTATTTTGGTCGAACTGCAATGTCTCTATGCATTTGCTACATATGTAAGGCTCATCTTAAATGAGCCCCTGACACATCAGGTCAGTCCTTTTAGGTTTGTCCAGATAAAATCATGACTCAATCTTTTGTCAAATAAAACAAAGTGAAGTCATGTCAAATTACGAGGTCTTTGCATGTATAACGTAGGCAAGACCATGAATTGATGGGCCCCTAAGGCCACCTAGGTCAGTCCTTTTGAGTTTGTCGAGTTTGGTTGTGTTCTTTTGACCGCAAGAAAATCATCATTCAAACCAAATCTTGAATCAACAAACAAACATAACCAACAAATCTTTCATCTTCAAATCAACCAATCTTATCGTCAATCAATTGATCAGGTCATTGGCCCTATATCAAAATGGGGCATAAGGTCATATGTCTCATTCAGTCTGATCACTTGTCTTTTATCAGGATGTGTCCTCCCTGAGATTAGACTTTGTTAATTTTATCATTCACCTTAAGCAAGATATGTCTTTCTTGCAGTTAGGTGTCTTATCAACACTTGTCACTTGGTCAACTTTATCGGATGTGCTCCTTTCCTTAAACAAGATGTGTTCTTGAAACTAGGCGTCATCACATCGATCAATCATCAAATCAATCAATCTTGTCATATTGGTCAATTAATCTTGCCTTAATCATGATGTGTCCTTCCTGAAACCAAGCGCGACCAATTAATTCAATTGGTCAACCTCTGTCAACCTATCATCAATCCATGTCAAACTTATCAATCAATCTTTGTCAACTTATCAATCAAATTCAGCCATCTTGGTCAACCTAATCAATCATTCCAAACAATCTTATCAATATTATTGGCAAACACTTTGTTGGTTTGGGTTTGTCTTATCTTTTTTATTGGTTCTGGGTCATGTTACTAGTTACCTTGAGGATGTCCTATTAACGGATTTAGAGGGAAGATGATGGATAATGGCCTCTATTTTTTGCTTGCTTTATGTAGTTTGTCTGGGATAATTGGGTCCTTAGTATGAGCTGGGGCATCCCTTGTCTTTTGGCTTTGTCTTTTAACTGCTTGTCTCTCACAAATGGTCACCTTGCACACCTTGGTCTATGTCATGCGATGGTGTTTATGCTCCATTTGTGACAATTTTGATGCCCAATGATGATAAATATAAAATCATGAAAGTTGGTCCCTTGCCATTTTCCGTCTAACAATCCATTTCATTTGTCCATTTTCACACTAACATCCATATTATTCACACTAACATCCTCCATCTGCAATCATCCTGATGGCTCGCAAGCTGAATTCCTCTCTTGTCAGTGCATCAAAGTGGCTTTTCAGAATAATTTCTCAAATTTGAAATTTTTCCCAAGGAGGTATAGGTCTATCCCACCTTCATCGGGACACGCTGGGGCATGATCTGAACTTTATTTTCTTCTTTATTCTTTGAAAGAAGACTCAAATCACATTATGTCAAAGAGGGGCAAAATGTAGACACTGTAAAATGTCCTAAGTCTGTGAGCGTCATTTTTCTTGGTCTTCGTCTCCGCGTAATTAAATAATTTTAATTATTTGATTATTCCTAACCACATTCCTTTATTAATTAAATATTTTTTAATTTTTTAATTAATTCATTTCTTAACCTTTATTCTATCATGATCAATTAAATATATTAATTGCGTCGCTAATACCCCCTTCTTCAATAATTAAATAAATTATCATTTATTTAATTATTCGCATATCATCCTTCATCTATAGTTAAATAATAATTATTAATTATTTATCTATTCATTAGCCTTTCAATTCTTCTACGATTAAATAATTATCAAAATTATTTAATTATCTTTTGTCACTTCTCCCCCATTTAAATAATTAATCTTAGTTATTTAAATGTCTCTATTTCCTCTCATTTAATTAAAATGGTTGGATAATCATTTTAATTAAATCCCCATTTCGTTTTTTCTCAAATAAATAATTTAAATGAATTATTCATCCTCCACTTGGCCAAATATTCCTTTCTCATGAATTAATTTATTTTCAATTTTCAATTCATCCATTATCCCTCCACTTGCTCATTAATCTTAAGCGTCTTCATCATATCCGTCTTTGTCATAGCCGTCCCTAACCCAACACTTTTGGTGTATTAATCCTCCATTGTCGATCTTGACATCTTTCTAGAAGCTTAATCTCATCCATCTATTTGAATGAATTGTCTATAAAAGAAGCCTTTCTCCTCCATTTTTTACCTTAACACCCATTATCTCCAACTTTCTTGCTTACAATTTGCAAGTATTTGCACAAGCTAGACTACAAATCTTAGGGCATGTTTGCAAAAGAAGAAGAAAGAGAGACAAGAGAAGTGATTCAATTGCAATATGGGGAGTGTTTTCATTTGAATGTTTTCATTTATTCCTCTTTTTTTTTTGTATTCTTTTGTTTGGATAGGGGTTTTAGCTTAGATTTGTGTTGTGGCTGTCACTTAGTCTTTGCTAACCTGGTTTTTCCCCATCTTACATTATATGGAATCAACAAAAAACAAAATTCTTATAAGTTAAAGTACTCAAATGCTCTCAGATAATGATTTTGTAGTTAGGGAAAATCAGATATAAAACTAAAACAACAAGATATCAAAACCCTAACAAGTGAATGCAAACCCAAATCTAGGCTAAACTTGATTTATCTCCATTTCCCTTCTCAACCTCACAAGAGAATGCAATATTTCAAAGGATTATTGATGGAGGAATGTTGGTTGCTCACTATTTCAGCATAACATTAAGATGAAGATGATAGATGATAGATAGTAGAGGATAGATAGATAGATGAGAATTTTGGTAGAGTGAGGATACTAGAAGAAGATGAATCCCCAAATGGCTTGTGTGAGGCTAGATTTATAAGCAAGAGTTGATTTGATTCGATGGCCAAGATTAAAAGTCAAATGTGTGATGTGTATGGCTAGGATTAAAAGTTGATTTAAGTGTCTATGAAGCACATTAAGTGGGTTATGACATGAGGCTACATAAACAAAATTCTTACAAGTAAAACAAGCTAAAGATGATGCCAATAGTCTTACATGGTGAAGTGGTGGGATATGTAGATAAAAGATCTTGGGATTTGTATGAAGTTGAGGGAAGTTGATCTTGTTGCCAAGGTGGACTTGGGATCCTATGTTCTTGTTGTGATATTGGTGGATATGTTGATGTAGCATTGACATGATAGGTAGATGGGTTAGGTTGGCATGATGGTGAAGGTGACACATAGGATTGTGGTTGAATGTGTTGAGGTTGGAATGGTGTTTGGAATTGTGGTATGATTTGTTGTTGTGATAATAATGGAGTTGCATAGGATAATGATTGTTGAGAGGTGGATTGATATTGATAAGGGTTGACATTGGAAGAGGTGTGATAGGTTGATGAAGGGGTAACATGATACATGGATGGATGAGGTTGATATGATGATATAGGTGACACATAGGATTGATGTGAAATTTGTTGATGTGGTGATTGGATTTGATGTTGTGCTTGTTGGATTTGACAAGTGGCCATGAGCTATTGGGCTTGTGCTATGAGTTGTTGCATTTGAGGTGATTGGTTTGTTTAAAGTTTTTAGATCATGTCATGGATTATTTGAATGATTTGTTGGTTTAAAGGTGATTGGCTTGTTTGAGCATCACAAAGTATGTGATGAGATCTTGTGCTAGGTCTTCTAATGTTGGCATGGTGTCACTTTTGACAAACATTTGATTAAGATTATGATAATGATTTAAAATGATTAGTATGTGATTGGTTGAATGACTAGGATGATTTGGTTTGGAAAGATTGGATGATGTGGAAAATGTTTATTAAAAGTTTGACTTGGGCAATATCAAACACAAGATCTCACATGTAAATGCATGGACACACACACCAAACACAATGATAAATTTGTCTTTCAAGATTAAATGTTATGATTAAACAAACACTTGAATACACAACAAGCGTAGTGTTAGTTAAGTGGGTATGGCCAATTAGGTCTTAAGGTAGGATGCGTGAGGCTGACTGGGGATGATTTGAAAGCAAAATCCTACCACACAGTTGGGAGAAAGGGGTAACCCACCCTTCACCTTCACTTCCCAAAGGTATAAAGCTCTTTGGGGATTAGCCAAGAGTGACAAGATTTCAAGTCCCAAAGGAGGGTGTCTTTCGATTCACACCTCGATTGAGGTCATCCCTCAGAGTGGTGTGTCTCCAAGTAGGCCTCCTAAGAAGGGTATGACAAAAGCGAACCAAGTGAGGTGTTTTTGATCTCCATGATCACCTTCCGGTGTGAGGAGAGAGCATACACACATGCACTTGATTCACACTGGCAGTTGTTAATTTCCATTTAAAAAATTGAAATGTCTGTAAAAAAGTTCAAGAAATTGTTCTTTTTAGATCCCAAAGCCAAATGTGTAGGAAGACAGTTGTTTGTTTTAACCCAATTGCAATAATGTGACATCAAACAAGATGTTCTTTTTAAGCCTAAAATCCAAGTGTGTGATCAAACAAGTTGTTCTTTTTAAGCCCCAAATTGAAGTGTGTTGACAAGCAATGATTAGAGATGAAAGATGGAATGTGTGCACCTGATTGTTTTTATCCTTAAATCTGTTGTAGATGCTTATTCCAATGTTGTTTCAGCTCCTTAGATTCACCTATAAAATCAAAAAATAATATTATAATGCAGCCATAAAAAAGAAAATTGTAATTTTAGATACATAGCTGAATTATATTTGATTATTTCAAGACATTTTTGATTTGAAAACTAAAAATTCAAAATAGAGATCCATGATAATTTTTTGAGAGCTTCCCAAAACTGTAAAGAAGTAAAAAAAATTCCATGTTTTACGCTCATAAATGCGGAGTTATGAAAACCCTAGAGAAAAAAAAGATCAGATTATTTAGCACCTTATTTGACCTCAAAATCAAATCTATAAAAAATAGATCCCCATTATAATTTCAAGAGCTTTCCAGAAATGTAAATTTTTTGGAAAATTCGCTGATTTGCACCCAGAAATTCAATTTTATGAGAAAACCTAAAATCATGATAACTCCTACAAAAATGACGATAAACATGCAAATTTTCAGCTGAAGCCTCCTGAGATGATGCACAAGCTTCTGTGAAAATCTTGTGGAAAAATTCGTAGTCGTTTGGAAGATATGATTTTTTTTGTAAAACCGAGGGTTTTGTCCAAAAATGACATAAACCTGCAACAAAAAGTTAATGAAACCTGCAAAAAACAAGCTAGATCAAAGGATTCACATCGGGTTCACCATTTTGTAGTTAGGGAAAATCAAATATAAAATTAAAACAACAAGATATTGTTGATGTTCTATGACAGCGTTTGTCATATCCTTCAAGCCGATCTCCTTGAAGTATGATAAATTAAATGTAGCTAAGGCTATTTAATTTATAGCGAATTGGATAAATTCAAGAGACATCGATTTATTGAAAAAGCATGACTTATATTAATTAATATTTAATTAATGAAGTGGCTCAATTTGTCTTGGAGGCGCGATCTTCTATGGAGGTCGATCTTGTACTTATTGGAAACACGTACTTTCATATTGGGCCGACTCTTGGATTTGAAGAGGCATGACTTCCCTCTCCTCTTGTATATATGCTTGATTGGTGATCACTCTATTCATCGATTTCATTCATTGTTCTTGCATTACTACTTGGCACAAATTTGTTCAAGGCAGATTGTGATATCTTAGATATATTTCTTTGTGCATCATAAGTTTGGTGCTTGTGCATAGGCCTTTATATCAGCCTCTTGTAAGGAGATCACCATTGTGATATTTCAATATATAAGTGATATATTGTTGTTGGGTTTTTCTCCCTCAAGTGGAGGGTTTTCCCAAGGTATCTGCTATGTTCTTGTGTAAATTTTGAATTAATTTTTTGTGTCCTTAATCTGATCATAAAACTAACATGGTATTAGAGTGGGTTTGAAGAAGATCGCGATCAGATTTCTTATAACAACGATACTCTTTTCTCTCCTTCTCTTTGTTGTCTATATTTATATATTAGTCAAGATGGTGAATGGTCTTAAGATTGAGGATAGACTTGAGGAGCTTCAAATTTTACATCATGGAGGCGCAAAATCATGCTCACCTTGGAAGAGAATGATTTGGCTAAGTTTGTGGAGACCAAAGTTCCCGAACTTGAGGAGGAGGAAGAGAAGTTGTAGTGGAGGAAAAAAGACATCAAGGCAAAGAAGATGTTGGTTGATTCTGTTAAAGATCATATTGTTCCAATTGTCTCCAAGTTGAATATGACAAGGGACATGTTTAAAAATTTGGAGGAAATGTACGAAATCAACAACACCAGCCGAGCTCTTGCACTGAAGCAACTACACCATGTGAAGGTGGCGAAAGGAGAAAAAGTGATTGCCTATTTCATGAGGATTTTAGAATTGAGAGATCAGCTCTCTATAATTTGTCATGTGGTTGATCATAAGGACTTGACCATGCTTGCTCTCAATGGTCTTCCTTCATCATGGGAGTCCTATATTCAAGGAATTAGTGCAAGATCCAAACTTCCTAAGTTTGATCATTTGAGGGCCGACTGCATTCAAGAGAAGTCAAGGTTGGTGGCTAGAGGTGTTAGTCAAAGTTCAACTAATGAAGATATTCATGTTCTCACCTCTCACTCTTTGAAGAAGAAAGGAAGAGATGGGAAGAAAGGATTTTTCAAGAGCAATCGAGATAAAGGAAATGATGGTGCTCCTGCATTCAAGAAGAAGAGAGACTTATCCAAAGTCCAATGCTTTAGATGTGACAAGTATGGTCACTTTGTCAAGCATTGTCTATCCAGGCCTAAGCAACAGGCCACCACTGCAGATGTTGATGATGCCTCTCATCAAAAGGACTCTTGTGAATACTTGTTCTATTAAGCATTGTCAAGCAATGTACCTACTGACACCTACACTTGGCTGATTGACAGTGGGGCATCTCGACACATCACTTGATTTAGGGAGCATTTATCAAGCTTGGTGGAGAGAGATTCTACTGAACAAGTCATTATTGGTGATGATGCTAGCTACTCGGTGAAAGGGATTGGGACCTCTACTCTCCATTTGGATTCCAGCATTACACTACAGTTATGTGATGTCATTTATGTTCCAGGAATCAAGTGTAATCTTATCTCCATTTCAACTTAGAAGATAAAGGATATCAAGTTGCCTTCTCCAAAGGAAAAGTACTTGTGTGGATGAAGAATTCCAACTTCAAGACTACTCAAGTAATTGGTGTTAGACATGAGGGCCTCTATAGGCTATGCACTCATCCACTTCAGGCATTAGTTCATGATTTTTCAAGCTTTTGTCATCTTTGGCATCGAAGATTGGCTCATCTTCACTTCTGAGCTCTACCTATCATGGAGAAGATGGTTACGAGCCTTCCAAAGTTCAACTAGGAGCATGAAGGTACTTGCAAAGGCTATGCAATGGGTAAGAATACAAAAGATCCATTTTATAGTAGAGAAAGTAAATCTAAATGTATTCTAGATCTCATTCATTATGATTTATGTGGTCCAATGTCTGTTCCTTCTTCAAGTGGTTTCTTGTATTACATTCTTTTTATTGATAATTGCTCTAGAAAGACTTGGATTTATTTTTTGAAAACTAAAGAGTCTAAGGAAGTGTTAGAAAGGTTCAAGGAGTTGAAAGCTCAGGTAGAGAACCTTTCCAAGAAAAGAATCAAAGTCCTAAGATCTGATAATGGAGGAGAATACACTTTTGGCAGCTTTCAGAATTTCTATGTTGAAGCTGGGATTAAGAGGGAGTTTTGTGTTCCCTGTAATACTCAATAGAATGGTGTTGTAGACAGAAAGAATAGATTGATCGTGGAAGCAACAAAAGCCATGATCAATGACCAGGATCTGCAAACCTTCCTATGGGATAAAGCTTCTAGGACTGTAGTCTATGTTCAAAATAGAAGTCCTCACGGAATCTTGGAAAACATGACTCCTGAAGAAGCCTTTACTAAAAAGAAGCCAGAGGTGAGTCATTTGAGGATCTTTGGATTTCTAGTTTATGTTCATATTCCAAAGGAAAAGAGAACAAAGTTTGAGCCTTCTAGCAAGAAGGGAATATTTGTGGGCTACAGTGAGACATCAAAAGCCTATAGGATATACATTCTAGGTCAAAAGTTGATCGAGATTAGTAGGGATGTCACATTTGAGGAAGATGTTGCATTAAGGAGATCCAAGGGTACTCATATGAAGAATGATAATGAAGAGTCTACTTAGGATATGGAAGTTGACCATACTCTTGAGATTCAAAGGGAGATTTCAGATCCAAAGGAAAATATTGATCAAGTTGAGCCCTTGGAACCTACTGATGGGCCTACTGATATTGTGATTGGAAGAAAAAGACCTCTTTGGGCTAGGAAAACAATGTAGGAGGCATAAAGGTTTGCAACTCCAAGAGGAACCTTTAGAGAAAGCAAGAGACCTCACAAGTTCTGTAGCTATGTTGCTTTGATGAGTCAGATTATTGAGTTTGAGCCTGCTAGTGTTGAGGAAGCTTCTAGTCAACAAGTTTGGAAAGATTCTATGACAGAGGAGTATCAGTCAATTCTCAAGAATGATGTTTGGGACATTGTTCCTAGACCCGAAGGGAAATCTGTGGTATCTTGAAAATGGCTCTTCAAGGTCAAGCATGCGATTGATGGGAGCATTGAGAAGTACAAGGAAGGATTCATGGCTAGAGGGTTCCCACAAAAAGAGGGAGTTGACTATGAAGAAAAATTTGCTCCAGGTGCTCGCTATACTTCTGTCAGAACCATTATTGCCATTACTTCATCTAGAGGATGGAAGATTCATTAGATGGATGTAAAGACAACTTTTCTAAATGGTGTGATTGAGGAAGAAGTTTATATCAAGCAACTTGATGGATTCGAGGTACATGGGAAGGAGCCTCATGTTTGCAGGCTGAAGAAGGCTTTATATGGTCTTAAGCAGGCTCCTCATTCATGGTATGAAAGGATTGATCATTACTTGTCAAGCTTGGGCTTCTCTAAAAATGATGCTGACTCAAACCTGTATTTTAAGGTAATTGATGGTGAAGAATTGATTTTGGTTTTGTATGTTGATGATTTGATTCTTACTAGATTAAATCACCTCATTCTCAAATGTAAGGAGTTGGCTTCTGAGTTTGAAATGAAGGACCTTGGGCTCATGCATTACTTCCTAGGCTTAGAAGTTTGGCAGAAGCCAGATGAGATGATTCTAAGTCAAGGGAAGTACACCGTTGACATACTTAAGAGGTTTGGCATGATGGATTGCAAATCCATATCTACATCTATGGAAACCAGCCTACATAAGTTGAATGAGGCTGCAACTAGTTTAGATTTTGTGGATCCTACAATGTATAGGAAATTGATTGGGTCCTTGATGTATCTAGATAACACTAGACCAAATATCTGTTATGCTATGAGTGCACTTAGTCAATTCATGTGTGAATCAAGACAAATACATCTTGTTGCAGCAAAACATATCTTGAGATACTTGCGTGGCATAGTTTTATATGGGTTGAGATATTCTTTAGGTGTGGATTTGAAGTTGCATAGCTTCACTGATTCTGATTGGGCAGGGTGTGTCACTAATTGGAAGAGCACCTCTGGATGTTGCTTCAGTTTGGGATCTGCTATGATTTCTTGGTGCAGCAAGAAGCAATCATCTGTAGCATTGATTACAGCAGAGGCAGAGTACATTGCAGCTTGTGTGGCAACTCGAGAAGCAATGTGGCTTTGTAAGCTCCTTGTAGGATTGTTTGAACAATCAATGGATCCTACTATCATTCATTGTGATAACTAGAGCTATGTGAAGCTTTCTATCAATTCTATGTTTCATGACCGAACCAAGCATGTTGAGATCAAATACCATTATATCAGAGATATGGTATTGAGGAAAGCTATACAGTTGAGGTATATCAACACTGATGAGCAGATGACAAACATTCTCAACAATCCTCTCTCCAGGATAAAGTTTTTGTACTTTCAAGATAAGTTTTGTATGGTGGAGAATCCAACCCTAACTGAGAAGGAGTCTCAGTATAAGTGATCCTCTTTAATGAGTTCTTCTCTATGAGAGAAGGTTGAGGTGAAATCCCTTACTGATGCATTCTTCTCTAGAAGAGAAGTTTGAGGTGAAAGTCCTTGTTCCACCCTCTAGGAGAGCCATAGTGGATGTCATGTGTGTGACTCCATGACAACATCATGTGAGAGAGTCCATGATGATTTTCTTGTACTTGTGTTTCACCCTTTGGGAGAGCCATGGTGAAAGTCATGTTGAGGTGACAACATCATGCAAGTAATTAACACTTGTACATACCATACATGGTTGTAGCCATTATGGTTGATATCATGTTGAAGTGATATCTGATATCACGATGAGGTGATATCTTTCTTTTCCACAGATGGTTGTAGCCATAGTAGTAGACATCACGATGAGGTGATATGTCTTGTGCAGCTAGAAGTATACTCCCTAGCTAAGAGGGAGTGTTGATGTTCTATGATAGTGTTGGTCATATCCTTCTAGCCGATCTCCTTGAAGTATTATAAATTAAATGTGGTTAAGGCTATTTAATTTATAGCGAATTGGATAAATTCAAGAGATACTAATTTATTGAAAAGGAATGACTTATATTAATTAATATTTAATTAATGAAGAGGCTCAATTTGTCTTGGAGGCGCGATCTTCTATGGAGGCCGATCTTGTACTTATGGGAAACACGTCCTTTCATAGTGGGCCGACTCTTGGATTTTAAGAGGCATGACTTCCCTCTCCTCTTGTATATATGCTCGAATGGTGATCACTCCATTCATCGATTTCATTCATTGTTCTCACATTACTACTTGGCGTGAATTTGTTCAAGGTAGATTGTGATATCTTAGATATATTTCTATGTGCATCATAAGTTTGGTGCTTGTGCATAGGCCTTTATATCGGCCTCTTGTAAGGAGATCATAATTGTGATATTTTGATATATAAGTGATATATTGTTGTTGGGTTTTTCTTCCTCAAGTGGAGGGTTCTCCCAGGGTATCTGTTGTGTTCTTGTGTAAATTTTGAATTAATTTTCTGTGTCCTTAATCTGATCATAAAACTGTCGAATATCAAAATCCTAACTAGCACAATAGAGTACGAGCAAGCATGAAAATCAAATATCAAGTGAATGGAAACCCAAATCCACACTAAACTTGATTTATCTCCATTTCTCTTCTCATACTTGCATGAGAATGCAAGATTTCGAAGGATTGTTGATGGAGGAATGTTGTTTGCTCACTATTTCAGCATAACATTAAGATGAAGATTATAGATGGTAGAGGATAGATAGACAGATTGAGAATTTTGGAAGAATTTTGGTAGAGTGAGGATACTAAAAGAAGATGGATCCCCAAATGGCCTGTGTGAGGCTAGATTTATAGGAAAGAGCTGATTTGATTTGATGGCAAGATTAAAATTCAAATGTGTGATGTGTATGACTAGGATGAAAAGTTGATCTAAAGCAAGGTATTACTTATCTTTGCTAATCATTCATCTTTGAATTAAAAATGGAGGTGAGAGCAAGGGAAAGTAAAGTATGTCTAAAGCCATGTGTAATTATGTCTCGTACGACTTGTCGTGTAAATGGAGGTATTACTCGCTGTGAAAGTAAATATTTTTTTATATAAAAAAATAGCGGGTTAAGTTTTTCTTTTCAATACACAATGGATCATTTTGGTCGCCAATTAAAGAAACTACCAATAAAATAGTGAGATAAGTATTAATTGAATAGGGGTTGTTTTATGGGACGACAATTAAGGACATCTGACCTACTTTGTTCCATTCATATTTCTTTGTTCCATTTGGTTTTGACTAGTCACGAAGGAACCCTCTATCTGGGGTGTGCGACGTTTAATTGAATTGAACAAAAAATTCTTGTTTTTAAAGTCAACATATCAAATGAGAACTTATAATTCTTTAGAATCACTAGAGAAAAATAAGAGTAGATTTCATACAAAGCAGTCCTTGTTTGTTACCTCTTTGCATTCGTCTTGTAATTCTTTTGATTATTCTTCCTATTATTTTTCGGGTTCTGGAGAAAGCAGTGAAAAAGAAGTCACTCTAACCGACAAATTAAAAACTAGTCCTCTGTCCAAAGAAAATAGTAGTTAAATTATTTCAAAACTATCTGTATGCTTTCCTTTGAAGCAACAGAGGGAGCGAGAAGATGAAAATGAAAAGGAGAAGAAAAAGAAACAACTACTATAGAATTCGTCAAGACTGCTAAAATTGTAGTTTAGAACCTAGAAGATGAGTGTGTTTATGAAAGCAATTGTTGAGTGCTACAAGAAATGTAAGTGCCTCCAAAGTCTATAGTTTTCTGTTATGGGAGAAGTTATCTTGATAATGATTGCAATCATTCACAATTACATAAAAGTTGAAAAGATTTAAAACTAAATATAAACATGCAAAGGAAAATGCCAACCCAAATTTTCACTTTAGGAATTGACATGAAAAATCCATCTATATAAAATATGATGAAATTTGTGAGAGTGAGATGTCTGCCACTATGAAAAGAAGAAGGTAGCGACGGGACAGAAAAAAAAAAAACCAAATGAGGAGTTGAAAAGAATAATAGAGGAAGATAAAGAGCCAAAAGAATCTAAGGGAGTGCCAAATGAATTTTAGCCCAATGAAATGATATAGAGGTTCACCACAACAGATTGCATGGAATTTCCTCAAATAAAAGAGGCACAAATGAAACAATTCAAATGAAATTGGCTACAGCAAGGAGTTTTGTAGATGAAAGTTGATATAAAACGTTTGAATCCAATGCAAGAGGAGCTTCAACTAAAGTTGACAAAACTTCGAGCTGGAGAGTATAACACAAGTTTTAAGAGCTAAACGTAATTTTAAAACTTGTGTTATTCTCCCCACCTCAAAGCTTTGTCAACTTTATCTGAAGCTCCTTGTGCATTAGAGCCAAACGATTGTTATCAACGTTTGTTGTTGTAGTCACTTTTGTTTGAATTGTTTCATTTGTGTCTGTTTTAATAGAGGCAAGTCCATGCAATCTATTGTGGTGAACCTCTGTATCATTTCATTGGTTGAAAATGGATTCTTCTGACTCTTTATTCTTTTTTATTATTGGTTTCAACTCCTCATTTAGTTTTTTTTCCTACCTCGTTGTTGCCTTGTTACTTCTTTTTATAGCGGTGGGTCATATCACTCCCCCAAACTTCATCATATTTTATGTAGAAGGTTTTTTCTTGTGAATTTTTAAAGTTAAAATTTGGGTTCACATTTTCCTTTGTATGTTTATATTTCGTTCTAAATCTTTTGAACATATTATGTAATTGTGTATCACTGTAATTGTTATCAAAATAACTTCTCGTATGAAAGAAAAATTACATACTTTGGAGGCATTGATGTACATTTTTTGTTGCACTCAACTATATTGTTTTCATGAACACACTTGTTTTTTGGGTTCAAAACTGCAGCTTTAGCAATCTTGACAGATTCTACATTACTTGTTTCTTTTTTCTTTTCATTGTCATCGTCGTCTTTTCGCTCCCCCTCTCACTTCGGAGTAGAGGACATTGCTTGTTTTGAAATAATGTAACTGCTATTTTATTTGGACAAAGGACCGATCTTTAATATGGTGGTTACAATGACTTCTTTTCACTATTTTTCTCCAGAATCTGAAGAAGAAAAGGAAGAATAATCAGAAGAGTCAGAAGACGAATACGAAGCGGTCACGAACATTGACCACTTCATATGAAATCTACTATTATTTTCCTTTGGTGATTCTGAAGAATTCTAAGTTCCCATTTGATCTGTAGATATTAAAAATCAAGAAAGCTTTGTTAGATTCACTAAAATGCCACTTGCGCTAGATAAAGGGTTCCTTCCCGACTAGTCAAAACCAAATAGAGTAGAGAAAGCGAAATGGAACAAAGAAGGCTGAATGTCTTTAATTGTCGTTGCATAAAACAATCCCCTGTGCATTTAAAACTTGGAAGCAAATAATATTTTTTTAGAAAAATAGCGATCTAAGTTTTTCTCTTCAATAAACAATGATTTTTTTTGGGTGACAATTAAAGAACCTACAAATACAATAGTGGGATAAGTATTAAATAAACAGGGGATTGTTTTATGTGATGACAATTAAAGACATTCGATCTTCTCTGTTCCATTTGGTTTTGACTAGTCGCGAAAGAACCTTCTATTTGGCGCGGGTGGCGTTTCAATAAATTAAGCAAAGTTTTTTTGTTTTAATGTCTACAAATCAAATGAGAACTTAAACTTCTTCAGAATCACTAGAAGAAAATAAGAGTAGATTTCGTACGAAGTGGTCGTTGTTTGTGACCTCTTCGCATTCATTTTTCTGATTCTTTTGATTATTCTTCATATTTTTCTTTGGATTTTGGAGAAAGCAGTGAAAACCAAGTCACAGTAATCAACAAATTAAAAACCAGTCCCTTGTCGATAAAAAGTGGTAGTTACATTATTTCAAAACCAGTTGTGTCCTCTCTTTTGAAGCAATAGAGGGAGTGAGAAGTCGATAATGAAAATGAGAAGAATAAGGAAACAACTACTGTAGAATCCGTCAAGATTGTTAAAACTGTAGTTTAGAACTCAGAAAATGAGTGCATTTATGAAAGCAATTGTTGAGTGCTACAAGAAAGGTAAGTCAGTGCTTCCAAAGTCTGTAATTTTCTATTATGTGAGAAGTTATTTTGATAACAATTGTAGGTGATGTACAATTACATAACAAGTTGAAAAGATTTAAAACGAAATATAAACATGCAAAGAAAAATGTGAACCTAAATTTTAACTTTAAGAATTCACATCAAAAAACCCTTTTTACTAAATTTGATGAAATTTGGGGGAGTGAGATGACTGCCACTATGAAAATAAGAGGGTAGTGACGAGGTAGAAAAAAAACCAAATGAGGAGTTGAAACTAATAATAGAGGAGGATAAAGAGCCAAAAGAATTCAAGGGAGTGCCAAATGAAATTTTTTCCCTATGAAATGATATAGAGGTTCACCACAGTAGATTGTATGGAGTTGTCTCAAATAAAAAAGACACAAATGAAACAATTCAAATGAAATTGGTTACAAAAAGGAGTTTTGTAGATGGAAGTTGATAGAAAACTTTTGACTCCAATGCAGAAGAAGCTTTAGATAAAATTGACAAAAATTCAAGCTGGAGACTATAACACAAGTTTTTAGAGCCAAACATTATTGTAAAAACTTGTGTTATTCTCTCCACCTTGAAGTTTTGTCAACTTTTGGCTGAAGCTCCTTTTGCATTAGAACCAAATATTTGCTATCAACTTCCATGTCCAAAGCTTGTTGTTGTAGTCACTTTCGTTTGAATTGTTTCATTTGTCAAAAATGGATTCTTTCGACTCTTTATCCTGCTTTATTATTGGTTTTAGCTTCTCTTTTGGTTTTTGTTCCTGTTTCATTGTTGCCTAGTTACTTCTTTTCATAAATGAGCAAGGCTACTCTTATTTATAGGCAAGTAGAGGAGTAGGGAACCCTAAAATCTCCTTGCTTTTACAACTAGGGCTTGCTCAACAAGCAAGCTTTATTTATAAAACTAAAAGAAGATAACATCTAATACCTAAGAAAGTAGGAAAAGCTGGAAGTTTCAACTATTACATTTTATCTTCTTTCTCTTCTTCAAAGAATAGAAAGAAAGCATAAAGAAAGCTTCTAGAAGAAAGTTGCTTTAAATCTCGATCACATTTGCTAAAAAGAAAGAAATTGTGTCTTTGTCAGGTGCATCTATACCATCAATAGAAAAGTTACGCTTTTCCAAGATTTCTTCACCATCTGTGATTGATCTCAGGAAATCTTCAGCCTCATTGGCTGCTTTCTCGAACTTTGCTGACATCATGGAAATGTGACTTGGTAGAGTCTTATGTTTTTCTTTCATCCACTTTTGAGCAATCTTCTTACTATACTTGTCCTTGTGCATCTCCCATATCCTTTCACATTCTCCTTTAGAAATAGTCACACTTTAAGGCCAAGGAGGAATTGAGAAGCATTTCTCAATCATGTTAGGTTTCAAAATGCAAATCAATTTGCCATCTACTGACTGGATCTCCCATGTCGCCGGATTGTAATGCTTGATGCAAGCAATTACAAACTCAAGAATTTGAATTGAAATAGGAATGGATGCTACTATGAGGAGTCCAGAGTGTCTCAAGTTTCTGATTGTAGTGTTTCCTACGCTTTCCAAAACATGTAGATCAAACACCGGCTTGATGTGATGCAAGTCCATCTTAGCTATTTTGATGAAGTCATGGTAGAGAGTTGATTTGGTCTTGAAATCATTGGGAGTGTATTCCATTTTGAAAACCTTGAAGAATGATTGTAAATTCGCCTAGGTTCAGACAAGTTTTGAGCAACTTACTATTTTTAGAATGCTAGTTTTTCTTCTTCAAATAGACAAATTTTTTGGAGATTTTTCTGAGATATGGGGTTTGCTTAGAATTTTGTTGCAAGATAACCCAGATTGCCCATTTTTGAAAATTTTGAGTGTAGCTTGAAAAAACATCAAACCCTAATTTCTTCAATTTCTTATGAAAAAAATTGGCACATGGGTTTTGTTCAGAATAAGATTTGGAATGATCAGATTTGAAAAACACCGAGGGCTGATTGAAACAACAACCAACCCTAGAAGCTGAAATTTTCTTGTAAAAAGTTGTGATATGGGTTTTCTTCAGAAGAATGTTTCAAGAGGACCTAGATGATCAAAATTTGCAAACTTTGATGATTTCACTGAATGTAAGGAAAAAGTAGCTGCTGCAACTTGAGAAAACTCCTCAAAAATTCTTCAGAAGGATGAGATGAAAAGACCCAGATGGCTAAAAATTGAAATTTTGACCTTCAAAAATTTGATGTTCTGGATGAAAAAAACATGAAAAACAAAGGTCTTATGTTGCTGGTTTGAAAATTAGTGGAGAACTTCTTGAAAATCAACAACCTTGAGCTCCTGAATCTTGAAATAAAAACTTCAAAGTTGCTGCTCCTCTTCAACTTGGACGCCAACTGCAAAGAATAATGAATTTTGAATGATAAAAGCCTCTTAAATAAGCTCTAAGCTTGATATAACTCTGCTTTCTTTTTGCTTTTATTTTCAAAACCCTAAAATCTTCCTGTTCATTGAACTTGGACATTCATGTTCATTTTGCAATTTTGAAAATTTGAAAATTTGACTAAGGCAAGACAATTTGGGCGCCCTTCTTGGCTAGAGGCGCCAACTTCTCCCAGACTTCACCATTTTTTGGAGGCTTTTAACTTTTCTCAATTTTGAAACCTGAGTGATTCTAAGAAGATCATCCTGGAGGCACCTTTAACTAAAAACTTCATTTGATCCTTCAAAATCATGAGTGCCCATCTCCTTCTGGGGCATCAAACCTTCACAGTGAGCCATTTTTCTGTAATTTTTGAGTTCTTCATTTTCCTTTGATCTTCTGATGAAATATCGATTCTGAGAGCTACACTGATCTGATCGACTGACCGTCTAATTCATTGGATAGCTTGACTGAATCTAAAGAGATGATCTTGGAGACTATATCAGAAAATTCTGTCATTTCAAGCTTCAAACTCTTGGGCGCTCTTCTTCACCAGGGGTGCCCATGTTCACCAAACTTAGCCATTTTTAGGTTTCTTCATCAATTTCACTCCTTCAGATGATCTTGTCATTTCTAATGATCCAGATCTTGGATAGACTGACGACTAGACTCGTTGCAGAGCTGAGAAGATTTTGGGAAGGGTCTCTTGGGAACAATTTCATTTAAAAGTTGAATCTAAGGCATCAAAAGCTTGGGCGCCCCTGGAAAGCTGGGGCACCCAACTTCACAAGAGTTAGAATATTTTCCATAACTTTCACCTTTTCTTTTGACTTTTTAAATTTAGCTCTTGTTTCTTCATCTGTTTAGCCCTCGACATTTGATGACCACCAACTCGGATTGGTGAGCTGATGGTCTCATTGGAAAGCTTGATCAACTTTGAGGAAGTCGCGTTGGAGGCTTCACTGGAAAATTCATCTATTTGAACCCTCAAAAACTTGGGTTCCTATCTCCTTTAGGGGTGTCCATTTGCTCCAGACTTAGAATATTTTCATCTGATTTTCATCTTCAAACTTGATCCTTCATTCTATGCCTTTAGCTTGATCTAGATCTGTCGGAGACTGACTAGTCTAATGATCTGACAAGGACATCCATTGTGAAGCTGACTTAATTCAGAAGAGATTGAGCTCATCTGCAAACCCTAATTGATGAGTTTGTCCTTTCAAAAGGATGGGCACCCCTGGGCACCAAAAGTTCCTAGACAAAATATTTTCAGTGATTTTCCATGATTTGCATTGTCTTTTGGTTGAAACCTCTCCATTTGATCTTGAATTTCGAGTGACTGAATGATTTGATGATGAAATTTTCAGAATCGCTGTGAAGCTAGGAGGAATCTAAACAACTTTGTTTGGAAGCACAAACCCTAATTCCATCATCTGATACCTTGAAAAGATGGGCGCCTATCTCCTTCTGGGGTGCCCATGGCTGGTAAAGTCATTTTCTGTAGATTTCAACTTCCTTCTTTATTCTTCATGCATGTTCACCATCTCATCTTCTGTTTAGTGCTTGCATGTTGAATCTGACGCCTGGCAGCTGACTTTTGAAGCTCCCAAAATGCTTTTTGAAATTGAAAAAGTAGAATAGACCCACTAGGGAAAAATTGATCATTTCTTGATTTTGACTGCACCAGCCTGATGAGGAAGTATTTTGAGCCAATCAAAATCAGTTTGAATCTTGGTGGAAAAACTTCCTATTTTTAAAATTTTTCTATTTTTAGAAAATTTTGCCATTATCCATTTTGAAAGAAACCCAAAAAAACCTAGAAAAAGTTACTATTTGTAGAAAGTTTCTAAAAATAGCAATTTTCCTAAAAAATAGGGATGAAAAAATGAGATCTAAGTTTTGTAGTTTTGGTCACTTTGAGTAGACCCAGATCGTCAGATTTTGGAAATTTTGAGTTTTTACGCCTCATGCAAACCCAAATTTTGACCTTTTGACAAATTTGACAAGACTTTCACTTATTTCTTCAAAATTCCTAAGTGTAGGAATTTTTTAAATTTGGGGTACAACATTACATTATTTCAAAACCATGTATATTCTCTCCTTTGAAGCAATAGAGGGAGCGAGAAGACGACAATGAAAATGAGAAGAAGAAAGAAACAACTACTATAGAATCTGTCAAGACTGCTAAAGCTGCATTTTAGAATCTAGAAGACGAGTGCATTTATGAAAGCAATTGTTGAGTGCTATAAGAAAGGTAAGTCAGTGCCTCCAAAGTTTGTAATTTTCTATCATGCGAGAAGTTATTTTGATAACAATTACAGTGATGCACAATTATATAACAATTGAAAAGATTTAAAACGAAATATAGACATGCAAAAGAAAATGTGAACCCAAAGTTGAATTTTAAGAATTCACATGAAAAAACCATCTATATAAAATCTGATGAAGTTTGGGAGAGTGAGATGACTGCCACTATGAAAAGAAGTAAGAGGGTGGCGACAAGGTAGGAAAAACCAAATGAAGAGTTGAAACCAGTAATAGAGGAGGATAAAAAGCCAAAAGAATCCAAGATATTTCCAAATGTATTTTTGACCAATAAAGTGATATAGAGGTTCACCACAACAGATTGCGTGGAGTTGCCTCAACTAAGAGAGACAAAAATTGAACAATTCAAATAAAATTGGCTATAACAAGGATTTTTGTAGATGAAAGTTGATGGAAAACATTGAATCTAATGCAAGAGGAGGTTCATATAAAGTTGACAAAGGTTCGAGCGAGGGAGTATAAACTTTTTTTTTAGAGCCAAACATTATTCTAAAAACTTGTGTTATTCTCCCCACTTCAAAGTTTTGTCAAAATTATTTGAAGCTCCTTTTGCATTAGAGCCAAACGTTTTCTATCAACTTCCATCTCCAAAACTTGTTGCTATAGCCATTTTCGTTTGAATTGTTTCATTTGTGTTTCTTTTAACAAAGGTAACTCCATGCAATCTATTGTGGTGAATCTTTGTATCATTTCATTTGTTGAAAATTGATTCTTTTAGCTCTTTATCTTGCTTTATTATTATTTTCAGCTTTTCATTTGGTATTTCTTCCTGTCTCGTCGCTGCCTTGTTACTTCTTTTTTTAATTGCGGGTTATCTCACTGCCCCAAATTTTATGACATTTTATGTAGAGGGTTTTTTCACGTGAATTCTTAAAGTTAAAATTTGGGTTCTCCATATTTTCCTTTGCATGTTTATATTTCGTACTAAATATCTTCAACTTATTATATAATTGTGCATCACTGTCATCGTTATCAAGATAACTTCTCACATGAAAGAAAATTACAGACTTTGGAGGCATTGACTTACTTTTTCTCTAGCACTCAACTATTACTTTCATGAATACACTTGTCTTTTGGGTTCCAAACTACAACTTTAGCAGTCTTGACGCATTCTACAGTAGTTGTTTCCTTTTTCTTCTCATTCTCATCATCCTATTCTTGCTCCCTTTGTCATTTTGGAGTAATGGACATTGCTAGTTTTGAAATAATGTAAGTGCTATTTTGTTTGGATAGAGGACTGGTCTTTAATTTGACGGTTACAGTGACTTCTTTTTCACTGCTTTCTCCAGAATCTGAAAAATAATAGGAAGAATAATCAAAATAGTCAGAAGATGAATACGAATAGGTCACAAATAATGACCACTTCGTACGAAATCTACTCTTATTTTCCTTTGGCGATTCCAAAGAATTCTAAGTTCCCATTTGATTTACAGTAGACATTAAAAACAACAAGAGCATTTTCTCAATTCACTAAAATGCCACCTACACCAGATAGAGGGTTCTTTCATGACCAGTGAAAACCAAATAGAAAAAAGAAAGTTGAATGGAATAGAGAAGGCCAAATGTCTTTAATTGTTGTTGCATAAAACAATCCCCTGTGCATTTAATACTTGAATGTAAATACTATTTATTTTAGAAAATAGTGGTATAAGTTTTTCTCTTCAATACACAATGGATCGATTTGGGTGACAATTAAAGAAACCTACTTATACAATAGTGGATAAGTATTAAATGCACAAAGGATTGTTTTATGTGACGACAATTAAAGACATTTGGCCTTCTCTATTCCATTCATCTTTGTTTGTTCCATTTGGTTTTGACTGGTCGCAAAGGAACCCTCTATATGGCGTGGGCGACATATTAGTAACTTGAGCAAAGTTTTCCTATTTTAATGTCTACAAATTAAATGGGAACTTAGAATTCTTCAGAATCATTAGAGGAAAATTAGAACAAATTTTGTATGAAGCAGTCATTGTTTGTGACCTTCTCTTGGTTAGAATACTTCACATAAGCCCACATTGGAAGATTTTTGGGTTAGTTGTGAAGATGAGTTTGAAGTGCGCAAGTGTGATTATAGTACACTTTCTCTTCCTCAGATTGCTGATTTCTTATCAGAAGATGTGGAGGGTTTCTTAGAGGATGATGGAGAAGTCATACTTCCTATTTTGCCAAAGATCAAGTTGATCAACAACCATTTCGACCTATGTGAGCCCTAATCCTAGTACTTGCAAAACAACAAGAATAAACAAATTAAATAAGAGATTGCAAGCTAAAACAAGGACTCCCCATGAAATCCATTTACAACTTCAAAATAGGAAAGAAAACAATGAAGAACACAATAAAACAAGAAAATAGATTGAATCCTAATTTAAATGTGCAAACTCATGATCCCATGGGGGAATTGGTGCCAATTTGATGTGAAAATTGTCGCTTTCCCAATTCGTAAGATGCAAGCTTGATATGTTGAAGAGATTGATCCACTTTGTTGATGAAGGATGAGAGCTCCAAGCCAAAAATCTGCAAGAAACCTAGTTAAGAACTCAATGGTGATGAATGGAAATGGCTAAATATTTTGCATAATAACTTTGCATAATTTGTGGATGATCAAATGGGGATATGAGCTCTTTATTTATAGAAATCCAAGATGGATGAATGTCAAAATTTTAGCAATGTGGGACTAACATTCATCCAATGGCATGATGCCACTTGTCAATCTATGAGTAGATGGAGGATGTGCAAGATTTGGGGATTGTGCCAATAAATGCATATTTTTGAATTTCAAATTTGTTGAAATGACTTGTAAGAGGGAAGGGAAAATGAAATAAATGCCACTTGGCTCAAGGAAAAGGACATGTAAGATGAAGTTATTGCCTTGTTGGATGTACATGTTGAGTTGGAATTTTTGAATTCAAATTTAGAGAATATTCCAAAAGATGCCTTGTGAGGAAAATAGAGATTTAATAAATGGATTAAATATATTTTCATGTGCAACTTGCAAAATCTAGAGGATGGGACATGAGATGAGATTAAATTAATCAAGGGTTAATTAATTTAATGAGAGAGGTTAGATGATGTGACCCATTTGACTCAAATTTATGGATTTATTTAAATCAAATAAGAGAGGAATATGATAAGAGATTAATTAAATAAGGATTTTGATTTATTTAATTAAAAGAGATGGTGTTAGATTAAATCAAATAAGGTTTTAATTTATTTAATTTAATGGATAGACTTTAGAGATTTAATCAAATAAAATTAATTATTTAATTAAATAGGGATAATTAGATCAGATGGATTGATTTAATTAACAAAAGAGGTGACTTAATTAGACAAAATGATTTATTTAATTAAGGGATGAAAGTTGATGAATTTAATCAGATAAGGAGATTTGAATAAATGGTTAGACCGAGGGATGATTCAGGAAGAAGCGATGTTAGTAGGTCGGGATCAAGTGCACAATGTCAATCAACATATTTTACGTGTCTACAGGACCAATTTATTGGTAAGCCAAAGAGAGCACCCTTGTTTGAGGAAAGAACTAGTTGGATTGTCAAGAGCAACAAACTATTCTTGAGTAGCAAGAGGACACTGAAGGTTGTCATCCCAGTTAGAAAGCCGCTAGTGGTTCATTCACTAGTACCTCCTTCCTCTTCTAGATGGAAACCCATAGTTAATGAAATGAGTAACCTTCCTGAAGGAACCAATGGTAGTAGAGTGACAAAGAACATGAAGGTTCCTGATGTAAATTGACAAGAACAACAAGTAGATGTAGTCGAAGATGCAATTCAATTAGTGCTAGAATTTGAAGCAGAGCCTCCTATTCTTTCATTATCATCACAACCTTCTCCAATTCACATTGATTTGGAGCTTGATTCACCAACTCTTGACATATCAACACCAACTCATTCATTAGGAGTAGATGAAACTACACTCAATCCTCCTAGAGAGGTTAGAATAGACTCTTTGTCTTGGCTTGAGAACCTCCTAGGTAGGAAGAAGAGAAAGCCTTCTTCCCAGTTGGAGTTTACAGAGTTTGATAATGTCTACCAAGACACATCAGAAAAAAAGAATGCTAACAATGAGATTGCTACACCACCAGAGGACAAGAATGCCAATGAGGTTGAGGTTGATGACTTCACATTGGTCAAAGTCAATCTTGGTAGAAGCACTCGGCAAGTTGATGTAAATCTCTTTGAGGTTGCAGCAGTTAACCTGAAGGAGAGAGTGCTTAAAGATGGAGAAGACATGGCAGCCCTCAAGGCTGAAAATTGACAACTCTGGTAGTATATTTTCAACCTACTTCATGGGACTTCACACATCAGTGCTCTACTTCCACAGATGCTGGAATCATCTACAAAAAAAAATCAGCTGAGTCAGTTTGTTATATATGGGAAACATCTAAGAGATTGGGTAGAATAATTCATCACCAGGGGCAGATTCATACTTGCAGAGATGTACCCAATTGAGGTACAACACCCACAATCTTCGCTTAGGAATTCAAGAGTCAGAGAAAAACATAGCGAAAAAGAAGCCTAGAGATGAGATCACCATTGCCAACTTGAGGATGGTGTATGATTTAGTCACTGTAGAAGAAAACAAGCAGAAGCTTTTTACTTGGAGAGAACAACACATCTTCAAAGTAAAACCTACGAAACAATGTCTGTAGAAATGGCTCAGTATAGAAAAAATGTTGCCAATGCTCTCAAGTTCGTAAGAACGTTCATGTCACAAATTCCTTGCCAATATCAATGTGAGGATGGTGAGTACATTGATCTCGGTGAAGTGCAAACAGAGTTTTAGGGCCTCATTCGTAGTAGTTTCAATGGTAACCTTGTTGACTACAAGTTGAGTCAAATTGCAGCATCCTACTGCTTTAGTTCAACAACTGAATCTTACTCCTACAATCATTTAGCTAAATTTCATGTTGATTGAAGGTGAGCAAATGAACATTATAATTAGCCTGAGGAGTTTCATATATGAGAAAAGAGAAGATCCTATTTAGTGGAGAAATGTGGCTACTACTCTGCACAAAGAAGAAGAAAAAGCTAATGTTGTAGTTGGAAAACCAGTTTTACCACCTCCTATTTGGCAATAAATAATTGTGGCTTACAGGGTTTATACAAGGAGGAGAGGCTTTCTCGTAGATCCTGAGATCCAAGAACCTATGATCCAGCTAGAAGCAATGGGTGACGACAACAATGATGACAACAATCATAATGGAAATCACAGATGTCCTTCCTAATTACTTTGGGGTAATAAAATTGAACCGTTTGCTTTACAAATACATCATGAATTTCCTAAAGGGTCAAGGAAACATTTTCCTCAATTTCACGATGATGAGGATCAACACCTTGATGAGCATATCTCTGTATTTACATCAGCTTGCAACATTTTACATGTACCACATGAAGATATTTTCGTACATTTCTTTGTAGAGACTCTTGAGGCAAATGATGTTGATTGGTTTCATCATTTGGAACCAGGCATCGTTACAAACTGGGTGACCATGAGCGAGAAGTTCTTGGAAAGATTCAAGCCCGCAGAAAACAGACATCGGTTGTTTTCTCAACTCTCAACTTCAAAGATAGAGCTAAATGAACCTATGAGGGAATTTGTGGCAAGGTTTAACCGCTTGGTCACACGTCTTTCTGACACACTCAAACCATCACCAAAGATTCTATTAATTAGTTTCATAAATTCTCTTCCATTAGAAATAGCCCTTTTCTTAAGATTAGGTCATGAAACAAAATTGATAACTGCACAAGAAAGAGCCATCGAGATCGAGGACAACATGATCACATCCAAGAAGATGAAGACTGATGCTATCATGCCTCTTGTTCAAGGTTTTGCAGATCCATTGCTACAAAAGGTAGCTAATGAGGTTAACACCCTCAAAAGACAGTCACCTACTCAAGGGCAGTCTACACTGCCCACACCATCATATCAACCTCAATAATAATATCAACCTCAACAACCATACCAGCCAAAGAGGAACAATTTTCAGCCTTTCGACAATTACGAGCTATGATTACCAACATCTCCACCAAGACAACCAGTTGAAGCTGAGAAATATATAGTTTTTTTCTCTTTCCATGAGATCGACACACATATCAGTTCTACATGTCCTGAGAATTTGAGAGTGAATGAAATCATGGGATACACTAAAGCTGCACCTAGTTCTAGTTTTGTACCTATATCAAGTTCAAATGTTTTCTTACCACAGATAGACAACTTCGATGGCGACTATACTACGACATACTCTCTTGCAATAAAAATAAGAGAAATTCAATCAATATGGTCTTGCAGTAAATCATGAATTTTTTTGAACACTTGCGTTTACATGTGCTCAACACTTTAAGGCACAAAAAGAAGAGGATAGATGAAAAATAAGAGAAAAGGATAAATAGGTGGCTTCCACTTCTAATCCTAAGTCTTCATATGAGAATGTTAAAGTGGGTGCTCAAGACTTGTCTTTAGCCAACTTTGATATTTTTGATTCCATGATGAAGAAAAAGGTACAAATCTCTCAACTGGAGTATCTTCAGGACCATCTAGAACAACTAGATTGGATTCTCAAGGTTGTAAAGAAGTAGGCTATCATTTAGCCCACATTGCTCAAATCATCTGTGCTAGTGGAAGAAAAGCCAAAACCCTTCTATATATCTTTGTATATAGGAGGATTTAAATTGAGCATCTGCATAATAGACTCAGGAGTCTCAGACAATGCCATGGCTCTGCAGGTAATGAACGCGTTGGGACTTTTGTGCACTAAGACCCATGACAAGTGTTATTCACTTGAGTCTAAGTCAATGTCGTTGGTCAGTCAATTGAAAGATGCTCAAGTTAGATTGGAAGCTTGTCTTAAGAAGAAAATCATGATGAACATCCTAGTAGCTGATATGCCAACTACCTATGAGATGTTGCTTACTAGAAGCTTCTACAAGGATCTTGGAGGAGAGATTCAACTTGATTGGTCGTTCGCGACAATTCCATTGAAAAAAGGAAGTTTCAAGCTAGAGCCATAGGATAAATCCTGATTCATAGTGGTGAAATCCCAAGACCCTTAAGCACAAGTGTTATATCAAGACACGGGTATTGGTACCTATGTTACACTATTAGAAGTAATTGAAGAATGGAAAAATGTTGTATGTTCTGCAGAAAAATCAATAGAAGATTCAAAGATGTGGACAATGCAGTTTGATGGAAGCAGCTCGACAATAGGTTCAGGAGTGGGAGTGGTGATAATTTCTCCCGAAGGTAGTTTATACCCATTTTCATATCACTTGCAATTTGAAAACACAAACAACACGGCGAAATATGAGGCGCTTATACTAGGCCTCAAGAATGCAAGAGATATGGGTATCAAATTACTTAGAGTTGAAGGTGATGGAAAGCTAGTGAAACAAATCAAAGATCGATTTCAAGTGTGGAAAGATTGCCTTCAACATAATAGACAAAGGGTGTGGAACGCAATCAGTTGGTTCAAAGCATTCGACATCAAGTTCATTCCCCATATAGAGAATAGTAGAGCAGATGCCCTTGTGGACATTTTGATTTCCGTCAGAATGCATTCGCTATTGAGCTCATATATAGGCCAACTATCCTTGACAATTGCGACAACCGGTAAGTCTTCAATGATGATGATGATCATATCGAAGAATTTATTGGCATGGGAAAAAATTTCAAAGAACTATTCTTTGAAGGTAGTACTCCCTTCAGAGAATCAATAACATAAGATTTTGAAGCAATGGAATCAGGTATCATCCAGTTGAAAGGAAATCAAATACACAAGGGTCTAGTGTCCTTGAAGGATATACTTAATAGGCATGACAAACACATCCAAGATCAGAGGAACTTAGCTAATAAGACCTCTGTTGAGTATTATCAAGTAAACATTGGTACTGAAGACAAGCCTCGACTTGTTAATTTGGGCAAGTGTTGTACTACAGAGGAAATTGAAAGTTTCATCTCTTTGTTCCAACAATATCAAGATGTGTTTGCCTATTCATATGAAGATTTGAAGGTCTTCACATCTAGAGAATTGTCTCATACAATTCCACTAAAGCTTGATGCCAAACCCTTCAGACATAAGCAATGACACTATCATCTGTGCATTCAATATACAATCTATGAGGAGGTTTAGAAGATGGTGGATGCTAAGATAATTTTTCCAATTCATCATTTCACCTGGGTGTCAAATATAGTTCCTGTGCATAAAAAGAATGGAGAAATCTAAATCTGCGTATATTTTAGGAAGTTAAATCAGTCATCCTAAAAGATAATTACCCTTTGTCGATCATGGAGCATACCTTGTAGATGGTCACTAGTTCAGAGATGCTATCATTACTTGACGATTTTTTTGAATACAATCAAATTGCAATAGGTGAAGAGGACCAGATTAAGACGACATTCACTACCTCGTGGGGTATGTTTGCCTATGAAAGGATGTACTTTGGCCTTATCAACATCAGTGCCACATTTTAAAGAGCCATGGATTTGGAATTTGAGGATTTGAAGAACAAGTTAATTGTTGTCTACCTTGACAACCTCACCATCAAAGAAGTGGGAAGATCATTTTTTACACTTAGTGAAAGTGTTCGAACGATGCAGGTACCACAAGATTTCATTAAATCCCAAGAAGTCCATCTTTGCAGTGATGGAAGGAAAATTTCTTAGCCACATCATCTCCAAGTAAGGAACTCAAATTGATCCTAGTCAGATTGATTCTATAAATAACTTTTCTCTTCCAACAAGCAAAATTGGGGTACACTCTTTCTTCGGTAAAGTGAATTTCATACGAATATTTGTCCCAGACTTCTCAGATGTAACCAAAGATATATCAGCTATGATGAAGAAAACGTCCACCTTTAAATGGACTGAAGGAGGTAAGAAGGCGTTCATCCAGATTAAAGAAGCCATTTGTCAAGCACCAGTGCTAGTTCGACCTGAGTTTGATAAGGATTTTATGCTTTATTGTTATGCATTGGAACACACTTTGTCTGCCATACTGACACAAAAATTGAATGAAGAAACTGAGTCTCCAATTGCGTTTATGAGAAGTAGTTTGAAAGACAGTGAGTCTCGGTATTCTCAAATTGAAAAGAACACATATGCAGTTGTTAGGGTTGTAAAGAATTTCCTATTTTACATCTTAAACTCCCATACAACAGTATATATGATAGATCCATTAGTGAAAAGTGTCTTAACTCAATAGAAGATGGGCACAAAAAGAGGTAACTAGATCGCAAAAGTTTAGGAATATGACTTGGAGATCAAGTCGACCAAACTTGTTTGCGAGAGAGGTCTATGTCAGCTAATAGAAAAAGATAGTGATCTAAAGCACCAGGCTGTCGATGGTGAACTAGAAATTGAGATTAAAGAGGACCTTCCCATGGTCCTACTTGTTGATTTTGTTGATGAATGGTACATTGAAATATGGTACTATTTAACTTATGGTGAATATCCAAATCACATGGACAAACAACGAAAGAGAATGTTGAAATTGATAGCGCAGAACTATGTGCTTATAAAAAATGTTCTATACAAGCAAGGGCTTGTTGGAATATGCTTGTTGTGCATCAACAAGGACCAACAATGACATTTTTTGGAAGCATTCCACAGTGAAGCATGTGGTGGCCACTTTCATCAAGGGTTGCAACATTCAAAATCCTGCGAGCACAGTGTTTTTGGCCAACTATGTTTTGCGATGCATATGATTGGGTGCACAGGTGTCAGATGTGCCAATAGTTTGTTGGAAAACTTAAGCTGGAAACCATTCCACTTACGTCAGTCATCATTGATGCTCCATTTCAGCAATGAGGTTTAGATTTTGTAGGACCAATCAATCCACATTCCAATAAGGGGCATGTTTATGTCCTTATAGCTACAAATTATTTCACAAAGTGGGTTGAGGCCATTCCTACCAAGCAGGCTACCTTGGAAGTCGTGTACGACTTTTTGAAGGAGAATATCATCTCATGCTTCAGGGTACCACACAAAATTGTGACAGATAATGTAATGATTTTCTCATTTGAGTAGCTCCAAGAATTTTGTTTTGATCACATCACCTTGTCTCATTCATCAGATTATTACCCTCAGGGTAATGGACAAGTCGAGTCATGAAATAAAAACATTGTCACAATTATACGCAAGTTAGTTGATTCAAATCAATGAGCTTGGCATAAGAAGCTTTATGACGCTCTTTGGCTGACGAAATCACTCTCAAGAGAGCTATTGGCACTTCACCTTTCATTATCATGTATGGTACATAGGCTATGCTACCTATTACACTGGAGTTGTCTGCTTGGCAACTGGCATCCGCAGTGGAAGATGGTGAATTCAAAGATCCAATTGATTAGCGTGTCCTATACCCGATGAAGCTAGAGGAAGAAAGGGTGGAATTAATTGATAGAATCACTCCGCATCAAGAGTGAGTGAATAATATTTTTGATAAGAAGGCTCCTCAACAAGAATTTGAGATTGGAGATGAAGTCTTGTTATGGGACAAGAGACATGAGCCCACAGGAATGCATGAAAAGTTTGATTCCTTATGGCTAGGGCTGTTCAAGATCCATGAGTTCGTAGGGTAGAATTCTTACATTCTCTCGCACTTGGATGGAAGAATCTTCCCACTACCATAGAACGAGCAATATCTGAAGCATTTCATCTGTTCAGGGGTGGAGTAAATTTTTGTAAACAATTTTCTTTTGTTTTTCGTGATGTGTTTCCCCTTTCTATAATGTTTACGTTATGTCATAACGTATTTCCTAGTTTCATAAAGTTTTGTCGTGTTTTAGGTGATTAGGTAGTCTTCTTTTAGGTGATTTTAGGGAAAATTCCAACCAATAGGTATTTTGAAATAATCCTGACTCTGATGCCCAACTGATAAGGCACTGGTCTACGCTTAAATATCTAGAGATTCTTGGTTCTCCTATGCTCTACATATTAGACATGGTCCCCAGACAAAGCCAAATGTTGTACCCAAAATTAAAATTTTTGCTTCATTAAGGCATTTTGGTAAAAAAGGTCAAAATCTTGTAAAATGGTCAACAAAAATTAAAAAAGGTTAAAGTTTCTAAAAATAGCAATTTTCTATTTTTAGAATTTTTTGTAAAATAAACGAACCATAGGGTTTTTTTGGGTTTATTGTTTAAAGGATGCTCGCAAAATTTTGGGAAATTTTGAAATTAGGTTTTTAGGCCCTATTTTTTAGAAAAATCCTAAAAATAGAATCTTTGTAGCAATGACTAAGATTGATTTTGATTGGTTGATTCTTCATCACAATCACATTGGTCTAGTCGAAATCATCAAAATGCCAATTTTTCTTTGGTGGGTCTATCTCGCTTTTTCAGAAGAAAAGTTAGACTTCCGAGGTCATGAATGGTGAAGGGGAATTTGAAGACTTGAAAATTGTAAAAAATAAAGCTTGGAAACCTTGGACGCCTTGTCTCAAGAAGGGCGCTTAGGCTTCAATACCTTAGAATTTTTTTAGTTTTTGTTTGTCAAAGCACATGAATACTGTCAGCATGTTAGCAATGGTGATCACACTCAACGCAGTCAACAACATGGTGAACATGAAGCTCGAGAAGGTTAGAAATAATTGAAAAATGGCTAACTTTGGAGCACAAAAGTGCCCCTAGCAGCATTTTGGGCAACCGAATGTAGTTTTTAGCATTCACATTCTCTAGGAAATTCTTTCTAAAACTCTTCAAGCTTCGAGATGAGTCCAACATCCAGTCCACAAGACTTGTCAAAATGCTAAAATTGTAGATCAAACAGAAAACAGAGAAAATCAAAGGAGAGTCAAACAACCTCAAAAATGGCTATGTCAAGAGAAAAAAAGTGCCCTTGCTAGCTAGGGGCGTCTAGGGTTTTGAGCCCTCAAAATAAGCTTTTAAGATTTACAAAGCCAGTCATTCATTTTGGAATTCTTTCGACTTTCCACTGAATATCTCAACTTGATCATGGGATTCATTAGTCACCAACAATTACAGATCGAATGGGAAACAGTGAATGGGAGAAAAATTGGAGAAGTTGAAAATCACTAAAAATAGGTTAAAGTCTGGCAAACAAAAGCACCCTTGCTAGCTAGGGGCACCCAAGATTTCAAGCCCCCAAAACCACTTTTTAGGGTTTGCAGCTTCCAAGAAGATCTTCTCAGATTTGATCACACTCCACAGTGAATCCATCAGCTAGTTCATAGGACCTATCAAACGTCCAAAATTGAAAATCAAATGGAGGCAGTTTATGAAGGAAAAGATGAAAAACTGGAAAATCTTATAACTCTAGTGATGTAAAGTGCGCCAATTAGCTAGGGGCGCCCAAAATAAAAAAGTAGTCAGATGCAGAATCAGAAGCTGATATGAGGTATCAATCTCCTAAGAGTAGATTAGACTTGCTAGATCAATTCAATTTCAATCTCAATTGCTCACAGATTGATGGGAAACAATGCTCAAATAGGGGGCACCAGTCACTGGAAACACGCAAAATTTGAAAATTTCAAAAAAATTCTCATAGTTGAGCTTGAACACCTTATCTCGAGGAGGTGCCCAAGTCAACTTGAGTTACACTTTTTGAAGACGTCTTCATGAAATATCAGATTTGGATGCCCTATTTTTGAGAGATTCTTTGAGTTAATGTAAAAGAAGACACGTGATGACTCCTACCTTTAGGGTTTTTGTGAGTTAACTGCTTCTTTCACCTCCAAACTTTATTTAAGAAGCATTTGGGAATCCATAATTTATTTTGTAGGTTGACTTCAAGAGAAAACACAAAAATTTCTTCTCAACAACATTTGAAGGATCAAACAAAAGGGGTTTTCAGAGTTCTTCATAGTTTTGAGTTTAGGTTGAACAAAAGAACACCTTTTCATAAGGCGTTTTTCCATGGCATCATTTTTCGAAGAGAAAAGTTCGTAATTTTCAACTTCCATCAATCTAGGTCAAATTCTTTTTCAATCTTCTCCAAGATTGAAAAATTTATCGACAGCTTCTTCGGCTTCTACTTTTCTAGGGTTTCTCACATGTTCAAGAAAAATCAGTTTTTCTAGAAATTTGACAAACTGGATTTATTTAGCACAAAATTGGCCACAAAACCCATGTCCCAAATTTTTTCAAAAAGATGCTTTTACGGCTTCCACTTTTCTAGAGGATCCATCTTTTTCAGGAAAAACTCATTTTTTTTGAAAACAGATGATTTGGGTTTATTCAGCACATGAACATCTACAAAACCCATATCTCAAATTTTTCTAGGAAAAAATTGCTTCATAGCTTCTATCTCTGAGGGGTTCTTGCATGTTCTTGGAAAAGTCAAATTTTTCAAAAAATAGACGATTTGGGTTTATTCAGAACATCATTGCTTACAAAACCCATATCTCAGATTTTTATCAAAAAATCTGCCTTTTTTTTTCCTTTAAGTGAAGCTATTTTTAGCTTTTGTGCAAATATTGTTCAAACCTAGTCATGTGCACAGACATTCTTCAAGTCTTCAAATATGCAGTTCTCTCTAATCGAAATCAAGACCAAATCGGTCTTGCTCCACAATTTCTTGAAGCCACTCGATATCAACTTCCATCAAGTAAATCCAATAGTTGATCTGAACACTTTGAAAGGTGTAGATTGCATCACAATCCAAACTCTAGAACAATCCGGGTTACTGGCAGCAACCTCTTTTCCCATCTTGACATACAACATCGAGTTTGTAATTGCTTGTGTCAAGCATTACAACCCCACTTCATGAGAAATCCAGTCAATGGATGGGTGAATAATTTGTAGCCTCAAGCCAAGAGACATTGAGAGATGTTTTGCCATTCCACCACATCTAGATAACTTAATTGTATCAATTGAAGAATGTGAGAAGGCGTGGAATATGGAAAAGGATCAGTGCTAGAAAAGGATGGCACAAAGGTGGCATAAATAGAAACAAAACACTTTGCCCAAGAATGTTGGATGTGGTGAATTTAGGGATGAGTTCCCAGTCATGATCACTCTGCTCAACCGAGTCACAAGTCAAGCGGAAGCTCATAAGTTTCAGCCATGGATGTGCTACATCATGTCTCAGCTTGTCAAAAGTAAAGAACACTACAATTGGGCAGCGTTGATTAGTGATACTCTTCACTATCAGATGACAAATTTCCTCTAATCCCACGAATTCCACATGATTTCATACCTCGTATATCTAATAGCCTTTCAAGTTAAGTTTAGAGGTTTGAATATCGTTGGAACTCTGGGCATTCAATAGGTTCATGAGAGTTTCCTGTAGTTAGAATTTTCACAGTTAGAACGACACTTCAAATGGGTGAATGATCCTTTCCTGATGCACACAGTAAGAAATCTTGACCATGAGTTGCATATACAGTTTTCACTAGATGCCAGATTGACAATGACGGATTGGGATGATTGGTTTATCCAATTCCCCACATTCTCCTACATACGTGCATATGGATTCTCAAGTAATCCAGCCATGCTACCCCAATTTCCATTGGATAAGGTAGTGTTTATGGAGTTCTTGAGGCAAGTACATGAGGTGCACACCTTTTTGCGTAACAAATGCATGACTGTTGTCAGTTTCCCTTTCAAGATGAGTATATATAGATGCAAATCAGCAGCTAATGCTTAGTTGATGAGCAATGAAATGTCAAAGCTTAATCTCAAGTTCCTCATAGAAAGGTGTTCATATGACCCTTGGAGTTTCCTAGTAGCTTGTCTTGGTTAGAATACTTCACATAAACCCACAATGGAAGATTTTTGGGTTAATTGTGAAGATGAGTTCAAAGTGCACAGGCATGATTACAAAGACTTTATCTTCCTTAGATTGCTGATTTCTTATTAGAAGATGTGGAGAGTTTGTCAAAGGATGATGGAGAAGTCATACTTCCCACATATGCCAGAGATTAGGTCGATCAACAACCATTTCGACCAATTGATTGGTACGCCAAAGAGAGCACCTTGATCGAGGAAAGAACTAGCCGGGTTGTCAAGGGCAGTACACTATTCTTGAGTAGCAAGAGGACATGGAAGGTAGTCACCCTAATTAGAGATCCACCAGTGGTTCATTCATCACTACCTCTTTCCTCTTCTAGATGGAAACCCATAGTTAAGGCAATGAGTAACCCTCCTGAAGGAACCAAGGGTAGAAAAATGACAAAGAACTTGAGGGTTCCTGATGTAAATCAACAAGAACAACAAGTAGATGCAGTCGAAGATGTAGCTGAATCAGTACCAAAAGTTGAAGAAAAGTTTCGCATTCTTTCATTATCACCGCAACCTTCTCCAATTCACATTGATTTGGAGCCTGATTCACCAGTTCTTGACATCTCAACACCAACTCATTCATCAGGAGTTGATGAGACTACACTCAATCTTCCTAGAGAGGTTAGCAGAGACTCTTCGTCTTGGCTTGAGAACCTCTTGGGCAGGAAGAGGAGACATTCTTTTTACCACTTGGACTTTACAGAGTTTGATAATGTCTACCAAGACACATTAGAAAAGAAACTCAAGAAGCAAGTTCACTTGGAGAAGAATGTTGACAATGAGATTGTCATTGAGATTGATACACCACCAGAGGACAAGAATGCCAATGAGGTTGAGGTTGATGAATTCACATTGGTCAAAGCCAATCTTGGTAGAAACACTCGGTAAGCTGATGTAAATCTCTTTGAGGTTGTAACAATTAACTTGAAGGAGAGAGTGCTCAAAGATGGAGAAGACAAGACAGCCCTCAAGGTTGAAAATCAACAATTCCGATAGTACATCTCCAACCTACTTCATGGGACTTCACACATCACCACTTTGCTACCACAAATGCTAGAATCATTTGTAGAACAAAATCAGCCGAGTTAGTTGGTTATGTATGGGAAACATCTGAGAGACTAGGTAGAAGAATTCATTACCAGGGGAAGATTCACACTTGTAGAGATGTACCAATTGAGATACAATGCCCACGATCTTCAGTTAGGAATTTAGGAGTCAGAGCAGAACATAGTAGAAAGGAATCCCAAAGATGAGATCACCATTTCTGACTTGAGGATGGTGTATGATTCAGTCACTGCAAAAGAAAACAAGCAAAAAAATTTTACTTGGAGAGAACAACACATCTTCAAAGTAAAAACCTATGAAGCAATGTCTATAGAAATGGCTGAGTATAGACAAAAGGTTGCCAATGTGCTCAAGTTCATAAGAACATTTGTGTCAAAAATTCCTTGCCAATATCAATGTGAGTAAATTGATCTCGGCGAAGTGTAAATGGAGTTTTAGGACCTCATCTGTAGTAGTTTCAATGGTAACCCTGTTGATTGCAAGTTGAGTCAAGTTGCAATGATGTCAGCAAGATTTGATGAAGCAACCAAAAAGAGTAGAGTTTCAAAATGTAATCGTGGATGGTGAAGAGATATTGTAGAGACAGTGCATCATTCTGAGGAGTATCAGTGTTCTTGACATCGAGGTAGTTTACAACTTTTTGGAGGACTTGATGCTCAAGTTGTCGATCAATGAACTACCAGTTGAGACATGAAATGTTTTTCAAAGATAGGATTCAAATTAGTAGTTAACTCAATGTCCTTTTCGAGTTTAACTTGTTGTCCTCTTTTCATGCATGTCTATCTTTGGAGATATCTATTGTAGAGTTGGAGTTTTCTTTAGTTTTAGATTAGTTAATTGATGTTAGTCATTCCAATTAACTATTAGTTATCTTTGTTTAAACATACAAATAAATCTTGCATGTTGGAAAGATTGATTGCTAACACAAGGAGATTTTAGGGTTCCCTACTCCTGTGTTTTTGTATAAATAAGAGCAGCCTTGCTCATTATTTCCTAACCCTTGTTTCTATAACAAAATTGTTAAGCCTTTGTTGCCTGCAAGTTTGCTATTCAGTATTTATTCACTTTGTTCAATGTTATTTGGTTTGATTGTAAATTGTATGCCTATTTTAGCTACAATCTACTATCCTAGATGTGTTATTACTGTTGGAGTTTGAGGAAATAAATATTATGCCTACCTTGCTTTGATCTATAGTCTCAAAAAAATTTAGTGTTATTGTTTTATGTTTTGCTTTCATGAAATTTATTTCAGCTTACATCTGAAAGTACAATGAGTCTTTGTTTTGGAAACAATTTTATCTAAGCTTTGTGTTTATCAAATCATTCCATGTTTACTTCTAAACTCTCTTGCTCTGAATTTACTTGAGAAGTTAGAAGCGTTCATAGTTTAGGCTTAGTTGTAGTTTGAGTTATAAAACTAGAGAAAACCTTAGCTACGATGTGAAGAGTTTTATAACCTTGTGCTCTTAGCTGAGATAAAAAGATCAGAAATTAGCTTAAGTATTTCTTTTCACATAGAATCAACAAAAGAGGGAGCTTCCCCTCCTAATTTGAAGAGCACTCTAATTGTGCATAGTTGTCTATTTCCAATCCACACTCCAGAGGTGTGAATTGAAATGCCAACAGTTTTCTAGCAGCCATCATGGGGCACGAGGAATAAAACTTCAAGAAAGCTTACACTTTATGACATGAGAATGACCATTTGGCGTCCTACTGCTCCAGGTCAACAACTGAATCTTACTCTTGCAATCATTCGGCCAAATTTCATGTTGATTGAAGGCGAGCAAACATACATTATGAGTGGTCTGAGGAGTTTCATATTTGAGAAAAGAGAAGATCCCACTCAGTGGAGAAACGTGGCTACTACTTTGGACAAAGAAGAAGAAAAAGCTGATCTTGTAGCCGGAAGACCAGTTTTACCACCTCCTGTGTGGCAATAAATAATCATGGCTTACAGGGTTTATACAAGGAGGAGAGGCTTTGTTGTAGATCCTGAGAGCCAAGATGAACTTGTGATCTAGCCAAAAGTAATGGGTGACAACAACAATAATGATGACAACAATCATAACAGAAATCACAGACGTCCACCCCCATTACCTTGGGGTAATAACATTGGACCGTTGGCTTTACAACGACATCATGAATTGCGTAATATCCCTTGCCCAAGTTGAATTCAAATAACCGACTTGTGCCTCAAGGAATATTTTCAAACACTTGTTGTGCAAAGTAGTGGTTTGTTGTTATGATGTTTCAGTTTGCTGCCTTGTGTGTAATTTGAGCATAAAATGATGTAACTTGTCTAGAAATGAATTCCAAATGATAGTACTACAAAGTAAACATGAGATGCAATTGTTTTTGTGTTTTTCAAATGCAATAGATGACTAATGAAAGTGTAAATCAATACCTACAACCAATTGACATGCAAACTACTATGCTGAATATGTATGCTATAAGATGGACATTTCGCTAAACATATGGTATGCAACATATATCTCCTTTATTGAGTGCAATGCCAAAGTGCAATGATGCTATATATTTTCCAAGACTCCTGGCTTACAAGAGATATACAATAATGCCAAATCTGATTTTCTAAGTAATCACTTACAACAATAATTCTAAATGCCTAAGATGACAATGCAAGCTACTTATAATTGCAAGTGAAACCTAGTAATAGTGGCACCCAAGGATGATTTGAAGAAACAATCAATAAAACAAAGAAGTGAGCTCCTTCCAAGCCAAGTGGAAGCCTTCTCCTAGCCGCCCCTATTTTGAAGTAGAATGCCAATATAAAATATATGCAATCTCCAAGTCTCCTTTCAAGCACCAAAAATCATCACAAGGCCCCCACAATGGAGTGCTCCAATTAGAGAAGGAAATTGATGCATATAAGGGCCTCCATGAGTGAAATCGATGGTTTCTATAAGCTGCTATGAAATCTGAAAATGACTGATAGTTTAATTTGAATATGTAGAATGCAAATCGACCTCCTTGATAGCAAAATTTGATGAAAAATCAGCACAAAATGTCTCCCAATCAAACTTAGCAAAATTGGCCTTTGGCCAAAAATTTTGGCACCAATGAAAGGACAGAGATATCCCTTCCAATTTGCAACCCTTCGGAGGATATTCCACCACCTCAGTTATGCTAATCTATTGCAATTTTCGTTCCCAAAGACCAAGTAGACAATCCGTAGAAACCCTTGGCTCCACAAGACTCATAAAATGGAAATGGCAATAATTGGATGCCTAGAAGCTTGACTTGTTCTTCTTTTATACTTTTTCAATCCCACTTCAAGAAACTTCTAGAAATAATATTATTTTAGTTTAGTGACTTTATGATATAATTTTTATTTGAGTCACTATATTAAATTAATTAAATATAAGGTTACTTTTTGATTTTAAATTATTTAATAACCTTATAAAATAATTAATTTAATAATTTATCCCTTATTTCTCCATTTAGCCTTCAGGAGCAAAAAGGCTAATAATATCACGATGATGGCCATAGGAAGGGGACATTATAGTCCGCCCTCCCTGAAATTGCTTGTCCCCAAGAAATCTTGACTTAGGATGCTGTAAGATCTCTTCACTCTCCCGTGTAGCATCCTCCACTAGCAAGTCCCTCCATTTGATCAAATACTCTTTGATAACCCATTCCCACAACTGTCTCTCCCTCACATCCAAGATATCCTCGAGCACCAGAATAAATTTCCCCTCGTCATCCAAGGGTGGTAAAGTCGTGGAAGGAACCACACGATCTCCTAACACCTTCTTGAGGCATGACACATGGAATGCATTATGCACCCTACTATCTGCCAACAAATCTAGCTCATAAGCCACCTCACCAACTCGCATGATAATCCTGAATGGCCCATAATATCGTGGCTTAAGCTTCTCTGCACCACTCTTCTCGAGAGTGGATTGTTTGTAGGGTTGCAACATTAAGTACACCATATCCCCTACCTCAAATGAGTGCTCAACTCTCCTCTGATCTGCATACTATTTCTGCTAGTTTTGTGCCTTCTGAATATTCTCATAAAGAGCTCTCGTAATATTCTAGTTCTCCTGCAACATATCCCCAACACTAGGAACTCTACTATCACTCAACAACAAATCAAGAAAACTAGGTGCCTCATAACCATACAATGCCATGAATGGTGTCATTTGTATTGAAGGATGGTAAGTGGTATTGTAGCAGTACTCACAAAGGTATATCCACTTAACCCAACCCTTCTACTTCCCTGCAATGTAGTTCCTAAGATATCCCTCCACCCATTCGTTTGTGGGCGGTAACTAGTACTCGGGGTAAGTTCGGTCCCACATAGTCTGAAGAGCTCCTGCCAAAAATGACTCATGAACCGACTATCCCTATCACTCACAATACTTTGAGGTAACCCATGTGACCTGAATATCTTGTGGAAGAATAGCTCTGCTACCTGTGTAGCTGAATATGTAGCCAAAATCGAAAAGAAATGAGCATATTTATTCAAGCGATCAATAATGACATAGATGCAATCCCTGCCCTAGGCCTTTGGCAGACCTATAATGAAGTCCATCGACAAACACTCCCACTTCCTATTAGGAATGGGAAGTGGCTAAAGTAAGCATGCAGGGTATGTGTTTTCCTATTTATTCTGCTGGAAAACAGGACACTCTTTGACATAATGAAGAACATCTTATTTGAGTCCCTTCCAAGAAAATCTCTCTTGTATCTTTCTGTAAGTCTTGAAGTACCCAGAATATCCTGCCATCGATGTGTCATGAAAGGTTCTCAAAACCAAGTTCTTCACCTCCGATCCTAGGGTCAAAAAGATCCTCCCTTTGTAAATGATAAGATCATTTAAAACTGAATACCTGCTGTCCTGTATTGACCCATCAACATTTAAAACTGAATACCTGTTGTCCTGTATTGACCCATCAACAATGCTTGAAGCCCATGAGTCCTTGGTGTACTTTTCTACAATCAAGTGCCTCCAATCCCTTGAAATTTTTGCCATGGAGCTCAAATGTGGACGGTGAGATAAAGCATCAACAACTACATTTTGCGTCCCTTTGACAAAGGAAATGTCAAAGTCATATGATTGCAACTTGCTTACCCACTTCTGCTAATGATCATTAAGATCCCTCTACCCTAGGAAATGTCTCAGGTTGTTATGATCTGTCTTAACCACAAACTTGCTACCCACTAGGTACTGCCTGAACTTGGCCAATGCATGCATAATGGCCAACATCTCCTTATCATATATATTGTAGCTCCTCTTAGGGCCTCTTACCTTCTTACTCTCAAATGCAATCGGATGCTTGTATTGCATAAGAACTGTACCAATCCCCTCACTTGAAGCATCACACTATAACTCAAAGGGTCTAGTGAAACCTGACAATGTAAGAATTGGACAAGTAGTCATAAGTTGTTTGAACCTCTCAAAACACTCTTGTGCCTCCAGAGTCCAAACAAATGCCACCTTTTAAGTCAAATCTGTGAGTGGTGTTGCATGCCATGAATATCCACTAACAAATCTACGCTAGAAGCCACATAATCCCAAAAATCCTCTAAGTTGTGTGAGGCTCACAGGTGTAGGCCACTCAATGATAGCCTTGATCTTTGATCTTATCAGGATCCATGCATACTCCCTCTACGCTGATGATGTGGCCAAGATACAACAATTCTGTCATGCCCAAATCACATTTGGATTCCTTGGCATACAAGGACTTTTTGCCAAGAATACCCAATATTGTATCTAAATGGGCGACATGCTCCTCCGATGTTTTGATGTACACTAGGATGTCATCAAAGATGACCAACACATATTGCCTCAATTGTGACTGAAAAATCCTATTCATGGTGGACTGGAATGTAGCAGGTGCATTGGTTAGCCCAAATGGCATAACCACAAACTCAAAGTTTCCACAATGACAACACAATGCGGTCTTCTCAATATCCTACTCCCTGACCTGAATCTGATGATACCCTGATCTTAAATCAATTTTGGAAAAGTAATGGGCACCATGTAATTCATGTATTAGCTCATCAATCCTAGAGATTGGATACCAGTTCTTAATTGTTCTTTTATTCAATAGATTGTAATCAATGCACATCCACAACATACCATCCTTTTTCTTTACCAAAACTATAGATGAAGCAAAAGGTGACTTACTAGGCCTGATGTGTCCCATAGAAAGCAACTCCTTAATCATTTTCTCGATTTCATCTTTAAGTCACTTGGGATTCCTTTAGGGAGTGACTATCACAAGCTTGGCACCCTCTTCCAGCTCAATTATATGCTCAATCCCTCTATTTGGAGGTCTACCTAGTGGAATTTCACTAAATACTTTTGTGTGCTTGATCCTCAACTCTTGTATGTTTGGATGGTAAACTAGTTTTTGTTGCTCCCCTTGTGTTGGCATCAAGACACACTCTGCTACCCACTCAACCATGTCATGCCGCATGAGCCTCTCCATTCACCTGAATGATATCATCTTGCAACTAGCATCCTTGATGGCCTTAAGCACATGAGTCTTTCCATCCACCTGAAATCTCAGCTCCATCTCACGAAGGTTAAGGGTAAACTCGCCAATGTCGTGTAGCCATTTCATTCCCAAAACCATATATCAGTGTGTCCCATATTCACCACATAGAAATTTGCCTTAAATTCAAAATTATTCAAACACATGGGAAGATCTGGAATCATCCAGCCACACTTAAGAGTGTAACCATCTACCACCTTCACCCTTATGTTTGCAAATTCCTTTGTTCGAATCCCATGCTTCTCCACCAATCTAGCATCAATGAAATTATGTGTCACCAGCAAAGTGATAATCTTTTGCCCTGCTAAAACCCTGCGCATCCTAAATGAGCCTTCCTGTTGTATGCTAGTGAGGTGTGCCTCTTGATACTTCACTTCGGCTTCATTTTTGGACTTTTCCTCTTCATGTTTTGCTCCTAAATCCTCCGGACTAGATTATTGGTTTGAATTTTTAGACTCAGAATCTTCATAAAATGCCCACATTTCTTTATTAGCTTTGCCCTTAGGTCTCAAGGGATAGTCATGGTTTGCATCATAGGGCCCCTTATAGTAAAAACAGAACTTCTTGTGCAAATCATTGAGTGTTTCATGATCTAGAGGTGCTGCTAATTTTCCCTTAAACTATGATTTGTTCTTCTTTTTAGAAAAATATTTGCTATCACAATATGAATAAGATCCCTTCGATGAGAACCTTCTTTGTGGGGCTGCAAGTTCCATGCTTCTAGCTTTTTTCATCGCCTTCTGCAGTGTTGGAGGATCAAAGGCCTTTAACCAACCTTTCAACGGTTCCATCAATCCTTCAGTAAACAAGACTACCAGTCTCCTTTCATTGATATTAGGTACCATTACTTATAATCTCTAAAAGTTAGCAACATATGCTTCTAGAGTTCCATGTTGCTTCAATTGTGTCAATTCCCGAAATGTCACCTTAGGATCCTTAACATCAAATCTATCTATCAATTTATTAGTGAACTCCTCATAATTATTGATAAGGTTCCCTCCCTTTGTAACCAAACCATGGTACCACCATTCGTGAGCAGCTCCCTCTAAGTGTAGTGTAGTAAATTTGATGGCATCCTCTTCGGGCATCAATCTCAATGAGAGATAGTTGTCCAACTTTTGCACCCATGACCTGGTTGTACATTCACCACTTCCATCAAAATGGGCCAAGGTCACTTTCCTGAGAGCTTGTTGATAATCCATTCTTATTGGAGCATGGTGATAATTTCTTCCACCATTTCTCCTATTCTTGTGATTCATGAACTGGTCAAAAGTCCACTGGTCTCTAAGATTGGGAGGTAAAGTATTATACTCCATGTAAGCTTGCTTGGCATCATCCCCAAATGGTACTACAACCTCTACCTGTTGTTGTTCCTCCCTAGGAGTGAAAGTAGGAAAGAGAGGTCTAGAGGTTGATCCTCTAGTGTTTGTTGTTCTATCTCTTCCATTGACCTCTGTATTGTTACCATTATTCCCATGGACACTACTATTCTCTCATATATGATTGTTTTGATTGTGGGGTTGATTCTAATTATGAGTTGCTTGTTGATCCATTCTTGCTAGCAAGCGTGACATCATATCAATCATTCCATTGAACTTCTTCTCTATTCTATCTTCCCTTTCATCCATGTTTTTCCTATTACTGTCAAACATGTTTTCAACTGTTTCTCCAATACCTTCAATTTATTTGCCTGTCTGCCTCAAAGCCTCTGAAAAAGTATCTGCTTTTGGAGTTGGTGGAAATTGAAACTGTTGATTTCTTACTTGACTTTTGGTGTATGGTCTATCGCACATCTGATGATCACAGGATGGCAGAATCGTGGCTCTAATACCACTATAATATCCTATGTCCAAGCTGACTTCAAATAACTGATTTGTGCCTCAAGGAATAGGGTATGTGCAGGATCATCATGGAAAAAACAGGCCCTTAAGTGGCAAAAAAATAAGAAAAATTAGAGTTAAGAAACTTGACATAAAAATTTGAATAAGTTATCTATATTATTTCAAAAATACGTAAGAATAAAATCTATAGAAAATTGAATGTAGTTTCTAAACTACTAGGTTTGTTTTAAAAAAAACAAATCTATTTGGTGAAAATTTGAAATTTCCATGCCGTAGTACTTAAATTTTAGGGAAAAAATAAGAAGTAGGTGTCTATCTTACCACCCTAGCCACAATAAAATGATAACATTTTTTTATAAGATTTTAGAGCTAAGTAGAGGAATCGTGTTCCGATGTGATGCATATTTTTTTCCAATTAAATAATTAATTATGAATTTTTTATTACAACTTTTAAAAAATATAAAAGCTGTCTAACCACCTTAACTTGGTCAAAACTTCATGAAATTCAATTTTTCTTTTTTAATCCTATAGTATGTGAAGCATAGAATGTGACGATGTTTTGGATTCAAAAAATGTGATATCATTTGAAAGCTATAGATTTTTTCAATCAGTCTATCAATCAAGACTTCAGTTGTAATTTGAATAGAAAACGAATAATAATTACTTATTAAATTCAAAGTAAAGCATAATTTATATTTTTGGAAAGTTGAGAATTTCCTTTAAAAACCCTTTTCATTTCATCAATTTTGTGTAAAAAAAAGTCAGCCACATACCCATCATATTGCCACTTTTTGGCCCATCATGATCCTGCACATACCCAATATTGTCAAACACTTGTTGTGCAAAGTAGTGGTTTGTTGTTATGATGTTTTAGTTTGTTGCCTTGTGTGTAATTTGAGCATAAAATGATGCAACTTGTCTAGAAATGAATTCCAAATGATAGTACTCCAAATTAAACATGAGATGCAATTATTTTTGTGTTTTTCAAATGCAATAGATGACAAGTGTAAATCAATACCTATAGCCAATTGACATTTTGTCAAACAATTGGCATGCAAACTAATATGCTGAATATGTATGCTATAAGATAGAAATTTTTTCAAACATATGGTATGCAACATATATCTCCTTTATTGAGTGCGATGCCAAAGTACAATGATGCTATGTATTTTCCAAGACTCTTGGCTTACAAGAGATATACAATAATGTCAAATCTAATTTTCTGAGTAATCACTTATAACAACAATTCTAAATGCCTAAGATGACAATGCAAACTACTTATAATTGCAAGTGGAACCTGGTAATAGTGGCATCCTGTAATAGTGGCACCCAAGGATGTTGATGAAGAAACAATCAATAAACCAAAGAAGTGAGCTCCTTCCAAGCCAAGTCGAAGCCTTCTCCTAGCCACCCCTGTTCTACAGTATAATGCCAATATAAAAATATATGCAGCCTCCAAGTCTCCTTTCAAGCACCAAAAATCATCACAAGGCTCCCACAAATGGAGTGCTCCAATTAGAGAAGGAAATCGATGCACGTAAGAGCCTCCATGAGTGAAATCAATGGTCTCTATAAGCTGCTATGAAATCTGAAAATGACTGATAGTTTAATTTTGAATATGTAGAATGCAAATCGACCTCCTTAATAGCAAAATTTGATGAAGACTCCAAGCACAAAATGTCTCCCAATCGAACTTAGAAAAATTGGCTTTTGGCCACAAATTTTGGCACCAATGAAAGGATTGAGATATCCCTTCCAATCTGCAACCCTTCAAAGGATATTCTACCACCTCAGGTATGCTAATCTATGGGAGTTTTCATTCCCAAAGACCAAGTAGACAATCTATAGAAACCCTTGGCTCCACAAGACTCATAAAATGGAAATGACAATAACTGGATGCCTAGAAGCTTGACTTGTTCTTCTTTTATACTTTTTCAATCCCACTTCAAGAAACTTCTAGAAATAATATTATTTTATTTTAGTGACTTTATGATATAATTTTTATTTTAGTCACTATATTAAATTAACTAAATATAAGGTTACTTTTTTATTTTAAATTGTTTAATAACCTTATAAAATAATTAATTTAATAATTTCTCCCTTATTTCTCCATTTAGCCTTTGAGAGAAAAAAGGCTAATAATATCATGATGATGGCCCTAGGAAGGGGACATTACAAATTGTCTAAAGGGTCAAGGAAACATTTTGCTCGACTTCACTACGTTGGGGCTCAACACCTTGATGAGCATATCTTTACATTCACATTGGCTTGCACCGTTTGACATGTACCACATGAAGATATTACTGTACGTCTCTTTGTAGATACTCTTGAGGAAAATGCTACTAATTGGTTTCATCATATGGAACCAGGCATCATTACAAACTGGGCAACCATGAGCGAGAAGTTATTGGCAAGATTCAAGCCCACCGAAAACAGACATCGGTTGTTTGCTCAACTCTCAACTTCAAAGATAGAGCTAAATGAACCTATGAGGGAATTTGTGGCAAGGTTTAACCGCCTGGTCACACGTCTTTCTGACACACTCAAACCATCACCAAAGATTCTATTAATTAGTTTCATAAATGCTCTTCCATTAGAAATAGCCTTTTTCTTAAGATTAGGCCATGAAACAAAATTGACAACTGCACAAGAAAGAGCCATCGAGATTGAGGACAACATGATCACATATGGGAAGATGAAGACTAATGCTATCAGGCCTCTTGTTCAAGATTTTGTAGATCCATTGCTACAAAAGGTAGCTAATGAGGTGACTATCCTCAAAAGACAGTCACCTACTCAAGGGCAGCCTACACTGCCCACACCACCATATCAACCTCAACAACAATATCAACCTTAGCAACAACAATATCAACCTCAGCAACCATAGTAGCCGAAGAGGAACAATTTTCAGCCTTTCAACAATTACAAGCCACGATTTCTAATGCCTCCACTAAGACAACTAGTTGAAGCTGAGAAATCTACGGTGTTTTTCTCTTTGTGCTCTTGACTCAGCTAAGAGTACAAACATCTTACAAAACAAAAGAACCATTTCAGCTCTGTAATGTCCCCTTCCTAGGCAGTATAGTTGATTCAGGGGTTAGCCTATCATTCAAACCCTCGTAGGCTAACAAATGTGTTTAGAGGGTTACTTGTGGCAGTTATCCAGCGTTTGGGGACACTACTTCATCAGTTGATTTAGGTTTGGGCCTTGGAAGACACTTGCAGAGTGATTTTCAGACACTTACTATTTATAGTAAGTTAGGCAGATAGGGGTTACTATTTCTGGTAGGGCACTTGGTTCAGTTGGTCAACTCAGTTTCAACTTCGTTTGATGATTTGATGAGCAAACAATGATTATTGAGGCATTTGATAATTATTCAAAGTTTATTAATTTGAATTTATAATATAAAGTCACTTTAATGAAAAAATTAAAGTAATTATTTAATGGAAAATTATAAAGTATTAATACTTTATAATAAAGAGGTAAATAATATTAAATGAGTATTTTATTACTCATTAAAAAGGGATGCCATTATTTAATTATTTTTCCTAAGTCAAAAAAGGGCGATTTAATTAATATTTTAAGTGCTCATTACTTGCTTTTTGAAAAGGGGTCGACTTATTGAGAGGAGATATATATTTCACAAAGAAAAATCGAATTCATTCATTCATGATTATTCTAATTTGTCTATTTTTCTCTCTAAGAGCACTGGGGTTTGTGAAACAAAGGTTTCTGCAAACATTGGATTTTGGAGAATGTTCCCTCTTCAGAATCAGACATACTGAGACTATGAGGTACCAGTTGAAGCTTGTCAGTTGAGTGGCTTCATTTAGAAGTCATTACAAAGCTTACTGTGGAGTTCTTATTCAGAGTTTGGATTGATCTATCTTCCAGAAGGAGAATATTTCATTGGCAGTGTTTTATCCAGCTTTTGGAGCAAACTTCAAGGCAGTACGAATTCTTTATTTGCTGGTATAAGCTGTACTTATCACAGCTGCAAGGCCGTACCATTCATATCAAGCAAGACGTCTTGATTTTTGGTCTTCCGCCTCCTTCATTCTGGACGCCTAGGGTTTCTAGAGCTTTTGCATTAATTTTGGGGTTACTAGATTGCTTCTTTCATTTGGCCGTACCCTCTCTGGCTTTCTTCAAGCGGCTGCAAACTTATTCAGGTTCTTCAAATAATAGCTTGCCTTTTTACTTGCATGTTTGAATTTCGCAGTTGTAATTATTCTGGAAGATCAATAAATCATCTGGCATCATATTTTAGGCTTATTTCTGTCATATTTAGTCTTCTGGTATTTTATTTTAATTTTCCAAGCATTTTCTTGCAAAATTGCATTATCTCTCTTTATTGCAAAAACCTCAAAAAAATCACAAAACTCAACAAAACAACAAAAACATTACATTAACGTCAAAAGTCAGGGTTGAGAGACACCTGGTCTCTTACAAACTCTCTAATCCACAAAAGTAGTTAGCAAACAAAGAATGAGTTTAATATAAGCATCTTACAAAACAAATCAAGTAGCCTTGGCAATTGCACAAATTTATGGGAGAAGTAATCTAATACTTAATAATTTAACAAAATCTTGCTGGATATCGTACAATCTGAATAATTTCTCTACCTTTTCCAATGCTGAAATTATGTTTCATAAATTAAATCATAACTCTCCATATCCCAAACTTTCTTCTTCATGTATGAATCCACACATCTTGTGTCCTTCAACTCCTCTGCAAACAATTGATTCTAACGTGTTCTTCAGGTTACAACATAAAACTACGACACACAATAAACATCATCTTGAAACAAGTCTTCCCAAGTCTTCATAAATCTTATGCTTGTGGTTATTCGCATGTATGACTAGTCAATTTTGAGTCGATCCATTCACATTTTGAATCGGTTTCAGTTAAAACATGTTAAAAATATCTCGAGTCCACGTTTTCATTTCAAGATAGTTTATCCATTGCTCTGCCAGAGCACACAGATGGGCTAATTGATCTGGTTACCACAAGTGGACTGCATACCTGTGCATCATGTGAAAATTGGCAAATTTAGCAGATCAACGATGATTTCAAAGTAAAAAGGAATTAATACACACAACAATTTTCTGGAATTAAAATAGGTTACTCAAAAGTCAGAGCATCTGTAGGGAAAGTTCATTTCTAGAGTCACAAAGGAAACAGGTAAACTCAGGAAACTGAGATTAACTTTTTGATTCATGTCCATTTCCCTGCCAATGAATGGAATAGGAAAACTAAGTCTAGACTGATTCCTGTCAACCTAATCACAAGGTCAAATTAACGATGACTTAAGTCAACAGTTAGAGAAAGTTGGTTTCTATCTGAATTGGTAAAATGAGCCTATCTCCACTGGAAAAGTCACCATGCTTGCCAACTCCGTCCAAAACTTCCTGGTCAACAATTGTAGTTGTCCTAAATTAAGTTTTACATATATTTATAAAATTGCAAATTAGCCTACAGGTTTTCTAGGGAATTATATTACATTTTCGGCTTATTACAGTTAAGAAACAAAACAGAATTACTGTGGTGTTTTGCCTGTGTATCATGCAGCATTTTGAATAGCTGTCCACTTGCTTCAGCTAACTGCGATAATTGGACTCCACTTGTGGGCAAGTTGCAAGAGATTTTCTCACATCCTTCAAACATCTCTATGGGCTGTCAAATCCATTTATTGCTTTCAAAGTGTCCTCCCTCAAGATCAAATATATTCTGAGAAATAGAAGTTTTGCTGGGAGCTACTGCAGAAGTAGATGGTGCTGCAGGAATGCATGGAAGAGCAAACACTGTTACCTGCCCTGTGCGCTTGGTAGTTCGGGGTGACTCCTGCCTGTGGTTACCCTTTTTATTTTATCCGAGTCTTTACATCACTTCTCTGTTTCAATACTCTTATTTGTTTAACTGTTCAAAATTATATTATTCTGCAAGAGATGATTTTTCTGCTTTTTGTGCAGACCTCAAGTACTATAGCAATTGCTACTGTCTTGTACCACTGCTTCTTACATCATCAATCTCAAGTGAGGAATGATAGATATGTGAGTAAATACTTTATGTACATGCTGATTTTAGAGCTTCTTAGATCACATGTGAAAAAAATGCTGGTTGAAAAGATAGCGTTAGAAGTTGTTTCAAAAGGATTCAGCTTTTCCAGTTTTTATTTCTAGCATAGAACATAAACTTATTTAGGTAATGGATTGTCATTTTCTGTTATTTGGAAGGATGGTGATTTGACAATCTCATATCCCTTTGTTCTTCTGTATCTTTACAACACTTGATATAAATTATTTAAAATTTATCTTTTTGTTTTAGATTTGCTGGATCAGTGCCATTTTTTGTATTTTACATTTTCCAAATTAAGACTGTACACGTAAAATAACGTGCTTTGCCCATTAAAATTTGGACAATAAATGGAAGCCAGATGAACAACAATACAGAAGTTAGGATTGTCTTCATTTATTTGAATTTAGGATTAGGATTCTCTTTATTTATTTGAATTTTTCTGTTGTTTTCTGTGTCTCTTATTCTGAGGCTATATTTGACACCATATGTGTTCCAGCAAATCTTTTCAGAGTTATGTGTAATATACAAATCTCATAATAATCTCATTATATTGCAGGCATATCATCCAGATATTTTTCTTCAACCAGTATCGTTCCCTTCATCATGCCTCTCGCCATGCAAGCATCAACCGGTCGCTATATCTTTGAATAAACTGAAACTGACTTGGTAGATAGACAACAAAATAATTTAAACATTTGATGGGATTATTACCCATTGTCTCCAACTGGCCAAACTATGTCAAAATTGGAGCCATGTAACATAATAGTAGGTGAGGTTTTATGAAAGCTTTCTCTCTACCATGCATACCCTAAACCCTAAACCCTAAACCGGTCACAACTTTAGCGGCCTTTAGTTGTCCTGTTAAATTCATTGGCGATTCTTTGAATTCTGAAATCCTTTTTGGTAAAATTGTTGTCACTAAAAATATCACAAAGTTTTCAAAGTTCTATAAATCAACTAGACAATTATATATAAATATCAAGAGATGATCTTCAAGTGATTTTTTTATGCGTTTCAAAATTTGACATTATACTTATGTAACAGGCTTAAATTTAAACCCATATCAATGACTGCTCACGTTGGACCTTTACCAATATGCCTGATTGTTTTGGAAAAGCGAGATATAATAAAATCATTATGGCGATTCCAAATAATATGAAATGATTTTAAGAGTTGACACCTAGATGGCCATTCTAAATCATAAATTTTATAAATATTAGCTGCTGCCAAACATAAATTTTCCTTTGAAGTTGTAGATATTTGCAAAAATTATTGGATAGAGGAATAGTGATTATGATGAGAGTTTCATTTATTAAGAATTATATGGCATAAATGGATAAAAGGATAAACACAATTCCATTAATTCGTTGTGAAACACACAAATAATTTCATTTATTCAAATATTAAATGAAATCATATTTTATAATATTGTGCTGGTGAAATTAGAATCCAAAGCCGTTTTCCATTAAATTTTGTATCCACTTTGATGGGAATGTCTTAATGTAATAATAGGTCTATAAGTGGCATGATAAGTTTGTATGAGTATTTGTATTTATTTATAATGCTACTTTCTATGAGTTGACATGTTTCCTGACATTTGACAAATGTTTGTCATGTGCCAGTATAGGGGGCAAATTATTTGGCAATACTTCATTGACAACATTTTTTAATTGCATTTGTCGCTAGATAGACAACAAAATAATTTAAACATTTGATGGGATTATTACCCACAGTCTGCAACTGGCCAAACTATGTCAAAATTGGAGTGTAACATAACAGTAGGTGTGATTGAGAGGTTTTATGAAAGCTATTCTCTCTACCACATATATATATATATGTGATATATTAAAATGGCGATAAGGGGTCAAACCCATAATTACATTGAAACATAATTGGTTGGTTCAAAACATTACAAACCATTACAAAATTTTACAATAAAAACGCTTTCATTATGTTGTCTGATATTGCAACTTTGCTCCCCATCGTAGCTCCTTAGTCGTCCACCATATCCTCCGTCCTCCCTTGTTCGTTGGTCGCTGTTGGGAGAGCTAGGATCACCTCCGATTCCTCCGCCCTATAGGCACCCGTGAGCTCCTTTAGCAACGCAATGTTCCTCATCACCTCAACTGTCCTTGCCTCTTCGTCTTCACCCGCACTCCAAATCAGGAAGGGAACCCACATGCCATTATACTGGAGGGTTAGTTTCGGCCATACTTTGCCAGTGGGTTTGAGGCCCCAACCAACCATCACCATCTCCAGGTAATACTTCGTTCCTTCCCGTCGGTGGGCCTTTACCAGGCAATGCACCAACCATCTCACCGATTCCTTACTCTTCCTTGCATGCAGTAGCTAGGCCATGAAAATGGAGGCCAAGTCTGTGTTGACGCTGTAGTGGTAGGTTGACAGGAGGACCGTCACTCCCAGAATCCTTTTTATTGCCTCTAAGGTCTCCACCACGTCCACATTGAAGATCTTTTTGAGGCAATTACCCATTATCGCCCCCCTGAAAGCCATTTTCCTCTTCTTCGCTCCCAAACTTATTGTCGACTCCATCTTGGATGTTAATGTTGAGAAAGGATGCAATGAAGATGTTATAAACACCATTTTCCGTCATTCGCATTGTAGAGGCCACCTTGACATTTGCTTTAATGCTTCTCGGTCTGTGGAGTCCCAAGATCGTCCTCCACAGGTGCTTCTACACCTCCATCATCGTCTCGCCACCAACTTGCCCATTATTGCGATTGATCTTGCACATTTTGAAAGATCATCTGCCTCCACATTGTCCTCCCTAATACCCTATATATATGTGCCACCTTAAAATCTTCAAAATGGGTAAGTTCTCCCAAAATGTGGGTGAGCAATTTTTCGAGTTCCCAATTTGGTGTTGCTCCTCTGCGAATTGCATTGATTGTTATCATTGAGTCCCCTTCTATATGTATCTTCTTAAAACCCATTCGTTTGTAGAGGTTAATCCCAAGCCACATTTTGGGAGAGCAATTTTTTGAGTTTCCAATTTGGTGTTGCTCCTCTACAAATTGCATTGATTGTTATCATTGAGTCCCCTTCTATATGTATCTTCTTAAAACCCATTCATTTGTAGAGGTTAATCTCAAGCCATGCGTCTTGCATTTCCACTTCATTATTAGTACCTTCCCCTAGACTTTTGGCCTCTTTTGCTAGAGTTTTCCCTCTTGATCCCTAATGATGCACTCTATTCTTGTTGGACTAGGACTACCTCGAGCAACTCAATCGAAGTTCATTTTAACCCAACCTTCATCTGGTGGACGCCATTTAACATCTCTTCTCGAGTTTGAGGTCTGATCAACCCGACAAGTCCCATAAATGGGAGATGAGAAACCACAATTATATTTATGTTATTTTGGAAATGATTTGGAATCTATATGATTTCTTCAATGTATAGCAACAAAACTTTGAACAGAGTATCAAGAGTTCAAATTCCAATTTTAATAACCATAAATACAACAATAGCACTGATAAATGTAAAAGCAATATACATCAGGCCATATCTTTCTTAATTTGTCTTCATTTTCACTACATATTTTCAATGTAGAATAAAGAGCTTGCTTATTGGTTTATATAATATATCACAAATACTGAGAGGCTTGAAAATTTCTGAGGTAAGCCAATAGAACTATTGAGCTCCTAGGATCACTCGGTAATGTGACCAATTAAAAATTATGGCACAATTTTGGATAGCATAGCTAAACTATCCTTCCAAGAGAAACTAACTTTGGATACTCAATCTGTTGCTCATGGTTATTTTGAGAATAAAGGCCAACTAAACCCATTCTCCTAAGCTCATTTATGAGCTTGAGAAAACCCACAAGGTCTCTCACATGTGTGAGCCACCTTGTAAACTTTCATGGGAAGAGTATATAAGTGCATTCCACTCTCCCCAAGGTCCCACACGTGTAAACACTTGGGAGATGTGCGTTGAGGATGAATGAGAGATTGGCAAGTGTCACTCACTCACTCAAAGAATTCAAAGTTTTAATTCTTATATATCATCTTTTTGTGGATGAGGGATGTGCTTTTTGTTCATTTTTCTTTTGGCTTGTGTTTAAGATAAGGAAGAGTTGTAAATTTAGGCTTGTGAGAAGACCTTGGAGTATGACTTGTGAAGAAAGCTCCACCAAATCCCTTCAATCCCTTGGAAGCATGAGAGGTAGGCTCTCAAGTTCCTAAAAATATTGGTTACATTGGCTTTTTAATCTTATGAGTGCTTTTGGAGAGTCTTGGTTATGTGTTCATTGGTGTTGATTTAGAAATGTATGAGTTGTGCTACCAAAATTTTGTTGTGGTTAAGGGCTTGTTTGGTTTACATAAGTTTAGTATGGAGTATTTTTGTTAATGCACCTCTTTCATGGAGTATGACTTGTGAAGAAAGCTCCACCAAATCCCTCCAATCCCTTAGAAGCATGAGAGGTAGGCTCTCAATTTCCTAAAAATATTGGTTACATTGGCTTTTTAATCTTATAAGTGCTTTTGGAGAGTCTTGGTTATGTGTTCATTGGTGTTGGTTTAGAAGTGTATGAGTTGTGTAACTACCAAAATTTTGTTGTGGTTAAGGGCTTGTTTGTTTACATAAGTTTAGTATGGAGTTATGTTGTTAATGTCTCTTTCGTGGATAGGGGTTTAGTTTTGTTGACAATAGTTTAGTGTTGTGTTGTGGAATATTGGAATAAGAAAAGTGATTACCTTTTTCCCTTTTGTGGACCTTGTCATAGATTCAAGTATTATAAATGTTCTTTAGATTTGAGTTTAGTTGTGGGTTTTTGGTTGAGTATTGAATCATTTGCATTTGTGTGTTGAATTGGTGTGCCCTCAAAGGCCTCCTAGCTCAGGGGTGGTCTATGAATAGGCCTATGGTTGGGAAGTGAGCCTTCCATTGGCCATGTATTAGAGTTTGGTGTTGTTTTATGTAGATTTGAACAATCTATATGGAGGTCCATTACCATTGGGATAACATTGTCTATTTTACTATTTTTTAGTAACATAGTTTGAAGGTTAAAAATAATAGAATACTTTAAGGGTTCTTGTAAAATTTTATTTTCAATTGTATTCCTTAATGATATGGATGGGTGCATTTTATGTAGTATATATTGTTGGTTTATTTAAAACTCTATTGTAGAGTTAATGACAATGTTGTTATCCACCTTGTAATTATTTTATTTATTGAATATATATATATTCTATTGGTGCATTGTAAATGTTAATTTTTTAAAATCTATTAAAAAATAGTGTAACAGGTTATTGTTTAGCTTGTAAATGTTTAAATTATAGAGAGAAACAAAAGAGAATTGTATAAATTTCATATGTTCTATTTGTCAATATTGCTAGTAAAGGAAATCTAATGCGGGTGTATAAATGAAACTTGTAATGTGCCTATGGATTTTATAACAAATATTAGAGAAACAATGATCCTCGTAATGAGTTATGTCCCAAGTTTTTCCAAAATAAATAATCTCATTAGTATTTATTGGAAGGAGCAATAAAGTTGTTTTTGACTTTAGTTTGAGAAAACATAGGTATGTTGTCAAAAGCTTAAATCTACAAGATTGTATGAAATGTTGTCTCAATCTTGCAATTATAATATGTTAATATATTTTGAGTGCAATAGGTTGCAAGGGATGGGACGGAGAGGAGGGGAGGGTGTGGCGGGATGATACCCCCCTTGCAAGGTTCGTGTGTTGCGTGCCTTGGTGGGAGTTTGGGGGTAGCACCCTTGAGAGCCACATTTTGTATATTATTCTTCATTGTAAATTTGGATTGTTCATCATTAGATCACAGAGCTGATAGTAGAGATTATGTTGTCTTTGCTTGCCTTGGAAGGAAACTCTATTTAATGAGAGCACTGTATTATAACTAAATATTGCATTGTTTTAGTGCCCCTCCCATTTGCATCTTGTTAATGTGAGATCAATATTTTAACTTCACTATTTCCTCATGATTTTGGTTGTGATTAATTTTTTGGCTTTGAATGGTGTGTAAGAAGGATCACATGTTCGAGATGAGGTTCCTCAACATGTCTAAGTTATATATTTACATGATTAGTTTATCATTATGCTTTAGTTTAGTGATACATGTATTAATTTTGTTGTGATTAAATGTGATCGTGACTATTGATGTTCAAGGAATGATTTATATAATGAGTTATGTAACAAATATTAATTTCATTCTTTATGCTATTGAAACTTGTTGGGTGATTATGTTGTGCGTTAGTTACATATATATACATTGAGTAGGTACACTTGACATGTGTTGAATGGTTATAGGTATAGGGTTATTTCTCCACTTGGATACACATGTCTGAGTTATTTTACAATGGTGGTTAATCAAGAGATGTCACATTGGGCCTTGCTATCCATTCCCCGATCATACTCGAGTCGAGTACAGTATATCATATTGACCTTTAGTGAACCCAAATTCAATTGAGTTATTCTAGAATCCCTGTGTCGTGAATGCACAATGAATTATTGAATTAATGGTTTAAATTTCAAAATTTTATGTAAATACAATATTAGGAATTTAAATAATTCTTCTATTTATTATTGAAATATTCTTTGTGTTTCGAGAAAGGGGAAAAATAGAATGAAATTTGAAATGAAAAAATGGTAAAAAGAAAAAAGAGGGTTTTATTTAATGATGTAATTTTTTATTTGGGGAAGAAATTTCGAGAGAAAAGCCCTCTTTTGGGTGAAAAATTAGTTTATCGATTGGGACTGTATTTGGTGGTGGAATTCAATAAGGTCAAATTTAAATTTGTTGGGTAGGGGATTGTGCACGCCAAACCTTGTGATCTCTCATTTGGCACATATGATGTGCTTGAGGTATTTTGCATGTTTTAATTAATTTAACCAATTTCTTATGAATTTGAATATTGGAATAAGATTGGGGAGTGTAGACACCACCAGCTAACACAATTCATTTTGTAAAATTGTATGTCTATTTCATTGCTTTAATTAAAATTTTGAGATTTTCCAAAATATGAGGTTATAAAGCCCAAATTTTCGAGAAATGCGAGAAATGTGAATTTTATGTGAAAATTGTGTTGTTGGGCATAATTAGAGCAAATGGTCATCTTTAGATTTTTGAAAATTTAAAATTAAATTTTGAAAAAACATTAATGGAAGATTTGAGAATTCTATGATTTTTCTTTTGTAATTAATTTAGAAAATTTAAATTTAGGAGTGATTTGTGATGAATTTTAATGTGGGGGAAAATTCTCCCTATTTATTTTCGGTTTACAACCAAAGGGTATTTTTAGAAGATCAAAATTTGAATTTTAAAATTTCAGGCATTCTTTAATGGTGAAATTGGGAAATGGATGACTTTGTAATTTTTTTTAGAAAATTTGAATTTTTGATTGATTTTGGATGAATTTTGTTGTGAAATAAAAAGTCTCCTTAATTTTTATTGATTTAGAACATTGTGAGATTGTTTTTTTTATTCCAAAAAAAAGGAATTGTGTGCATTGTTTTTCGTTCCACATTCGTTGGAGAATGTGATGAGCTTAGGGTTTAGGTTTTAGAGATAGTTATGGGAATGACTCCCAACATGAACTCGACCCAAAGTGTCATGTAGGAAATTAGTGTGTGGATAGTTTTGATTAACTAGTGAAAACTACTAAAATATGGGTAATTAATTAACCAAGATAAAGACTATCCCTTTCATGCCTTTAGTGCTTGTATAGGCTAAGGATGATCAACAAAGACAAATTACCCAGGAAGAATAAGACTTGTAAGATCAAGTACCCTCATTTGCATGAGAGGATATTGGTTCCACATTGAGGCCCACGTGAGTGTTCGCGATGGCATTCCCTCTCTTGCTCTCTAATATCTAACCTAATGTAGTTGAGTAGTACCTAAAGGATGATGTATTCCCTTCCATGTGATTTTGTTATGTCCTTGGTGAGTTGGATCAATGTGGGTTTGTGATATGATATTAGTGAGTTTGGATAATGTGGATTGTGTTAAACCATTTGTGCTTGTACCAAGTGATGACATGTATTGGATTCATTATGTAATTTGGATGATTTCTTGATATATGATGTGTATGTGGAGTGTTTTCATCATATGTGGTGTGTGTGTAATCCCTCTCCCCATGTGTTTGGTATGAGTGTTGTGCTTGTGGCCCATATGACTATCTCCTAGCATAGTGGGAGTGGATCCTTTTGATTCCATGAGGTCGGGTGGTGTGGTAACCACCATTGGGGATTGAAAGTGAAGAAAATACACACTTATACTGAGAGTGGGGTGAATCAGTATAAGACCAAAATTTTCAATTTATAACTTTAGCAATCATAAAGCAATAATCAAAGTATCCACATAGGCAAGATCTAACAATAAAGAACACAAGATGCACACATATTTTTACATGGAAACCCATGCGGGAGAAAACCATAGCAAAATATTGCTTTTATAGGAAACTTCTTACAACTTCATAGGCACCAACCCACATGAGACACCAATTTCCTCCACTAAGCACCAACTTAGAAAGAGACTCAAATCTCTTCTACATGAGGCTCCAACCTCCACAAGAATAATATGATCTTTTTTACTTGCCACTCCTTATATCTACCCTTATGCCTTCTCACAACTTTACAATATAGCCTTTACAAGTTGACAATGATGTCTTCTCAAGCTCGACAATAATGTTTTCATGAATTGGCAATAAAAATATACAATAATGTCTTCACTAACTTTGCAATAATGTCTTCACTAACTTTGCAATAAATGTCTTCATAAATATGCAATAATATCTTCATAAATTTGTAGAATGTTTTCATAATTTTTCCATCATGTCTTCATAAATCTACATATTCCTGCTCCAAAATTTTGATTTTATTCTTTTAAATTTTCTCTTAAAAAATGAAGGATATTCAATTATTTCTTTCCCTTACAATCATTTCACAATAGCCTTTTACATCTTTTCAAAGGCGACGACCAAATTGATAAAAATACACTTCTTAAGGGTTGGCCAACATGCATTTATTATTATTTTTATATTATTTTCATTGCCCAATGTTGGGTCCACTCTTCTAGGGGAGGGGGTTGGCCTAAAATTGAGAGCCCCATTAAAGACTTAAAAATTAATTTAATTTCAATTTTATTTCCCCAATCATGGGGCAGCCTAAGAGGGGGATCGACCGCATGAGAGAAACCATCTATTTATTTATTTAATTAGCCCCAATGCTCAAAATTGATTTTATTTTGAGGCCACAATTATTCCCAAGACACCTTTGACATCAAGGACAAGATTTTTCCAACAATCTCACCCTTTGTCATTGATGGAAACCTTGCAAAGAAATTATCTTGAAATACAACAAGATCATACCTCCCCCCTGACTGAATTGCTCTCATTGGCTAAAATGATCCTAGACTGACTCTACTCCTCCCTCTTTTACATTAATGACAAAGGGTATCCAAGGCTAACCAAATAGGATAATGAATAGCTCCCCCTAAACACATGCTTGTCTTGAAGAACTTAGTGAATGAATGAGAGTGATGTCCAATTTCTCCCTTAGGTACTCAAAGATCTCTTTTGGAAGAGGCTTCATGAAAATGTCTACAATCTGGTCCTTTGTAGCAACATACTCCAACTTTACTTCCTTCTCAAGTACTTAATCCCTCAAAAAATGATACTTAATCAGAATATTTTAGAGTAATCATGCATTACCTATTAATTAATTAATGTTTAATTGATTATTAGTCTAATTCATTTCATGCACTTAAGTTAACTTAGGAGTTATTTTTTATGTTAACTAAGAGCTTTTGTTGTTAGTTGAATTGAGTTGTTATTAAATTATTCTCTCTCATCACATGTGATGACGACACTTGTAATGATCTAATCCCTTTATCATTTAGGGTTGCTCCTATATAGCACTAAACCCTCACTATATTATCACAACCTTTCATAACATTTTCATAACATTTGAGGACTCTTGATCTCCTTGAAGATTCTTGAGGTTCATACTATAACTTTTTTCTTGTTGATGATATAACATATTATTGTTTGCAGATCTCTTGCATGGAAGGTTTATTTGTTTGTTGTTTGATCTTTTTTTGTAGAATGTCCATATGGTAAATGCTACATCTCACTGAAATGCATGGGTAACCATCCAGTGCATTTTCCTAGTACATAGGAACAAGAACTAGATACATAGATCACTCAAAAATTGAAACCAAGAAAGCATTAGCACTAACAGTAGAATCCCCCCATAATATGGTAAATTGAGAGCCAAGACAAGTACACTGAAACTATGTGAAACTAAGAAGTGCATGTAGGAGAACAAAGAACATTTGAATGTGAAACTAAAGAGTAGTTGCAAATAAAAGGGTGTTAGAGTTATCATACATTAGCTAATAATTAATTAATATTAATTGATTATTAGTCTAATTCATTTCATGCACTTAAGTAAACTTAGGAGTGATTTTTTATGTTATCTAAGTACATGTTAACTAAAGTGAGCTATTATTAGATTATTCTTTCTCATTGCATGTGATGCTGACACTTTTCATGATCTAATCTCTTTATCATTTAGGGTTGCTCCTATATAACACTCAACCCTCATTGTATTATCATACCCTTTGATAACCTATGAGAACTCTTGATCTCCTCAAATATTCTTGAGGTTTGTTTTATAGCTTTTTCTTGTTGATAATATAACATATTATTGATTGCAAAAATCTTGCATGGAAGGTGTCTTTGTTCGTTGTTCGATCTTGCATCTTGTGTTATTCATAATTTTAATATGGTATTAGAGCGTGGATTTAGTGAACCCCTTTTCAATTTATGAGGTTTTTATTGAAAGTATGAAGGTGTTGTCATTGATGTCAATAGGATGTCTACTTACTGATGTTGTCATTGATGTCAATTGTGTGCTAAAGAAGTTGTTACATGATGAAAATGTCAAGGATATTGAGAAAATTGTGAAAAAAGGAAAACAAGTTGTTGCAAGTTATGCATGTATAGTTGAAATATTGAGGAAGTGTTGTGAGTACGTAAAGCTATCTTTTGTTGTAATTTCTACAGATGAGTTGGAATGAAGTAATGAGTTGAGATGATGTCTCTGGTACTTGATTTCCAAGTGCTTTTGAGAAAATTTGATAAATAGAGAAAATAGTATTGTGCAAGTGTTTAGAATGTGCTCTAGATCATGCTTCACATTTCTTATGTATTGATGCTATGCCTGCATGGATTTGGTATGTTTCTCGAGGTTTTCAAAGGTTGTTATATTCATAATTTTTTGTTCTAGATCATTGGTGAGAGGAAGTTATGTTTACTAGTATGAGAACTGGTTTTGCAGTGTTGTATAGAGGTGTTGCAGAGAAATGTATTTGCTCCACATTTCTCCATAGTTTCTTTTCAGGACTTGTGGTTTTGAAGGAGAGTTGATGGTGTTGTTCTCTTGTTTGTGTCAAGAGGATTCATGGTTAGGTGTATCAGAAGTTTTAGAAGGGTGTACTTAATATTTAATGTGTTTTCATAGGTAACAGCCGACCTGGTGTCTACATTACATTAAAAAATGTTCAAGTATTAATGGATGTGTAGCATGGCGTATGAGACTTAATTTTGGGTCTTGATTAAGTGCTTTTTTGGTCCCCTTTCATTCCTATCCACTGCGAGAATGTTTAGGTGCCAACCTATTTTTAATTTGTAAATATAATGAATAGTTGTGACCTTCAAGAAGGTGTTTGAGGTTGAGGTTGATATAAATGTATAGGAGCAAATCTGTACCCCTTGTGTAAGTTCCCCTTTTGCATCCCTCCACCTTAGAAAATCAAACCCGAATGCAAAATTCCACATCACCCATTTGTCTCACATCCAATTGGTGCTTTTTTTTTTGTCAATGGGGAATATTTTTTTGGGGACGCGAGCACGACACATAGACATCTACATGGCGTATTGCCATCCTTGATAGATTCCTACCTCTAAAGTCTATAGGGACTTTAAATTCTCCATTGAGCATGAGTGTAAGTCTCTATGTCGACCATCTGACCCGAAAACAACTCTTTTCGTCCTAATCTCTCTTCAAATGCATAATTTTCACTATCACTTCATCTCTTTAGGATCTCTTGAGAAACCTTCTTCACAATTCTATCCATTCACTTGATCTCTTGAGCATTACAACAGCTTGTTACTCCATCAACTTTATCTTCATACATGTTGTGCTACTATAGAAGTTGCAAGTTTGGAGTCTTGTGAGACCTCCCTTTGTCACCGCTGCAACTGTGTCAACTTTTCCAAGCTCATTGTCTTGTATTATCCCTTCATTGGCCTTGAGTGCCTTTGGGTGGAGGTGGTATTGCTTCACTATCCTCTCTTTTTGTAGTTTGATAGGGTAACATTGTCTCTTTTGTAGTGTTCAATATTATCCTTTCTATTTTCTTTATTGTATTCTCTACTTCATGGCTTTCTTGGCTATTCATGGAGGTGGAAACACCAAAGTGGGGGTTTGATTGAGGCAAACCCTTATACATCCCAAAAATTTTCCCTCTCTTGGTTGTGTGTAGGTGAATGTGTGTGTGGAGATTGCTGGCGAACTAGACTCTTAGTGAGTTGGTCTTTGTCACCCTTACTTTCATCTACCTTATTTACCATTTATATAGTTATTTCTCATACTTTATCATTTTGTTCATTTCGTTAAACTTTGTTAGCTAGGCAGTTAGTAGGTTTTCTTGTTTCTCGCACTATACTTTTCAATTTTTGGTTGTATGGATGCCAATGCACCAGAGAGACGCCAGTGCATCATGCTGTCGTCCTTAGGCAGAGAGTTGTCTGAGGTGCAGTTTGGATTCCAGAAACTGGCTCGTCTAGCCCCATTCTGGTTTTTGGATCTATAGAGTGACAAAAGCTCTTGAGAGTGCTCTTCATTCTCCATCCTTTCCTTAAACACCCATTAGCTTGAGGTAAGATAGGGCAGCCCTCCGCTCTCAACTCTTTGTGACCTGGATCCTTGGTGTGATTGGTCCCCCTACCTTACATTTTTGGTGAACTCAATGTGAGTCATTTTGGTTCCATTTAGCGGTACTGAAAGTTCCTTTCCTCATATCCTAGGAGTGTTGTGGGTGTGAGTGTTGCAAGGCACCTAGCCTTGCAACCCTACGTACAACCTGTAGTGGCATAGTTGGAAGGTACCATAAGCATCATAGAATGAAAACTTAATTGGGTCGATGTCCAATTGCAAAACCTTTGGGGGTTCTGTGAAGGTCTCATTTAGTGTAAGTGATGGCCTCCTTTTTGCACCTACCCATCCCATCTATGCAACCTATGAGTAGTTCTCCTAGTATCACTTTCACCTCGTAGGACCTGTCGATGGGTTATAACAAAGATTCGTCTCCTCTATACATACCTGTACGAATCAACAAAAACATTGTAACATGTGTTCTTGTTGACTCGACGTGTTGGGTGAATGTCATTATTGAGGAGATTATGTTGATCAATTTCTTGCACAAAGATGGGTATGATGCATCTGAGAGTACCATCTGTATGCATAATGGAATTTTAGTACCCCCTTGGTTGCATCACCTTGTTGATCCTTGTTGGACCTAAATCAGTAAACTTACCCTTTAACATAATCCCAGGGTCCGAACTCTTCAGGGTGAAACTAGGTATCCCCTAGTTAGTCGCTATAAATGTAGTTCCCTTAGTTGTGCATAAGTGTTTTAAATTTATCCATGAGGGTACAATTCATGTAATCCATGACACCGGCTATAAACCATCAATTGCGCGTGGTAGCTATTCACTAGATCACTTTTGTCCTACAATCGTGGGTTTGCTTCCTCCTAGGATGAACCTCTTGTACCAAACCTATGTGAAGTACAAGAAGGGGTGCTTAATGCCTAAAGTGAGATACCCTCCTTCTCCCTATGTTGTCTTGCATAAGGCCTACTTGAAAGCTGACAATGATGCAACCATGGTTCGAAGAAGGGAGGAAGAGAAGCATGCTCAAGGTTCTTCTTCCTCCTCTTTTGTTGTCTCGATTGTCGCTTCCTCTCACCCTACTACAACATCATAGAATTCCACTCCTAGGCGATTGATAAAGAATCCTATGGTGCCTGCTTGGAAAAAGCCCAAGCGTCCAACATTCAAGCTTCTCATTCTACCCACAGTGCCTAGGCCCATTTGGTATAGTAAAGGGAAGGGTCCTCACGGGGAGTCCTCTATTTCTCAGCCTCCATGGCCTCCTACCACTCTTTCTCCCAAGGTAGTGAATGGGAAGAGGCCCATCGTCGAGGAGTTAAAGCGTCCCCCCTTACTATCGCTCCAACCTTCTCTCAATCTCTCCCTCTTTCTCCCATCCAAGATTCTCTCCCTTTGTCAAAAACGATTATGATGGAAACTTTGATGGTCAAGCAAGAGCCTTCTATTCCATCTCAGCTCCTAGCCTCTAGCTCCCAAAGTCACAGGAACCACCTTGTGCATGAGCGCAAATGTCAGTGAAAGGCTTTGGTTTCCAAGAAGACTGATTTATAGAGGAAGGAAGGGGAGCCAACCACCCCTGTTTCAGAGCCTGCTATTGTGTCCTCCTCTCTCATCCCCTCTGCTTTAGTTCTGTCAGCCTCAGTGCTAATTTTAGCTCATGTTGCGAGAATAAACACCCTAGACCCTAAAAAGGTGCAAGTTTTTATTGCTTCATTAGTTGAACCCCCTCTCTTGATGTCCCTTTCAGACATCCCATCATTCTCAAAGCTCGTGGACATGCCGAACACCTCAATGGTGTCCTCTGCTGTTTTATCCTCCTCCTTTGTGCCTTCTGCCTTGTCTGTGAGGGTCTCGTACCCTTCAACAAAGAGGAAGGTGGAGGATGGCCCCGCTAGCAATGAGAATCAAAGGAGGAGTCCACCCTCTTCAAAGGGTGGTTCTGCATTAGCATGTGTCATCCTTGTGACAAAGGAAGTTTTGACATCCCATGAGTTCATCACTTCTCCCGAGTCACTTGGTGAGCCTAGAAGTGAATCTCGAGTGCTACCCCCTCATCCGTTGGGGTAACACATAGCACTCTTATGAAGTACATGTTTAACTCTTTGGACAAGGTCTCGACCCTTTTAGCAATCTTTGCGAAGTCCCTGACCTTTTCCCCATAGGAAATGAGTGAAGGATACCTTGAAGAGTCTCCTTCCTTGGCTCTTGTTGTGGGGGGGTTGGAGGGTTCCCCCTTGACATTCCACCTTTGTAGGCTCGTCTACCTTCCCCATATAATGATTTAGATTGGGAGGTCGATGACCTCTTGGTTGATGAGTATTAGGGGAGCACCTCTTCTTTATCTTTAGTGTAGAGTGTGTGTGTGTGTGTGTGTGTTTATATTCCCTCATACTTGCATTATGTGTCCCTGGATGACCCTTGTCACCCTTATAGGTGCTTGGATACATATGTGATTGTGTGTTGTAAAAATTCCTTTATTTGTGGCATCATTATTCCTTTGTTATGTGTATTTATTTTTGAAAAATTGTGGACGATGAAAAGTATTGGGGGCATTTATGCTTCCCTTCCATGTTGACCCAATTTTTTATTTTTACTTTTTTTTCTCATGCATTCTTCATATGGTCTGATATAGTAGGGGGTTGATGATAGTTCATTAAATATACTATTATTATACTTATATATTTATGAGTAGCTCTGACCTCAAAATATCAGATCGCCCTTGTGCCCCTTGTTTGTGATGTCATTGTTTCTTTTTACAATAATGTTATCATTTTCTCTTCTTTGCTTGATCTGTGATGTTGTGGTGCTCGTGTGTTGTCCCTTGTGTGTGCGACAACATTACCATAGTGACATCTCGATATGTTTCATGGGCCACAACATCACTTTTTCATTCTTTCTTTTCTCTCCTTAGGATGACACGTGCCTTTGTGTTCGACACACACCATCCTAAGGGGGGGCTATCATGTCAACTTCAATTTTCAAAAAATGTATTTGATGGCCAACGAATCTTTTCTCAAAAATATTTGCAAACTTTTTTCAAAAATCACATTCTCAACTTGGACCCCTAGCGAAACATGTTTTCTTCATCACGGGTTTGCAAAGAAATAACTTGAGGAAATTTCCTTCGAGGAGCGAGCAACTTTCCTACAGGAGAAGCCTTGAACTTCCCCTCATGAGGAGGCATTTTCTTCCTTTCGAATTCCTTGATGAAGTGAACACCTTTCAAAAGGATTCCTTGATGTTGAATTGATTTACGAAAATAATTCTTGCACTTTCAAATAGTGTGTCCCTTGAGTGGACCCCCTTTTCTTTTGAAGGGTTCCCGAGGGACCCCTTTGAATGATCTTCCTTCAATTGTTTGACTTTCTGATTTTTTTCCTGCATGGCTACTTTTTGTTTTCTAAAATGTTTTGTCTGTGGATTAACATGTTGCTTTGCAGGTGCGCCTATTAACATGTTACATTGGGCCTCCTTTAGGAGAGAGTACCTGGGGGGTTCCTTCTTTGCAGGTCTAAGGGCCTATGAAGTGCTTACATCTAGTGGGATTTGTCCATCATTGTTCTATAAGCCTTTAATGTACTTTGTTCAACTTTGTAGTTTCAAGGAGCTACAGAGTCCTTTGCTAGAACTTCCTTAGGAGAGAGTACTTGTGGAGTCCTTTGCCTACCCTTCACTTTCACATTCGCCAGATTGTAGTCTGCTTCCTCGACGGTTCAGGTATACCTTTCTAATTCTTTGATCTACTTTACCAAAGCCTCATTGATGCTCGTGCTCGCTAAAGTCAGGGAAAAATGTATAGGAGCAAATTTGCACCCCTTGTGTAAATTCCCCTTTTGCATCCCTCCACCTTAGAAAATAAAACCCCAATGCAAAATTCCACATCACCCATCTACCTCGCATCCACTTGGAACCTATTTTTTGTGTCTGTGGGGGAATATTTCTCTGGGACACAAGTGCAACACGCAGACGTCTGTGCAATGTGCTACCGTCCCTGACAAATTCCTACCTCTGGAATTTGCAGGGACATTACATTCTGCATTAGGCATGAAGCGTAACGTCTTTGTGTCGACCATCCAACCCAAAAATGACTATTTCCCTCTTAATCTCTCTTCAAATGCATAATTTTCACTATCACTTGTAATAATGGAAAAAGTAGCCTTTTCCTTGCTTGGTTTGATAATTGACATTAAAACAGAATTAGTGATGTCTCAGAGTGGTGTTGTAATTTGTTGTATACATACACACTATTCTAGGACCTTTATTTGACTAAAACATGTCTTAATTGATCCTTTACAAAGGTGTTGTAAAGTGTTGTAACACACTTTCACACTTTTCTAGGATGCATTTTCTTAATTAAGCCTTATGGGCCCCTTTCTAAATAAAATGTACATAATGTGTACCTTGTTTAAGTGTTGTATAGTGTTATTAAACACATTTATCTAGGTGGTTCTAATTAATTATGGTTAATTGGAGTAATTAACCACCTTTTGATTCAAATTTAGGCCTTAATTTTGACACCTCCTAAAGATCTATCTTGACATTCATAACTTAATTAACAAAATATTTCATTGGGAAAATTTTGGTCCTAATAAGTTGAGCTAGGACCCAGTCGCCCTTGTTGGCGAATGGGTCCTCCCTTAACATGACCCCCTTTTTTCAAATGATTTGAAATGGGTTTTTATCACTCTTTCAATCCCATGGGGTTAGGTCCTGGTAAATTGAGTCATGACCCATTTTCCCAAGGTGGCAAGTTAGTCCTCCCTTGATGAGACCCCCCTTTTTGAATTTTATTTTGGTAGGAATTTAATTGTCTTTCTTTCCAAATATGGTGTCAGCCTTAATTCTTTGAATTTTAGAGTTAATCTCCTAATCTAGTATAAATAAGGGGTTAATTCACATTGTTTCTACTAACATAATCTAGCAAGCATTCAAGCATTCAAGTGATCAAGTAGTAGAGCATTACAAGAGCATTTTCAAGGAATTTCAAGGTAGATTTCAAGAGCTTATTGTAGCAATTCAAAGTCGTATCATCATGTCAAGGGTTTAATGCATTCATGCATGTGGTTGAGCTAGGATAGTTAATGATGCATTGAGGATCTATTTACAAGCATCATTTCACATCCAATATCTACATTCTTCATGGCCACTACATGTTAGTATGTATATTTGTTTCACAAGACATCATCTAAGGTTATATCATTTACATATTTCATGGTCATGCTTCAATTCATTCATTTCAACATTTGGTTTAATTACCTACAAGGGGTTTGACTGAGGAAAACCCCCATTCATTAACAAACAAGTTTTTCTACCCTTGAGTGTGTGTTTGTAGATTTATAGGTTGAAGATCACGTTGAGAAAGATTTGGAGCAAGATTGTCAAAGTTGCAAAGTTGTCATTCAAAGTGCAAGATCATGGAAAGAGCTCTATAGAATTGCATATAGACTTACATAACTTGATAACAAGGAATTCAAGAGTGCATAAATGAAGGAACAAAACCTTGAAATTAGTTTTCCAAAACCCTAAAAGGACCCATTTTCCACTAAAGGCGAATGAGTCCTCCATAGCTCAAAAATAACTTTTTGGCTAGGTACACAGCTTTTTATGCTCTAAAAACATCCCCCGCATATGTTATAACAGTTAGGTTGCATTTATGCTTGTTATTGGCATCTTATTTTATACATAATTGAATGTTTCATAGTGAAAATTAGTTATTTTATCACTTTGATCCATTCACCTTGGTGGTAAACCCTATTTTTCTATGTTTCATCACTTCATCTCTTTATCATCTCTTGAGCAATCTTCTTCACAATTCTAGCCATTCACATGATATTTTGAGCATTACAGCAGCTTGTTACTCCATCAACTTCATCTTCATGCATGTTGTGCTACCATAGAAGCTATGAGTTTGGAGTCTTGTGAGACCTCCCTTCGTCACTGTTGCAGTCGTGTCGACTTTGCCAAGCTCATTGTCTTGCATTCTCCCTTCATTGGCCTTGAGTGCCTTTGGGTGGAGGTAGTATTGCTTCACTATCCTCTCTTGTTGTGGTTTGATAGGGTAGCATTGTATGTTTAGTATTGTTCAATACTCTCCTTTCTATTTGTTTTATCATATTCTCTACTTCATGGCTTTCTTGGTTGTCTGTGGAGGTGGAAACACCAAAGCATGGATTTGACTGAGGAAAACCCCTGTACAACCCAACATTTTTTCCTCTCTTGGTTGTGTGTAGGTGAACATGTGTGTGGAGCTGGCTAGCGAATTGGACCCTCAGTGTGTTGGTCTTTGTCACTATTACTTTCATCTACCTTCTTTACCATTTATATAGTTATTTCTCGTACTTTATCATTTTGTTCATTTCGTTAAACTTTGTTAGCTAGGCAGTTAGTAGGTTTTCTTGTTTCCCACATTGTAATTTTCACTTTTGGCCATATGGACACCAGTTCACTAGAGAGACTCCAACACATCATGCTATCATCCTTGATTCGTGTTGTCATCCTCAGGTAGAGAGTTGTCTGAGGTGTAGTCTAGATTCCATAAACTGGCTCGTCTAGCTCCATTTTGGTTTTTGGATTTGTAGAGTGATAGAAGCATTTGAGAGTGCTCTTCATTCTCTATCCTTGCCTTAAACCCCCATTAGCTTGAGGTAAGATAGGGTAGCCCTCCGCTCTCAGCTCTCCATGACCTAGAGCCTTGGTGTGGTTGGTCTCCCTACCTTACAATAAATAAGAGTGGATTTGTGAATTGTAAGGGAGAATGAAAAGAGAAGAAAGATAGGTGCGAGGTCAATGCAAGTGATGTGTGTGATGCAAATTTGAGTAAAGTAGTGCAAACTTCAAAGTATTGGATTCTAGAATGCAATGAGCCGAAGGTGTCTAAAATCTTTCAAACAAGACTGTGATAGTGTTGGAGCATTGTGTTGGATTCCTTGTTGCATTGAGAAAGTGTTCTTTGTGTAACATTTCTCTTCTATCTTCTTGTTCTTTCTGTGGTAGTGAGCCGTGATTGTGAGTCTTTTTGGAATGTGTGTCTTATTCTGGCAGTGAGCCCTTTTGTACTAGTTCTGCAATTATTTATATTGTAAGATAATCCTCATCATGGTTTTTCTCTCATTGGGTTTTCCACGTAAATATGGTGTTCTCTTGTGTATGGTGAGCTATTATTTTGGTTTTTGTTATCTACATTTCATGTTTAATCATTATAAAAGAATAAAGGTTTAATGAATGCATGTGGATCTAATTATTGTTGAGGGTTTTGATTAGATACAATTGATTCACTCCCCTCTCAATTGTCTTGTTCATTCAACAATTGGTATTAGAGCTTGGTTCCTTGGGGAAGAGATTGACTGCTTGAGGTAGATCGAAGATGGAAAACAAGGTTACTTTGGAATGCCCTCATAGATTATGCATTTTGGAAGACAAAGATGGAAGGATATCTGATAGTTCAGGGATTTGAGGTTGAAAAGGCTTATCATATTGCATATACTCCACTTGCAAATGGTACAAGTACAAGTGCAGAGATTAAGGTGAATGAAATCAATGCTAAGGCAAGATTTATTATTGTGAATAGTCTTTCAAATACTGAATTAGTAAAAGTTACGAGTTTGAAGATTGCTAAAGAGATTTGGGATAAGCTGGAAAGCATTTATGAAGGAGATGAAAAGGTAAACATGCAAAGTTGCAAATTTTGAAGGCACAATTTGAGACCCTACATATATTTGAAGATGAAACAATCAAAATGTACAAGCAGAGAGTTGATGAGATGGTGAGAGCAATGAGAGGTTTTGGTGCACAAGTCAAAGAATCTAAAGTGGTAAAGAAAGTTCTCATATCACTTCCCGATTCTTATAGTAAAAAGGTGTTTGTTATTGAGGAAATTGCAAATCTTGATACTTATTCTAGAGATCAAATGATTGGTACACTAACTTCTTTTGAAATGAGGAAAAAGGGTTTGAAAAATGGTATAGATGTAGAGACTGCTTTCAAGGTCGGAGTATCAGAGAAGGTTGAAGATTCAGATAAGGAAGATCTTGATGATGTGGAAGCTAATTTTGTAAGAAGAATGAATAAGGGCACCGGTAAGTACAAATGTAAATTACCTTTCAAATGTTTTAGATGTGGTGATATAGGTCATTATGCTTCTAGATGTCTGGAGAGAGCTTCTAGATGTTCAAAGAGAGCTGTAAACAACAAGAGTAAGGAGAATAAAGGAAAGATGATTAAGAAAGCTTACTACGTGAGAGAAGATGTTATTTTTGATGATGAATCTAATTATGGATACTTCAATGACAATGAATGCTTGTTTGTGGCTATAAAAGAAGAACCTACTTCTACTAACTTTGAAAGTTGTGTGAAGGAATGTGTTTTAGAGAAGAAGGGTAAGATTGAAGGAACTTTGGTATCTGCTTTTCATGTTAAAGAAGATAAGAATTATTGGGTTGCTGACAATGGCTACTCTAATAACATGACCAGAGACAAAAAAGTAAGTTTGTTAAACTTGAAAAATATGGTGGAGGACTAGTTAAATTTGGAGATGATTCAAGAGCTAAGATTTGTGGAATAGGTTCAATCTATTTTGATGGCAAGAATAGCATTGATAATGTTTACTATGTTAAGGGTTTAAGGAATAACATTTTGAGTGTTAGAAAAATGTGTAGCAAGGGATATAATCTTGTGTTTAAGGATGAAACATGTGAGATCACAAAAGGGCCCAGAACTGCGATTGTTGTTGGTAAGAGAACAGATGAAAACATTTATCGGCTTAAGGGTGTTGATGGTCATTGCTTTATGTCATAGATTAGTGACAATTGATTATGGCATAAAAGGATGTACCATGAATTTTGATAATTTGGTGAGAATTAGTTCAGTTCATGCAGTGAGAAACCTACCAAGAATCACAAAACCTATCAATGTTGTCTGCAGATATTGTCGGTTTGGAAAGCAAGTAAGGAGTAGTTTCAAGGGAAAGGAACAATCTGCTATCAAACTACTAGAATTAATTCATACAGATCTTTGTGGTCCTACAATTTAAGTGAGAAGTCTATAAGGTGACAAGTACTTTATGCTTTTGATTGATGATTATTCTAGAATGACATGGGTTACTTTTCTTAGAGAAAAATATGATGCACTAGATAAATTCAAGGCATATAAAGCTATGGTTGAGAATGAAATGGATTTGAAAATAAAATGTTTAAGGACTAATAGAGGTGATGAATTCACCTCCAATGAGTTTAACATGTTTTGTGAAGTTCATGGAATAAAGAGGCATTTGTTTTCCCCTAGAACTCCTCAGTAGAATGGAGTGGTTGAGAGGAAAAATCAGACGATTCAAGAAGCTGCTAGGACTATGATGAAAGAGGAAAATCTACCAGAAGTCTACTAGAGAGAAGCTATTCATATTGTTGTTTACATACTTAATATATTATAAGCCAAAGCTAACAACGCAAAGACTCCCTATGAGTTATGGTATGGAAGGATTCCTACTATGAAGTACTTTAGAGTATTTGGAAGTAAATGTTATATCAAAAGAGAAGAAGAAAACTTAGGAATGTTTGATGCAAGATATGATGAAGGAATCTTCCTTGGATATTCTATTAAAAGAAAATCTTACAGATGTTACAACAGAAGGCTAAGAAAGATAGTTGAAAGTACAAATGTTAAGGTTAATGAAAACTTGCATAATCCAATTGCAGTGGATGGATATGTGTTAGATGAACTTGATTGTAGAGAAGTAGAATAAAAATATGATAAAGAAGATGCGCAGAATGAAGAGGAAGAAGCTCCAGAGAATGCCCCTAAGACCCCTAATTATGTGCAAGAGAATCATTTTGAAGAACAAATCATTGGAGACAAAAGGAAAGGTGTATTGATAAGAAGCAAATCTACTGAAGTTGAGGTAAATATGTGTTTTCTTTCTAAGGTTGAACCAAAAACAGTGAGTGAAGCATGTAAAGATGAACAATGGATGAAGGAAATTAAAGAACTTATACAAATTGACAAAAATCAGACTTGGGAATTAGTTTCTAGACCAAGCAACAAGAATATAATTGGAATTAAGTGGCTGTTTAGAAACAAACTAAATGAGAATGGAGAAGTGGTAAGGAATAAGGCAAGACTTGTGTGCAAGGGTTACTCACAAGTGGAAGGAATAGATTTTGAGGATACATTTGCTCTTGTGGTTAGGATGGAAGCTATCCAAATTTTTTTGGCATTTACTACATACAAGGACTTTAAAGTTTATCAGATGGATGTGAAATCTATTTTTTTGAATGGTGAATTGGAAGAAGTTAACATGGAACAACCAAGAGGATTTTAGTTATTAGATCAACCAGATATGGTATGCAAATTGGAGAAGGCACTGTATGGGTTGAAGCAAGCTCCTAGAGCTTGGTATGCAAGATTGGACAAATATTTGATACAACAAGGATTCAGTAAAGGCGTCATAGATAGTAATCTTTATTTTAAAATTGAGGAAGACTAGATCTTGACAGTGGTTATGTATTTGGATGATATTATCTTAGATGGAAATGAAGCTATGTGTAATAAATTTGCTAAAGAGATGCAAAAAGAGTTTGAAATGTCAATGTTTGGGGAGATGAATTTCTTCCTTGGGATACAAACTAATCAAACATATAAAGGTATTTTCATTTCATAGTCTAAGAATGTTAAAGAGATGTTGAAGAAGTTTGGAATGGATGACTCCAAACCTGTATGCATTCCTATGGTGACTGGTTGTAAATTAAGAAAAGATGATAATTCACCTAAGGTTAATCAGAGAAAATATAGATATATGATTGGTAGACTGCTATATCTAATTGCTACTAGACAGGATATCATGCTCATGGCTAGATTTCAAGAAGATCCTAAAGAAACACATGTTGCAGGAGTAAAGAGGATATTCAGGTATTTAAAAGGCACTCTAGATTATGGCTTATGGTATCCTAAGGATAGTGATTTCACACTAAGTGCTTATACAGATGCAGATTGAGCTAGTTGTGTTGATGAAAAGAAAAGTACAAGTGGTGGTTCATTCTTTCTTAGATGTAGATTAGTGTCATGATAGAGTAAGAAGCAAGATTTAGTTTTTTTGTTTGTTGCAGAGTCTATGTATATTGCAATAGCATCATGTTGTACACAGGTGTTATGGATGAGACATACATTGAAGGATATCAGAGTTGTATATGATGAGCCTATATCTATCTTTTGTGACAATACAAGTGCAATTAAAATTTCAAAGAATCTAGTGATACATTCAAGGACAAATAATATATTTATTAGTATCACTTTCTGAGAGAAAAGGTTCTAGAGAATGAGGTGAAACTTGAGTATGTACCTACAAAGGATCATATTACTGACATATTTACTAAGGCTCTTTCTAAGGATACTTTTGAGTATCTTCGAGAGAGGTTGGGGTTATTTCTTGTCCTTCGTTGAACTAGATGCATATGGAGATGCATCAGTCTAGTGGATCTATGGATCTATTCCTTGTCTAGAATGATGTTGGTGGCTACCTCTCAAGGGGAGTAGGTAGTGTCATGTGTTGTCATTGAGTTTTTGATTTGATTGGGTATACTCCTAAGGGGGAGTATTCAAGAGCAGGTATATTGGTTCAATGTCATAGGGGGAGAAAGTATCATGTGAAAAAGTGTAAGGTATTAGTGGAGAAATTTGTGTATATTGTCAAATCATTCAGGGGGAAGAAAATAAAGTGTGTTTAGAGATGTTGTGTTGTCTTTGATGGTTTTTCACATCATGTGTTGTCCATCAATGACAAAGGGGGAAGTATCATGTGAAAATGTGTAAGGTATCAGTGGAGAAAGTTCTGTATATTTTCAAATCATTCAGGGGGAAGAAAAGAAAGTGTGTTCAAAGTTGTTGTGTTGTCTTTGATGGTTTTTCACATCATGTGTTGACATCAATGACAAAGGGGGAGATTGTTGCGAGTATGAAGGTGTTGTCATTGATGTCAACAATATGTCTATTGACTGATGTTTTCATTGATGTCAAATATGTGTTAAGGAAGTTGTTGCATGATGAACATGTTGAGGATATTGAGAAAATTGTGAAAAAGAGGAAAACAGGTTGTTTCAGGTTGTGCACATATAGTTTAGATATTGAAGAAGTGTTGTGAGTACATGGAGCTATCTTTTGTTGCAGTTTCTGGGGATGAGTTGGAATGAAGTAATGAGTTGAGATGATGTCTTTGGTACTTGATTTCCAAGTACTTTTGAGAAAATTTGATAAACAAAGAAAATAGTATTATGCAAGTGTTTAGAATGTGCTCTAGATCGTGCTCCACATTCTTCTATATTGATGCTATGCCTGCACAGATTTGGTATGTTTCTCAAGGTTGTTAGAGGTTGCTATATTCAAAATTTTGTGTTCTGGATTGTTGGTGAGAGGAAGTTATGTTTACCAATATGAGAACTGGTTTTGCAGTGTTGTACAGAGGTGTCAGGGAGAAATGTATTTGCTCCACATTTCTCCGCAATTTCTTTTTAGGACTTGTGGTTTTGAAGGAGAGTTAATGGTGTTCTCTTGTTTTTGTCAAGAGGATTCATGGTTAGGTGTATCAGAAGTTTCGAAAGCATGTACTTAATCTTTAATGTGTTTTCACGAGTAACGACCAACCTGATGTTTACACTACATTTGGAAATGATCAAGTATTAATGGATGTGTAACGTGGCATGTGAGACTTAATTTTGGGTCTCGATTAAGTGTTGTTTTGGTCTCCTTTCATTCCTATCCACCATGGGAATGTTTAGGTGCCGACCTATTTTGAGTTTGTAAATATAGTGAATAGTTGTCGAGCTTGGAGAAGGGTTTTGAGGTTGAGGTTGATATAAATAAGAGTGGAGTTGTGAATTGTAAGGGAGAATGAAGAAAGAAGCAAGATACATGCGAGGTCAATGCAAGTGATGTGTGTGATGCGAATTTGAGCAAGGCAATGTAAACTTCAAAGTAGTGGATTCCTAAATGTAGTGAGTCAAAGGTGTTCGAAATCTTTCAAACAAGACAACAAAAGTGTTGGAGAATTGTGGTGTATTCCTTGTTGCATTGAGAAAGTGTTCTTTGTGTAACATTTCTCTTCTATCTTCTTGTTCTTTCTGTGGCAGTGAGCCTTGGTTGTGAGCCTTTTTGGATATTGTGTCCTATTCTGGAAGTGAGCCCTTTTGTACCAGTTTTACAGTTACTTATATTGTGAGCTAATCCTCAACATGGTTTTTCTCTCATTGGGTTTTCCACGTAAATATGGTGTTCTCTTGTGTATAGTGTTGTTATTTTAGTTTATGTTATTTGCATTTCATGTTTAAATTATAACAGAATAAGGGTTTAATGAATGCATGCAGATCTTATTACTGTTGAGGGTTTTGATGTTTTGATTAGATACAACTGATTCATTTGCCCCCTCTCAGTTGTCTTGTTCATTCAACAATTTTTCTTCAACTAGGGTATAGGCTTCAGATCTATAATCTCCATTACTTTTTGCAATTTTTAGAGGTAGGCATTTTTTAGGTGCATTTTGACATGAAAAGGACCTCATCGTTGCGTTCAGAAGACCAATTTGATGAATTTTGACTGTAAAATTTCCCATACTTTTCGTTAAGAGCTTCTAAGGAAATTTTTTTTGTATAGTGGTCGTACGACCCCTGTTATACGGATACAAGTTTAGTTTTTTTAAAATTAAACTAGAAAATAGTTTAAATTAAAATAGTTTATTTTAGTTTTTTTCAAAAAAATAAAAATAAAAGGGGCGGCCTAGAGAGTACCCATAGTACTTATGCTTGCAGGCCTTCAAGCCCCTCTATTGGGTGCGGCCCCTTGTGGCCTCACCAACGGGGGTTCATAATCATCAACGACCATTCTAAAGCCAACCGACTTGTTCAGTGTTGGCCGATGGTGGGACTTCCGACCCATACAACTTTTATCGGCCATCAGAAAACTCTTTTTCGACTACCAAATGGCATTTCTTGACAGTGACTTTTTTTTCAACTGAAGGAATTTTTTTGCATATTTTGACGAGTATCGGAATATTTTGGCTAGTCCAGTTTATAAGGCGTATTTTTTTTCTAGGTGGTAGGGAAATATTCCCTGAAATATTTTGCTAATGTCAGTGATATGATCAGCGGGACATGGCCCTTTTCAATCCCTCTTTTTCCTTAAAGGAGCATTTTTATTGTTGGCCATAACTTGGATGCATGATATTGAAATTTGGTGAACAAGATATTGTTGAAAAGTTGGTTTAGTTGACTTTCCAATGGTGTGGATCTCATCGTCATTTTTTACTATTGGCACATTCTGACTGTTGAAATCAAAGGTGTTGTTTTCACTCCCGAGCTTATAATTCTTGACTCGTTTCTTCGTGTTTTGTGATTCCAGCAAGGTTGGAACAATCTTTTCAAAGCTTTTCATAGCCATCCATGCACTTTTTCCAAAAAAGGTTTAGGTACATTTTATTTAATTTTTTGTGTTCACATTCTAGTAAATTACTTGGACGTTTTAACTTCTAGAAACTTCTTGTTTGTGTGGGATGACTTGGTTTTGGTTGTTTTATATGTATTTCCAACATTTTGTCCTATTTGAGCATTGTAGACATCTTTTGCATGCAATTTCTTTTTTATAGACACACTAAGATAATGTGCAATTCTAGTGTATACTTTTTGGGGATTTTCACACATTTTGTTGTGCCTTTTGTACTCACACTATTTTATAAAGTGTCATGGGGGGTTTGTTGTGTGAGCCTTGTATTTGCAATCAAAACCTTGTATACCTTCATGTTTGTGTGATTTGGTTTCACACCCATTTATTTGCAGGTACTCTTTAGTTGTAGGTTCAAATGTTATTTTTTCTCCTACATGCACTTCTTGGTTTCACATAATTTTAATGCACCTATTTTGGCTCTCCCTTTTCACATTATGGGGGGGTTTCAACTGTTGGTGCTAATGCTTTTTTGGTTTCATTTTTTGAGTGATCTATATATCTAGTTCTTGTTCCTATGACTTGGGTGGAAGCAATGATTGGTTACCTATGCATTTTGGTGAGATGGAACATTTACCATATCAACATTCTTCAATTCTTATTTTTGGAGGAAACCTTCTATTATCATTTGATCAACGTTCTTCAGACTATTAGTGCCTGTATTTTTGTTATGTGGATTTTTTCCTTAAAATAAGAGAAAACTATGAAATAACCCTTTAGAATTAAAAGGGAGATAGAAAAATTAAGGATATTATGATCCTTTGGTTAAGAGAGATTAATAAAGAATATGTATAAACTCTTTAAAAGGGGAAGAATAATTATTTAGTAATTAATTAATAAAAGACAACCCTTGTGAAAGGGTGTGATGGTTTAGAAACCCCACCTTAAGGCTTATATAAAGCATTTGTGTGAGATTTGGAAAGGCATGGAAAACATTCAAGGATGGAGAACATTTAAGGAAGAAAGTGGTTTGGCGAGCTATGGGCATTGGAGGAGGGGGCACTTAAAGTGTATCCAACTCGAGGTACAAAGTGCACCCAAGATTGTCCTGGCTAGGGTTGTTGTGCATGTTGAGTAGTTATTATGAAGCGTGTTGTATACATGTTGAGCAATTACTCTGGAGCATGTTGTAAACATGTTGAGTAATTACTCTAGAGCATGATGTGTACATTATGGGTAATTACTCTGGAGCAGGTTGTGCATTTGTGTTGAGCATTGTTCTATTGAACCAACACTTGTGTAGAGTGTAATAGTGTGTTATGTTTTGAAAGGAACTGTTTCCTCCTAGATTTTCCCATAGCAAGATCCACTACCACTGACATCTTCTTAGGGTTTGAAAGACCTTTCCAAGACCTATGATTCAAATACGTAGTAAACTCAATTCTAGGATACCTTTTATAAATGAGATGGAGTTGATTTAATTAAATTCTTTAATGATGTTATTTATTCTCTTATAGTCATATCTATATTGTTGAATGCCAATTTATGTATTATTGATGATATTTTTATGTGCTTAAATCTTAAACTAGATAACATTGATTAGTTAGCATTTTTTTGTGCATTTGTATCTAATTTATAATCTTTAAACTTAATCCATAACATTAATAAATTCACTACTAATTATACATATTAAAATTATCCAATTTAATACTTGGGAAAAAGCAGTATTACATTTGGTATCAGAGCCAAACAAAGAACTTACTAAACTAATATTTGATATTGATCATTCAGAGAAGCTATTTAAGAAGGCAAATTGTCCCATTTGATTCTAAAAAAAAAAATTGCCTCGTCCACATGTAGTAAATTATCTCTTCCAAACTGTTGCTATCAGCACAATAACTTCATCTAGTACATGGAACATCAAAATGAAATTTAACAAATAATAAACAAATTATTTGAGCATTATAGTCTAGTAATTATTGATGTCTTTAAGTATTTGAAGAACCAAAATGTCACAAACCAACACACAAAGAAACATAATTTTTTTAATGGTCTAAATATTAAGACATCTTTCAATTTACTTTTAGACACCAAATTTTGAGACACTTAATAAAACTAATGATCTATACTAATATAAAGTATAATATTTTTCATTAAGTCAGGAAAGTAAAATATATAAAACTTGAATAACAAAATGAAATAACAAATATATACAAATAGTAGTTGTACATCACTAGAATATGATACAATCATTATAGCTTTATGATTTCTTATACAAAGTGTAAGGTTATTCTCAAAAGTTGCAATCTTCCGTGATACCTTTTCAGGCAACCAATTAAACTCACTAAATTCAACTTTTTATTGGAGCTTATGGTTTATTTCCTTCACATCTGCCAATACAATATAAACAAGCTAGATATTAAATAGTATGAATTGACACACTTGGCTACTGCTAGAGAAGAATCATATAAGTATACAAAAATTACTAAGATCCATCCATCAAATTTTTTTAATGAATATAAGCACAAAGACAATCTAGCCATGTAAAGAAATACAAACTTTTGACAGTGATGATCTGGTTTCTATGATTGTGTCATTTGACTGTAGATATTATGTTTGATTCTCTAAAGTTAGATATGTAGATATTGACCTTAACTCGAGCATAGTATTTTGCTCATTAGTAGTCTTTTTAGTTTCATCGACTCATGTTAAAGAAGTCAGCATAGAGTAAGGTATTGTTAACAGAAGAAATCTTGAAACAAAAGTTAAATAAATAGTTGATAGCTCGGGTGCTGCATCTCATAACTCATTTTTTAATTTTTTTATAGTTACTAGGTTGATTATGAGGGCATCCTCTACATGCCTTATTTTAAAATATTAAAAAGAGAATGACCTAAAAATGACAGACACCCTTACAACTATCTCTATAAGCTAAAATTTGTTATGCTAACCCAAAAATATTGCACATTATATTACTATATAAAGTTATAGAATTTTTCATATATTTTATAATTTTTATAATACAATTATTAAATTGCGAGGTTAAAAAATTTGATCAAGATGAAAACATATAGTTATACTTCATTCCAAACTATCATATGTGATTGACATGGGTAAAGCTAGAAAGTGATATAGCTAACATTATCTAAGTAACTTTCCCATCCTTAAACAAAAAATGGTTCTATACATGAGTGACCCTTAAATGAAGACATAAATATCAATTTTCTAGGATATGGGATGCCATGGCTTATTAATGGTGCCAATTCTCTTTTACTAGGGTTTGCCTCTTGCATTTACTTCTTATTCTGTACACCTCAACCTTAGTCTTATCTCTTCACGTGAACAATGGTAGAGCTACCGTATCTCATTAAATGTGTTTTTCTTTCCTCAATTACTTGTTTCCTTTTTTTATTGTTTTATAATGTGGTTGTTGTTGGTTAAGGATGTGACATTATCAGCCTACCACAAGCTCTATTTCATTGGTAATGGGCTTTCACTTGACTAAGGGAGCTCCAATAATCATTTTGGCACTCATACTAAAACTTTTATGGAATGGGATTTCGAGGTTTTTTTTTTTTTGTATTGAGGAAATGCATTACAAAGAATAAAGAGCAGTTAAAAAACTGCAATAAGAGACTGTACCCAAAGAGGAAACATTACACCATAGAGAGTTGTACAAACTACCACAACTCGAAAAAACAAGACAAATATGCACATCAGCAACTTAAACCGTTCCAATATGCTAGAATAATACAACAAAGACAAAGTACATGAGCATTAAACATCATGGAAGATAGAACTTAGACTCTGGCCAAAACAAACTCCCTTTTTGCTCAGCAATTGTCCAACTTGCAGCTTGATTTGTCCAATCTGATAACTCAAAGTAAGGTTCTTCAAGGCGTCATTTTGAAACAAAGGAAATAAGGCAGCAAGACAGAAAAATATATCAGAGTAAAGCCTTAAAAATATAGCTTCCTGATGAACATCATTGATAGTGAGAACAACTTTGCATCTATTTCTCCATATATATAACAAAATAACATGTCTCACACAATCAGCAACTCGATTATTATAAAGGCCAACCCCAAGAAGAGCTTCTTTCCAACATAACTTATGAGTGAAAATAGCAGAAAAATCATTGAACACAAAATTCCATAACCTTTTAACCAACTGGCTATTCGAAAAAATATGTTTCATATTTTCATGCCTGTGACAAAATGGGCAGTTAGTTGGCTAGATCATAATACATTTTAGCCTGTCCCCAACGGGCAGTTTAAAGTGTAGTATCTTCCAGGAAATTAACTGAGCATCGGCATTAACTTTAGATTTTCAAATTTGAGCAGATAATTTTAACCAAAATTTCTCACTAAACCTGCACTTCCATTTAGAATTCAATCATGATTTCAAGGAGAGATTAGGAAGCAGCTGCAAATATATCTTTTTTAGAGGGAAGAATAAGAAGGGGTATGAAGGTAACCATGACTAGTCCTTAAAAAAATTGCATTGAATCGGAGTACAAAGTTTCATAGACAACTCCACCGGCACCAAGGATTGCACAAAGATCAAAAAAACTTTATATTTGTTGCTAAGGATAAACTGATTTTTAACCTCATTCCATGATGACCAACTCATTGAATGGAAGTCCCATAAATTGCCAACATTACATACCCCTTTTCTGAACAAAGAATATGAATGCTTCGGAAAACTTAATGCAAGGGGTTGTCCATGATAGAGGATATGTTTGTTCCACCAAATAGACGAGGTGCAAAAACTGAAATCGAGTTGCAGGGAATCTTCTCCTCTCCACTTTAGCAGGTGACAAACATTTTTCCAAGCCTTCCAAATAGACTGAAGGGGAAGAGAAGCCTTCAGAGAGAAAAATGAAGCATAAATAATTTTGTCTAACCAACCCACTTGCTTCCATTTTCCTTTAACTGAAGCTTGATTGATCCGATATCAAATGAGAATCTTCCATGGTTCATCCCCTTTAACAGCTCTAATAATCCATTTAGCAGCCAAACAAATCCCCTGAGTTCTTGGGTCTATGAGGCCCAATCCTCCTTTATGTTTCGACTGAGTACAATAAGACCATGAAGTGGATATATATCCTGGGTGACCATCCCACTTTGCCCATAGAAATCTGTGTATAACTTTGACTAAATCCTCATATCCTTTCTTAGAAGGCATCCAACACGAGGAATAATAGACAAGTGAAGCAAGGAAAATCTTGTTAACCACTTGAATTTTTCCAGCCAAGGAAAGGAAATTATACCCCCAGTTAAAGAGGTTTTGCTCAAGTCTATCAAGAAACCAATTCCACATATCACCAAGAGAAACCCCAATACCGAAGGGAATACCAAGATACCTCATAATTTCTCCGTGTCTTATTTGTTTCCACTCTTTAGGAATCCACTGAGGAACATCCCCAGCTTGAACCATTAAGAATTTAGTCTTGTTATGAGCCAGTTTAGAACCTAAAATTTCACAATAAAGCTCCAGAATTTCCATTGGATTGGAGATGTCCTTTTCAGAATTCTGTGAAAAGAGTAAGCTGTCATTAGCATAATGAGAGTTAATAACAATAGCATTGCGAGGAATGGAAACTCCTGCTATGAGTTGCTGATTAATAGCACTCTGAAGAAGATAACCCAAGGCATCAGCTGTAAGAGAATATAGGTAAGGCGCGAGAGGGCAGCCTTGGCGAATGGATCGCTGTAATAAAAAAGGATCAGTCATCATGTTATTGATGATAATTTGAGCATTAGCATCTTGGAAAAGCATTTGAATGTGAGATCGGATTTTAGGCCCAAAACCCAACCATTGTAGCATTTTAATAATAAAGCTCCAACGAATTCTATCATAGGCCTTGTCAAAGTCAAGTTTAATTAAAATAGTATTCTGGCATGTTTGTTGGGCCCATTCACAGGTTTCCCAAGCTAACATAAGGTTATCAAGAATATATATGCCAGCTATAAAACCTTTTTGCTCTATTCTAACGATTTGTTTCACCACAAGTTTTATTCGAATAGCCAGAGCTTTAGCAATTATTTTATAAGAAGTGTTTAATAAGGTGATAGGGCGCCAACCAAAAATAGAGTCTTCCATCTTTCCTTTAGGAAGGAGCTTAATTATACCACCATTAATGTTCAGACCTAGGGAACCTTTGTTAAGGGCCTCCAAATATAAACAATAAAAGTCTTCCTTGATATGTGGCCACATAACCTAGTAGAATTCCATAGGAAGCCCATCGCTGCCTGGACTTTTATGAGGGGCCATAGAGAAAAGAGCATGTTCCAATTCTTCCAATGATAATGATCTATCAAGATATTGGTTGTACCCTGGGTCAATTTTGTTAGGAATATGATCTTTGACAACATCCTCAAGAATTTGTTGAATATCCTCCCATTGGTCATCTTTGAAGAGTTTCTCATAAAAACGTTTGAAAACAATACAAATATCAGTGGAGCTACTTTGTAAGACGTTGAATTCATCCTTTATAGCACCAATTCTTTCTTTTTTATGTTTATAATTGAGATAATTAAAAAAGTACTTTGTACCCTTATTTCCTTCCTTTATCCAAAGTAATCTGGATATGATTTTGGGCCCCTACCCTTTGTAATTATCAATTTTATGTAGCTGAGCCTCAATAGCAGCAATGGAGGTTTGAATTTTGATATTATTAAGATCAACATTAAGCAATTCTCTGTCATGCACAAGTTTTCCTTGGAGGGATATTTCTTTCCGTTTATGTTGCCTAGCCATTTGTTTGCCAAATGAACGCAAAAAACTAGTGCATTTATTTATAGCAGCAGACCACCAATCTATCCAAGATCCCCCCTCATCAAGTTTGAGGATGGAGTTCCAAAGGCCTTCAAGAGCAGCTAGACAAAAAGGATTCTTTAAGTGGGATACATTAAGTTTGAAAGGCAGCGAACTATCTGAGTTTGATTTTGAGGACAAACTTATATTGCAAATGATGGGGTAATGGTCAGAGAGAGTGGTGGAAAGGTCCACCTGAACAAACAAACCCAAAGAATCTTTATTGAGGGGCATAGTAGGAGATATGTAAAATCTATCTAGCCTACTAAGTTTCCTATCACACCCCAATCTGCAATTGGACCAAGTGTACCAATTATTCAAATCGCTGACAATCTTATCATGAATAGGATCAACCACTCCCAAGGAGTTTCGACAAAAAATCCAACTATCAAATTCATCTCTACTGAGATTAAAATCCTTAGACCAGCTTCGATCATGAGCATGCTCAACCATGTTAAAGTCAGCCCCTATTAACCACTCAGCATTGGGTAAGTTATTAGCTAACCAGTTCCATAACTCCACACGTTCTTTAGCAGAGTGCGGAGCATAAATAGAACAAAAACCAATGAACTGTCCATTGATAAAAGTAAGAGCCCAAACACAGTTGTGTGAGGGGTCCTCCCCTTTATCAATAACATGCTTAGCAATCCAGGGTGCAATCCCAATAACAGCTCCACCTTTGCCCTCAATATGAGAAGTAAACAAGAACATGGCATCACCCCAAACCTTACATAAGGACATTTTAAGCTTAATTCCCCCAATTTTGACCTCTTGAAGGAAGCGCACATCAAGTTTCCATTTCATAACAACCTCTTTGACTTTATATTTACGAGGGGGGAGAGAAATCCCTCGCACATTCCAAGACAATATCTTATAATTCATGATGAGGGGAGGATTCTTCATCCTGAGCCAGCACACTGAACCGATTTTCAATATTCAAATCTGAGTTCTTAACTTCACGATCATAAGAGGTGGAAGAAGGAGATCTAGAACGATGACGAGTTCGGGGAGGAGAAAGGGCTGAATCAAGAGAGTATTGGCGAGGAGAAGAGGGGCAAGGGGGGAAAGAGGAATCACGAGCAAATCAGCTGGCATCCAATAATCATTTTGGCACTCATAAGAAAACTTTTATGCAGTAGAGTTTTGTTGTTTTTCTTAAATAAGCTAGCACACAAATCTCAACATTGGAATAAACTTCTTTTCATGGGACACTTTTAGTGAAAGAAAGCCAAATTGGCTCAAACCATCTATATGTAAGCCTGAAAGTGTTTAAAAAAAACCACAAAAATGAGGTATGAATGGCTGAACTAATATTTTTCAGATGTAGAAGACATTGTAATAGGTTTAGAGAAAAAAAAGCAGAGCTATTGACCAAATGTCTGTTTCTTCTCAAGATGAACAATGGAATGGCAATAAATATTGATGAGAAAGCTGCTTAGCAGTTAGTAGCCAAAAAGCAATAAATAGAATCCTTTTAAGACAAAAATGCAGCCATATTAATAATGTTCACATTGTAATAGCTTACACATCCCTGATTTAACTCGTTAATTTCAGACTATAAGAAAATAAAATCTTCATAATACAAGAGATGATAGTGTTTGTCAAATTATGATGAGACTACTTGGACTATGAATATGTAATAGGTTTCAATTTTACATCTTTCTTCTCAAACAAAGAGGATTGCGTAATATGAATGGACATACTTGGTTGGTACGACTAAGAGCGTGAGGAAGTATAAAATTTTACCCGTCATGATCAGTTAGCCGCGAATATTATATTTTATTCTCTAAAGATAGACATGTAGATACTGATTTTTACCCCAGCAATGTACGTTTCTCATTAGAAGTCATTGTAGTTTGCAGACTTGTGATTACAACGTCAGCACAGAGTAAGGAACCATTCAAAGAAGAATTCTCGAGGGAAAAGTTTAGTAGACAATTGACAATTGTAACTCATACAGTTTCTGGGTTGATGCTTCATTTTGAGATATCAAAAAAATAATGAGCTGAATAAATATTCCATACGTAGTTGATTTTTTTTTTAGTATGATTGTAAAATTGTTTTAGATGAAAAAAGTAACCATCGATTATGTTTTAATCCAAACTTTCAAATAAGATTTGAGTTTGTGAAGTTAGAATTATAACTAATATTATTAAAATAACTTTCCCATCCTTGCACAAAAGAATTGTTGTATACATAAGTAAACACTGAAATGAATGCATAAATATCATTTCTCAGAGCTAGGAAAATACATATGCAAGAGCAATCTTCATACAGCTGGCACTCACCAAGGAATGAAAACTATGCTGTCTTAGAAATAATAAAAGAATCATCATTTACAAAATCCCACAATTTTTTCATATGACCAACTTCAACCAGCCAGTCAAGTATCCGGACAATTCCATCATTTGGAGCACAGCCTTCCTTCTTCATTTGATCCATCAACAAAAGAGTTTTTTCAAGGTCCTGTTTTTTTCGGAAGGTGCAGAATAATATATGGTATGTGATAACATCTGGAACCAAACCCTTTGTTCTCATCTCATTCAACATTGAGAAAGCCATATCGAGTTTATTTTCCTTGCAAAAACAATCAATCAATATAATATAGGTTACATCAGTTGGAGTAATACCATTCACTTTCATGTTTAAAAAATACTTCAAGGCCTTATCTATTTCACCAATTTTGCAATGGGCATCAATCAAACAACTGTAAGTCACTACATCAGGAGTCAAGCCTTCCTCTAGCATCTTATTCATGAGCGAATGTGCTCTAGAAATATCCCCTGTCTTGCACAGACCATGAATGACTGTGTTGTATGTCACTTCATCAGGCTTCAAATCCCTTGTTGCCATCTCTTCTAACATCTTTCCTACAATATTCATGTCCCCTGTTTTACAAAATGCACGTATTAGTGTAGTATATGTAATTACATTAGGAAGATGTCCCCTATTTTCCATCTCAGAAAGAAGCGTGAATGCTTCATTTTCCCTGTTACTCTGACATAAACCATCAATCAGATTGGTGTAGGTAACAACGTTTGGAGAACGACTTTTCTTTAGCATTTCTTTTAACAACTTTTGAGCCTTTTCCACCTCATGCAATTTACATAGGCTGCATATCAAAGAACTATAAGTAATTACATCTGGCTGTAAACCCTTTCTGGACATGTTATGAAAACAATCCCAAGCCTTGTCCATCCTACCATCTTTTCACAGTCCATCAATAACTACATTAAATGTCACTTCATTGGGCAAAGGACCAAACTCCTCCATCTGTACAAACAGATTGTAGGCTTTGCCTGTTTTTCCAGCCTTGCAAAAGCCATCTATCGGGCTAGTATAAGTGTAAGTGTCAAGAAAATAGCCATCTTGTATTATTTTAGCTACTAATCCTAGAACGTCATCTACTCTTTCTACTTTGCAGAGACCATCAATCAATGTGGTATATGTAACAATATCTGGAGTGCAGTAACCATGCCTCATTCTAGTTACTAATCTCAGAGCTTCGTCTTCCCTACCGACCTTACAGAGGCCATTTATTAGGGTATTGTATGTAACAATATTAGGAGAAATACCGTCCTGTATCATCTCAGCTACTAAAACAAGAGTTCCATTTATTCTACCCATCTTGCAGGTTCCATCTATCAGAGTGTTATATGTAACAATATCAGGAAAACAATCACCATACCTCATTCTGTGCAAGATCTCATGCGCTTCCTCAATTCGATTCCGTTTACACAGAGCCTTTGTGAGGGTGTTATAAGTGATAACATTTGGATGTATTCCCATCTCTTTCATTTCAGCAAGAAGGGAGTTGATTCTACAGAAATCACCAGAGTTTGCAAGGCCACCTAAAAGCGCAGTGAAGGATACGACATTGAGAGGACGGCCTTTAGTTAGGGCGGAGTGGAAGAGGTCCCAGGCCTTGTTTGTTTTACCCGATTTACAGAGGGCAGAAATAGACTGCTTGAAGAGCACAACATTAAATTTGGGGGTGATGTGATGAGAGGGTTGCTTCTGTTTGCGTGTGTGTTGAGATGAGGTGGTGTAATTTATTGTAGAGAGAATAGAAGTTACCTGTTGAAAGAGGGGGCGTGTCCATTTCAAGTTGTGCAACATCTTCATCTCCATCTTCATGTGGTTAACAGAGCAGAGCAGAACAAAACCCTAAAATATGAGACGCCTACCTTGCCCGTCATTACCCGGAAGAGGAGGTCAATGAAATGATCAACTGAAGGCATCATATCTCTTCCCGAAGAGAGAGTAACAAAACCTTACAAATAAACCTCCATTTGTACTCTTTCTTATTGGGTTTTGTATGACAATTGAATTTTTTCAATGGAAGTTCTTCTAAATAACATTTATAAAATTATATAATCAATTTATTATTTTAAAATTATAATATCTGCATACTTTAAAAATATGAGAGTTAAATATTTATTGAATTTATGATAATTAATTAATTATAAATAATCTAAATTTTAAATTTACATATATAATTAGCAAGTTAAAAAATTTGCATACAGTAGAGAAGCCCAATTTAAATTATAAAATATTTGTGCATGGGAAGAAGATAACTTCCTTATAGAAAATATGAATTATGTGCCTTTTGTCATATGATTTATGTACAACATTTTACTAGTTGATTCAAAAAAATTTGGGCTATGGATCATCACGTGTCTTCACTAAGAACAATGTAAGATGAACAACTATTTCCAGCATGAAGGATTATATTTTTCCAAACATGGAATGTAATAGAATACAAATTTTACCTTCCATTTTCTTGGGCAGTTTCTCTACTCTTAAAAACAATGCAACACATACAAGCCCATTGATTTGTGTATCCAAATACATAATAGTAATATAATAATCATTTAAAGTCTAAAGTAGAATAGATATACAATTTCATCGAAAAGGGTTCAAGTTCAAAGCATCACATTCCACTTTTTTTTTTGTTTGCAAAAGTATTGCATGGATGTCCTACATATCAAAGTCGTCATGCTTCAAATGTTGAATTGGATGATCTATTGTATACAAAATGATAAATCATGCCTCCATTAGATTTAAAAACTTGAAGCCCAACTACCGAGAGAAGTTACCATGCAAATGACAGTACACATATTACAAGTTGCAAGGTAGATTTTAACGTGCAATAAGATAAATTCAAAATGAAATTCACGAAATCAAAATTTTCATGTGCAATGGGTAACACATTTTCTATCCATGACCATTCATCATTCAACTTGATTTCATTTTAAAAGGATGCATTCCTATTTTTAAAGGACATGATTTACTTTGGTAATTGTCCTTCACAACACAAATTTTTAGTCGATCGTATAGTCATTATAACCAATTCCTCTACTTATCACTTTCATAATTATTCATATTACTTATAGGTTATGGTACAAAAGAAATGAGACTAGAGGGAAGATAAGGTTGAATAGACAACGAATCTAATAGTTTGTCTAAATGAAATTTTAATTACAAGATTTAAGTGGAGTTGAGCCAACTACCATGTCTATCTTTTTGGAGGTGTACTCCAAAATAAATTCATCCCAATGTTTTTGGATTTGTAGGATCTTGTTAAATTTAAAGTATTTGGATGAAAGAGAAAAAATTAATAAAGTAATCCAAGGAGTCAAAGGTGCACTATTATTTCTAATTCTAAGTTCATTCAAAAGTTGTTGGAGCAATGACACCCAAACGAAGATTGGGTTAGACCAAATTTCCCAACTCCAACATCTAGTTGGGAATGATATTGAAAATGTGTTTCAATGAATTGTTCCACATATTCGCTAAGAACTTTGGCTAGAATATTTGATAGAGGATGAAATTCATTGGGTTAAGTATATTCAAAAAATCAATTTACACAAAGCCTAGTGGCAAGGATGTGAAGGTCATATTGGTTGCCAAGAACAACAAAGTAGTGGAGGCATTCATAAAAAAGAGAGAGTAGCAGGTCAATAAGGTGCTTCTTACCTATAATATAGGAAGTTTTGAATTTATTATGTGGTACTTGAGTGTCTTCTTCAATTCTTTTTGAATTGTTTCCTTTATTTGTTAAGTTTTCTCTTCGGTATACAAAGTTAAAAACTAATACTTGACAATAAACAAAACTACCATCAAAGTGGTTTGTAAGGTCTAAAAGGAAGTGGAAATGTGGAATATGTTTCTTCTACTAATTTGTGACAAAAGTTGTGTAAAAATTAAATTAATCATACCAATGATCTTGTACTATACTAAACAATAAACATATTTATGGAATTTAATAGAAGTATAACAACAAAAATTAATGTTTTTAAAAATAAAAAAAATTATTTGATATGCTAAACAAAGATACATGAAATTTCATGGAGAATAAGTTCTTGACATAATATGACCAATTTCAATTAGACTATTGTTATGTATTACTTCTATGTGAAGTTGGTTAATAGGTTGAATAAGGTAATGATGTAGTATTATGTATCTTAAATAGATTTACAAGACCCTACTCAATCAATAAGAACTTGGATTTTATATTTGATGTGAGTGTGATGTTGATCCAAGGTAGACTTTGTCTCATATTAGTATTGGAGTGACATAGTGGAAATGTGGTGGGCCTATAACCCATGGGTCCTAGGATAATTTTTGTCTTAAAGTTTAAAACATTAAGATATTACAATACATTCGTTAAACTAATACAATATTTTACTAGATAAAGAGATTAAATATTTCTCTTAGCCTTGGACATGGGAACATGTCAAATAATTTATAGGGGGAGAAACCACCTCTAAATTTTTAAATACTCATTGCGCTTTCATGGTGCAAAAATAGTTATGTATAGTTATGCCATATATGTGGGTTAGATTGGCCAAATATATTTAAAAAAATAAATCATTTGATAATGTTCACTTGAAGAATCTATAATTGCAACAAAAAATTAATATTGGTGTGTGTCATAATCATATTGACAAATATTGGACTACATGTGTGAATGAAAATAGGACACCAAAAAAAAGAATTATATATGGTCTCTCGGGATCACTACTATAGAACTTTCCTGTGGTGAACTTCCTTACATGAAGAAAGATACAAAGAAATAATTTTTTGAATGAGTCGGGCATCTCATGGAACATAGGCCTTGATGTATCAACAAGATTAAGAAATAATAAGGGACGAGTTAGCTATAGATACTAGGTACATTCTAGTTAATATAGATTGTCTAGGTGGGTGCACTCTAGTTAAATCAAATGAAGGATTAGTTCTAGTGTTTCTATATGAAGTACTCTATGCATGTTAATAATTTACTATTATTATATTCATGTTAAGGTGCCTAGAAATATTACCATGTTTTATTCTATTGTACTTTGTTATTGGACTTGATCAACCCAATAACTTTATACATGTGTCTTGTAAAGTATTGTATAGAAAAGGATATGAACTCTTTTAGGGTAAATTTGTATTTGTTTCAATTCAATTTTATACTTGACATATAGGAAATGAGGATACTCATGTAGTTTGGAATGCATGATTATCATCTTAGAATGTATTTTGAGTATATAAAATATACTATAGTTCAATGATGAGTGATTGCATAGTATGGGATATCAATGTCATTCACTAGGTAAATGTTATGTCAGCACATGATAATATTTTTGTAAATTTAATGTTGGGGTTACCTATAAGTGATTAAGATATCTCTATAATTTTTTTTTTTAAAGTACATGAGAGAAAATTGATAAATTTGAAATATATGAGATTAAGCATATAAAATTTAGCATTAATTTACTTGATTGTAAGTTCCTAATATGTATGTATGTATGTATAGTTCTTGTCATAATTTTGATTGAAAAAATAATCCTCTTGAAATTACTTGTGAATTTAAAATAAAATTAAAAAAGAGATATCTATGAATTAAAAGAAGAAAAGTATGTAGATAAAGTATATATATATATATATATATATATATATATATATATATATATATATATATATATAAACATTATTAAAAATAAATTAATTATCAAATTCTTCAATTAATGATTATGTGTTTTTTTAGTTGTGATTCAGATGCATCTCATGATATTGAGGACAACTAATTTACAAGGAGATAAATGTTATGTGACTTTTTCCCCAAGATAAGAGAAAATTGTGAAATAACCCTTTAGAATAAAAAGGGAGATAGAAAAATTTAAAGGATATTATAATCCTTTGTTTAAGAGATAAATTAATAAATAATATGTATAAAAATTCTTTAAATGGGGAAGAATAATTATCTAGTAAATAGTTATTAAAAGACAACCTTTGTGAAAGGGTGTGATGGTTTGGAAACCATACCTTAAGGCTTATATAAAACACTTATGTGAGGCTTGGAAAGGCATGAAGAACATTAAAAAATGGAAAACATTCAAAGATGGAGAACATTCAAGGAATAAGAAAGTGGTTTGGTGAGCTATGGGCATTGGAGAAGGGGGCACACAGAGTGTGTCCTACTCAGGGTACATAGTGCACTTGGGATTGTCCTAGCCAATATTGTTGTGCATGTTGAGTAGTTACTATGAAGCATGTTGTATACATGTTGAGCATTTATTTTGGAGCATGTTGTGAACATGTTAAGTAATTACTTTGGAGCATGTTGTACACATGATGAGTAATTACTCTGGAGCATGTTGTATACTTTTGTTCAGCATTATTTTATTGAGCCAACACTTGTGTAGAGTGTAATAGTGGCTATGTTCCAAAAGGAATTATTTCCTCCTAGATTGTTCCATAGCAAGATCCAATACCACTGACATCTTCCTAGGGTTTGAATGACCTTTCTAAAACCTATGATTCATATAAGTACTAAACTCAATTCAAGGATATTTTTTATAAATGAGAGGGAGTTGATTTAATTGAATTATTTAATGATGTTATTTATTCTCTTTTAATCATGTCTATATTATTGAATGTCAATTATGTATTATTGATGATGTTTTATGTTCCTGAATCTTAAACTAGAGATAACACTAGTTAATTAATTAGCTTTTTTTTGTGAATTTGTATCTAATTTATAAAAATAATTTATAATCTTTAAACTTAATCCATAACATTAATAAATCTGCTGCCAATTATATATATTAAAATTATCCAATTTAATTCTTGGAAAAAATTAGTATTATAATTTTCATCTTGCATCTTGATTGTTGAGTAGTGTCATTGGGGTCACTCATGCAGATTCATGTGACATTTGTATCTTCGAGTTCCAAATGTATTACCTTTGTTTTCTATTTGATTTGAGTAGCGTTGTTGGGGACACTCATGCAGATTATTATCTTTCACTTGATCAATATTCTTCAAACTATTGGTACTTGTATTTTTAACTTGCATCTTGCATGTTGAGTAGTGTCATTGGGGTCACTTGTGCAGATTCATGTACCATTTGTATCATCAACTTCTATATGTTTTCCTTTTATTTCCATATGATTCGAGTAGTGTCATTAGGGGCAATCATGCAAATTATTGTCTTGATCCTGACATTTGCATCTTTGAGTTCCAAATGTATTTTTTTTGTTTTCCATCTAATTCGAGTAGTCATTAGGGGAACTCATGCAAATTATTGCTATCTTGATCCTAATCATCATTTGTTGCAAAGGGGGTTCCTCATTTTAGCACTATATCAGTCATCTCTGGACAATTTTCTACAACTTCTTTGTGCTTTAGTGATGTTTTTCATGTTCCTATTTTTTGAGAATTTTTTTTTGGTTGAAGGCTTCTTAGTCCTTCACATTGGTTTGGAGGATTTTTCAATCCTTCATTTGTCTTTCTCTCATTTGGAGAGAATTTTTTCCCATGTGGGTTTCTCCTTTTCTCCAATTGTGACAGATTAGATTGTTTGTACATGTGTACCTTATTAGGCCTTGTTTGTTGGGACCCATCATGCATTCTCTCTTTTAGGTTTTTTAGCTACTCCCTAAGTTCATCTTAATGGGGGGTGTTAGAGTAATCATGTATTAGATAATAATCAATTAGTATTTAATTGATTTTTTGTCTAGTTCATTTCACACACTTAAGCTAAACTTAGGAGTGCCTTTTTATGTTAACTAAAGTGAGCTATTATTAGATTATTTTGTCTCATCACATGTGATGCTAACACTTGTCATGATCTAATCACTTTATCATTTAGGGTTGCTCCTATATACCACTCAACTCTCATTGTATTATCATACCATTTGATAACCTTTTGATAACCTTTGAGAACTCTTGATCTCCTTGAAGATTCTTGAGGTTCATTCTGTAGCTTTTTATTGTTGATGATATAGCATATTATTATTTGAAAATATCTTGTGTGGAAGGATTCTTTTTCATTGTTTGATCATGTGTCTTGTGTTATTCATAATTCTAACAGAATATGCTTTGTCTTGGGGTGCATAATTGGATTCTTTAATATGTTGATAACACTTCAATTATCACAAAGTATGGGAATGGGATGCTCATACTCAACCTTAACATCTTTCAAAGTATGTTTCATCCATAAAACCTATGTGCACAACAAGTTGTAGCTGCAATATATTATGCCTTTGTTGTAGGTAGGGAATTGACGCTTGTTTCTTGCTTAACCAAGATACAAGGAAATTTCTAAGAAATAATGTGTCTTCACTAGTGCTCTTCTTGTCATCAACACCGCATGCCCAATTTGCATTCGTACATATGTTGTAATTTTTTTCACAGTTGGGTGCCTTGGTACTATACCTAGGTGGCCTTGTTTCACCTAGAACTGACCTAGGGTGCCCAAAAACTATCTAAGTCTACTTGGGTAGCCTAGTTATCAATGGGGCATCCTAGTCATTAGTGGCGTGGCTTAGTTTGTAGGGTAAAAAGTTCAAAATTTTGTCTAACATTATCAGGGAAACCTTGTCTTGTGGTTGGGCAGCCTGGTTCCCCATGCAAAAAATAGAATGTAAACCCCTCTTAACTTCAGTTAGCAAGTTATTTTTTAAGCATAGTGCCACTTTTGAATAATTTTTATGCCTTGTAGTTTTCTTTTTCCAATCGTTTTAGTCATTGAAACCCTCAAAAACCTATTAAAAGTTTCCCTATTTATGGATTTGATCTTTTTTCTTTAATTTGAGGTCTTGTATGGGAAAACTATGTAAATAGAAGTTGTTCCTCATGGTCCCAAGGGTTTGGTGGATTTGTGTGCATGTCTCTTTGGGTTGTTGTTAAGAACTTGTGGCTTCTCTTTCCTTGTTTTACATGCCTTTTTTGTAAGTTGTTTGATTATCAAACTAGTGTTAGAGAGATTGTGCACTTAGTCTTGTGAAGTCGTGAGAAGGTTGTAATCCTTCGTGTTTGGCCTTATTGGAATCCTCCCCAGTCCTCATAAGTCATGGGGTTTTGTAGAAAAGTTCTTCCTCTTCTATGTTTTTGCGTTGCAATGAAATATCTTGGGAAGCATGAGGTTTTCTGGAAGTGACTCGACGTCGTCATTCCTATTTGTGGTGAGTTGTGCCTCTTGGTTAGGAAACCTCTTGTGAAGGTTTTCCTCTATGTTTAGAGTTTTTTAGTGTGTTATGATGTGGATTGGAGGTTGATGATTCCCTCATCCTATCTTTGTGTGGTGTTGTGAGAGAACATGATCATGGTTTAGTAATAGATCATCATGTAGGCATTGTCCTCTCTCTCTCTCTCTCCCTCTTGTATGTGCATCATGGTGGATTTATCCCATGAGTGTGTAGTCTTTAGTTGTTGCCACATTTCTTATACAATGGTGAGGTTGTATTTTTTTTATCGTTGTGTTCCTGCAAAACTTGTGTGCCCATTGTTGTGCAAGTGCAACATGTTATTTTTGCATTATTGATGTTGTCATCATTGTTTCAAAAAAAATGTTCTGTCAGGTTTGTTCTAATTTTCTTGGCTTGAGCATTATATTTTTTGTATCATGTGGGAGTTTGATAGTTCTTGAGTTGCTTTCAAATATTTGGTTGGTGATACTTTTGTGAGATGCTTTCTTTGTAAGTATATTGCAATCTTATTAATTTTAGAATAATATATTCAATTTTATTTTAAGTGAGGTTTTCTTCCAAAAGAATTTTCCCACATAAATCATTGTGTTGTGTTATGAATGTTTTTGATTAGCCATAAACAGGTTTTGATCAGAAACCCATTAGAACACGGTTTTGAAGGGACCTGAAACCCTATCCAAGAGAGTCAAGTTGTAGCAAAGATAATTCATAAACCAACAACAACCCCTTAGCAGCCAAACCAAGAATAAAGAAAAACAACACAAGTTGTACAAAGAAATGCAAGGACCTAAAGCCCTTTAACCAATTACAACCAGGATTTAACTGGGCCCATAAACCCAAAGGTTTTGTAGTGACCTTAAACCATTAACCGGGTTTTTCAAGGACCTTGATGTAAAACCCCGTCCCGCAACCTAGAGGACAATGCAATACTACGGAAGCACAACTAATTTTGTTTTCCTTAAAAGTTAAAACAAGATGAGTAAAGTATCCTACTCTAACCACAAACATCCTCTAGGCTATGTAACACGTCTACATGTGAACACCATTACTTATAAAATTTAACCAACCATAGCATATGAATATTAAACTCAAGATACAACTTACAACAAAGCATTAACCATTGTAAGATAAATCTAACACATAAAAATGTTTTGAACATATTTCCATAGATACAACACCATTAAATCCAATAATAATTAGATCATAAATATTATTACAATTACATCGCAAAGGTCCACCTCGATACAAATGAGGTATTACAATTATACATAATGATCCACAGTTACAATAAAGAAAGAGAAGAACAACTCCAGAGAACCACACAAGCTCCTCAAACAGGAAGATCTTGCCATCACGAATGAAAGAGAAACTCAACAATGTAAGATGCATGCCACCCAACCATTTGGTACTCGTAGGCCCATCCCTCGTGCTAGGAGATAGTAACAGGAAACCAAGACAACCTATTACCTCTAGACACAAGAAAAATACAAAAATACTCATAGTATAGATAAACAAGAACTAGGGTCACATTGCTTCTAGAACCACTGAATCAATTACCAACACAATACAATAAACCGACTGTTGTCATAGGAGGAGTGTCATCACAAAGGTTGCATTGGTTGTCCAAAGGAGATCTTCCTAGGTCCTGGCCCCCCTCTAGGGTTATCCTGGTAACCTCTCATGATTCCGGCCCCACATGCACACCAGTGCGGAATCGGTTATCTTTCAAAAAGACAAGATAATGATCTAGCCATTCCAGGCCTTCCCAACTCATCTCAAGTCTCATACAAGCCCTTGACCAATGAGTGAGGCTAAATATCTTGTTATATGTGCTAAGCTAATAGATTATTTAATTACCACATGAGTTGTCATGGGACCACTTTGTGTCCCAACCCTCGCTGAAAGCCACTCCCCTATCGACAACACACAACTCAAACTACACCCAAGGGTAGACAATGCACTAAGAACTAACAACAATAACCAATACCCCTCAACAAGTAACACATCACTATGGATGTCCAATACTGAATCCAACACGTGCACTACCCAAGAAATCTCAAAAGGCGAACTGTAGTTACAACAACCCCTCTTCACAAAATATCAACTCTGGAAGACTTAGATTCATTTAATGACAAATACTTTCCCCCCTAGTTCACAATTACAGATACATGTGATTTTAAATACAAATTCAAGAAAATAACCATCACTATCCTTTAGATTTCCTAAATCCATTACAATCACCTTCACATACTAAAACACACCATTTAAATATAATTCTATTCAATAATTTCATATTGTTCTAAAACAATAGTTTAGTTTTCCAAACCACAATTATAGATAAACAAATCTCAACCTTCTAATTGAAATCACTTCATTAAATAAATACAAATACTACTTCCATGCACTTAACCATTCAATATTTCATTAAAATAAATAATTTATTATCAAATATTTAAATATATATAATTATATATATATACAACTATATATGTATATATACAAATATAATAAACATATTACTTATAAATAATATTGAATACATTTAACTTAAACACATATATTATATATATTATATATAACATATATAATATATATAATTTATATTAATTTGAAATCCCCAGCAAACAAAACAACCACCGCATACACATGCACCCAGGCGCTGCCCTGGCTGCGGACTCCCCACGCAGGGTTTGCTGCCTATGGACAACGCTTCCCCCCACGTGGGTGTGGGGAACGCTACACACAACAGTGCACCCCAACATGGGTGTGGCTGGGGTTTCCAAACCGCCGACCCCCATTAACTATCAAAAACTTTAATTTTTTTTTAAACAAATAAAAACCTACAATGACAAAATTTCGCTGCACGATGATTTCAAATTCGTCTCTCAATAAATTCACAGTGCTATTTAAAATGGCACAACAATATTAATATAAGATAGATAAATATATATGTATGCATATATATTGTAATATATATGTATATATATATATATATATATAAATATATATATTCTTATATACAATTAATTCAATCGCATGTTTAAGTTGAGCAATAATATTTCATAGAGGAAATTTTTTTCTACAAAAAGCTATAAATTTCATTTTTCCTTAGATAACCAAAAGAATAGGGAACAAATAGAATGACGGTTTTCCACAGAGATCTAAATTTCTTTTGCATCAATTTATTTCGAATGAACAATAACACAAAGAATTTTATTTTTTTTCTACAGAGGTTCCTCTTTTAGGCAATCTTTTAAACATAAAAACACGAGCCTCTACAGTATTGAAAATTCTTTCCTATCATTTCCAAATTGCAAAACAATAATTTAAATAACTTTTCAATTTCAAATTTCACAAAAATAGTAAAGAACTTGTTACAGAAGAATGTTGCCTCAAGAAAATGTTGCCGAGCTTCTCTGTAATTTCAATTCCCAATGTAGCCAAAGCTTTCTTCAATGCAATTGCCTCCTTCCAGAAGACACAACCAAAAAAAATCCAAGAATTCTAGAGCAAAATAATTCTAAAACAATTTCCTCAGAGAGATCCACAATTTCCTCTCCAAATTTGAACAACCCACACAAAAACTCCTGTGAAACAATTTTCTTTTCTTTTCCCTAATATCTCTTCTGAGAATGAATTTTCAACAGATAGATAACAAATTCCTAACTCAGAGTTATTTCAACAAAATATCTTTTCCCTCAACAACTCAGATATTTTCCCATTCACATGCATTTAAATATAATATTACAATTTACTAATTGCAACCAATTTAAATATTCTTATTTATTTAATTACCGTTTATTTTTAATGATAAAATTTACTCAATAACATAACCAAATTAAATTAATTAATTAATTTATTTATTCTAAAGCCTTCACAACAATAATTCATTTAATTAAATATTTAAATTAAATACACATTTAATCTACCAAATCAAATTTGCACAATAATAAAATACCCAGAACAACAATGATTAAAACTAAGACCAAACTCAAACTGATGACACATTGTACTAGGGTAAAGGTATGACTAGGTAGCCCATTACTATCTCCCAATATTACTGTTGAGTAGTGGACATGCTCAGACCTATGAAACCAGGTGAAGCTAATGTCCTGTACTTGCAATCCTACAACCAAACAAATGTCGCACATGTATACAAATAGTAATTCATACACACCGTGAAGAGAGAATCATGGAAATCACAGGGCACTCACAAGCAAGTGATGCAATACCATTCTCTTCACCAATACAATGTCACATCAATTGACGAGATAATATATCAATTAAGCTACAATAAGAAAATATAGCAATGTCATCACAACTAAGCATCTATGCAAACATAAAGCATATTAACATAATCATCATGCATAGAATGTTTCATCACATCAATATAATCTATCATTGCTCCAATGTCAGCGATAGAATAACCATAATCATAAAAATAATCCAACAAAGTATTTGAGCTATCAAGAAAACATAACAAATCAGAGGGGTGTCACACTTGAACCCAAAAAGCTACCATGATCAGCCAGATACAAACACAACCTAGCAGCAACAATCCAACTGCACAGAAGCAAAATATTTTTGTCAAGTTGGGAACCCAACTCACACTTCACCTCTAAAGGAGGGAACTCCCCTCTATTAGAGAGGAAGATATGACCATCTTTTCCACTAAAGCCAAAAGTTTCCAACAACCTCAACCTCCACCTCCATAGGAGAAGTGTCCACCTCAAAAGGATCTACAAATGGAGGAAACCAAAAATAAACATTCCCTAACTCCACCTCAATAGGAGTGAAATCCACCTCAATAGGATTCAAGGAGAAAGCCAACACTCTAGCAAAAAAGGTACCTGCAACATCCTTTGGAATGCGCAACAGCCAAAACAAAAGGTGGAACAAACAATAAAGTTTGAACAACCAAACCACCACAAAAGCTTTGAGCATTACACTCAACTAGGTGTACAAATAAATTATGAAGAGCAACCCAACCACCATCCATGAAACAACAATAGGGGATAGCCAACACAAAGCTCTCCAAAACTTCACAAAAATCTAGGTATACAAAAGAAGCAATAACATTAACCCAACCAACATCCAAAAAACAAGAACAAGGGAATCCACTACCTTGGACAATACAAGCAACCACCCAAACATCAGCATATAACACACCATTTTCTGCAATACCACCACCAAAATCTCCCTCAAAAGGGAACCGACACCATTAGCTACAAGCACCAAGCAGCTGCCCAAAACAAATTTCAGCAACAACCCTTCCAACATCAACAGACCTACAGGAAGATAAAAAAAGTCCTCACAAGAAAAGTGAAGATATTTGACCAATCCATTAAGCACCCCATCCTCCTTGACGTTCCAACCAAGAATAAGAGATCCAAAACTCCCAATACACTCCTGAAAAAGGAAAACCATACCTCACCTCAAGTAAGGCCACATATGAGAGAGGGATCACACAACATGCAAGGGAAATCCTCCACAAAGAAAGGCCCATAGAATCAACAACAACCACTTCAAACATGAGCCCACCAACAACCACAAGCTCCTAGCAGCTACCCACCACAACTATCAGTGTCAGCAGTGAAACTATCGATAGCAACCCTTCCGCCACTAGCAACAGCCTCCAAACAACAAAGCCAATAGAAGAAGACTCCATAAAAATGAGCACACCAACAACCAAGAGCTCCAAGTAGGAACCCACAACAAAATCCACCATAATAAACCCTATTGTTGACAGACAAACCTCCAACAATAGTCCACTAGAGAGAAAAGGGAGACCCACATAGGAAAAAAGAAGGGAACTAGCCAAACCATTTAACACCTCATCCTCCTTGAAATTCTAGTAAAGAATAAGAGAAAGTAAAAAATCCCAACATAGTCCTGACATAGGAGAAGCAAACCTCACCCCAAATAGTAGCAAGAGATCTGAAGCCAACAACAACTTAGAAAAACCAACAAAAAAATCTCCTAAAGAGATTCCCACAACAACCCAGATGTCAGTCATCCGCGACTTGTCAGGCGACCACAACCAAAGAAACCCTACTGATAAACAAACCTCCAACAAAAGTCCAATAGAGAGAAGAGGGAGACCCACATAGGTAAAAATAAGGGAACCAACTAGTCCATTTAACACCCAATCCTCCTTGAAATTCTAGTCAAGAATAAGAGAAAGGAAAAAATCCCAACAAAGTCTTGTCACAGGATAACCAAACTTTCACTCTAAACAACAACAAGAAATTTGTTGCCAACATCAGCCCAAAAAAACCAATAGAAACATCTCCCAAAGAGATGCCCACTGCAACCCAAACATCAGTCATTCACGACCCATCAGTCATTCGCAACCCATCAGGAATCTACATCCCATACGCCTCATCCTCAAATTCAACATCTCCCTCACCCTCTGCTGTAGAGGAATTCAAACTCCTACCCTTGCTCCTATTCCCACTGTTGCCATGGATTAGTTACATTTTGATTTGTTACATTCTCATGCTGATATCTTTGCTTGGTCATATGAGGAAATTCTTGATATTGATTGGTATGAATGTTATTTATGTTGATAATGAAAGGAGAATTATGCAAAAATATCAATCTTTACAATAATGTTATTTATGTTGAAATTTTATAATTATTGTAAAGATTTATTTTTTTGCATAATTCTCCTTTCAAAATTAGTCTAGAAAGTTTTGCTTAACTTTCTTACAATTGGTATTAGAGCTTGATCACCTTTGGTTTCAGTTGTGGCTTTGGTTTTTTGAACAAATTTGATTTTGAGTGGGAGATTTTATAGAAGATCTATGTGACCTTGTTGTAGGAGTTTTTAGATGACAAGTTCATCAGGGAAAATAGAGGTAGAAAAGTATTTTGGTATAAATTTTGAGAGGTGGAAGCTAAAGATTTAAGGTTTGACAATTAGTTATGGATTTCCATATGAAATCCCTAATAATCCCCATAGAGATCAAGCCAAAAAGAAGTCTTGTGATAATAATGCCAAGGAAAGAAAGGCTATTTTATGTGGTTTATCTAACTATGAGTTTGTGAAGATTATGCATTGTAGGAGAGTAAAGGAAGTATGGGTTAAAGTACACAACATCTATGAAGGTGATGCCAAGGTAATACAAGAAAAGCTTCAAACCTACTGAGGTCAATTTGAAAGTCTAAAAATGAAGGAAGAGGAATCTAGAGATATCATGTTCTAGGAGAGGGAAAAATGAAAATAAAATATTGGAACATAAGATGGCTTCACAATTCTCACAAGTAGAAAATATAAATTTTTAAATGTTTTTTTAACAATATCCAACTAAATGTTCTACTTCTATAGAAAAAGATGGTGTTGAATTATTTCACATTTATAAGAAATAATATCTGGTTGTATATAAAATGTCATGCTATTCATGTAGAAGGTTCTTTATGGGGAATTATCGCCCCATAAAAATTTTTAATGGTGGAAAGTAGTTTGATTTATAAGCATGATAATTTCCTTAGTGTTAATTTTAAGAATAAAATCTCTAGAGATATATGGATATTGTCTAATGTATATGCCCTCAACACTAGAAATATTTGAAATAATTTTTGGTAAGAGTAAATATTATTTTAAAAGGATTAAGATAACCGCAAATGGATTGTGGCAAGGATTTCAATCCCCCCATTTATCTATTTGAAAAAATGGGGGGTCATAATTTTTTTTGGATAGTTTGGGAAACCTAGCTAACTTTCTCTTTAAAGGATGCCTAATTGACATTGAGTTGGGTGGTTCTTCATTTAGTTGGTTCAAAAATAGAGCTAGAGATGATCTCATTCAAGTCAAGTTGGATATATTTCTAATCTCCTCTAACTAGGATATTTTGGATAAATGTAGGTTTGTAGCTTTATTAATAATTGATTCAAACCATACCCCTTCATTGATAGATTGGTATATAAATTTTAGGAAAGGGAGCCATTGTTTTATATGTAAAAAAAATGTGGACCCTACATCCCAACTTTAAAAACAACATTAAATATTTGTGGAACCATTATGTGACAAGGACAACTATATTTAATCTAATCAACAAACTTAAGAATCTCAAGAGGAACATATATTGCTAGAATAAACACTCCTTTGAAAAAGATTATGATAAAAAGAAATTTGGCAAGTAGAAACTACAATAAATATAGTAGAACATGTAATTTAATGGAGATCTTTAAGGTCTTTGTCAAAAAGAAAAGGAAGTATTTTACAACCTCCATAATATTTTTGAAAATGAGGAACTTTTTGAAGTAGAAATCCATAATTAAATGCCTTCAAACCAGTTATAGGAACACAAAAAAATTTCATCAATAAATCGTAAATTGAATAAGAAAAATAATAGAATGCTAGAGATAACTAAGGAGGATGAGACTAAAATTATATAATATAAGAAAAATCTTACAGGAGGGGATTAGATTTTTCCAATTTATACTCAACTCTATACCTAATATTAACTATTCCAAGGAATATGATCTCTTAATTTTTATACCAAACATCAAACTCAAAAAAGTAGTAGAGCATAAGTGCATTAGTGCATGCAACAAATTTGTTTGGTATCAGAGCATAAGTGCATTAGTGCACACAACAAATTTTTTTGGTATCAGAGCCATGGTTGCAATCATAACCATAGAATTAGTCTAGTGCATGTGTAATAACATATCCATGTTCTTTTAAGATCTGGTTATAGTGAAAGTTTTTCATAAGTCATATGTTGGTAGCCAAAATAATAGTGAATACTGAAAGATTGAAGGTAGAGACACAAAGTAGCTATGGATCCACAAGCATAAGACTTGCGTTGAAGTCGAAGGACAGGCGTGTGAAGGGCATCCATAAGATGGTAAAAGTAGTAGTGAAACAATCTACAATTTTTTTAGTAAGTCAAACTCTTCAATGGAAAGCCAAATATCTCTTAATGCAAGTTCTTTCATCTGTTATTCATAATGTGTTTGAGGATAAAGAGGAATATGTTGATAGCAAAGGTAATTTTAAGTTTCTAGACATTAAGATTTCATAATTGTATCTTGAGAAAGGCATAAAAGCTAGGACTATGGATTCAGTTAGGCAATTTGATGATTCTAAATCCTTGTTAGAGTCTATGTCTAAAAAGATAGGAAAAATTAGGCTAGTAGCAAGGAAAATTAGAAAATCACAAATTGCCCAAGATAGATCTTCTAAAGAAGACAATGGAAAGATTTAGGAGGAAAAGATGATAATTGCACCCCCTCAACCAAGTTAATAGTTCAAAAAGAGGAAATAAATAAATTATCTAAAGCTTCCTCTGTGATAATGCCAAAAGTAGAATCTAACATAGTTCGGAAAATCAAAAATGTGAAAGAGATTGGCTTCAAGAGCTTAATGTAGTTACAAAAAATGCAGAGCCGATCTACATGGATGAACCTAGTTTTACTAACAAATAATCTGATGAAGAACAATATGAAAAAGATTATGTTGAGATGGCGATTAATACTGATATTTTTGAAGAATCTGATTATTCTGTAGATACTATAGATATTGCAAATGGCTCTACTAAAGAATTAGAATTAGATTTTTCTAATTATAAGTAACTACAAGAAATATAACCTTGGGAAACTATTAAGATTGAGTTTGATGTAGAGATGAAAGATGTAATGTCTAAAAATACAAAGCCTATACAATTAAGGCCATACATAGTAGCAGGCTATATTCTCAACATTGATAAAATAGTTGATCTATATGATACAATTTGCAATTGGGTAGATACTTAGGAGAATATCTGACATAATTGGTCAGTGGAAAAAAAGGTAAAAGTATTATATGTAGTAATATTTTTGTTAGGAAAATTAAAACACTAGTGGAATAATCTACCAGATGATGGTCCAACAACAAAAGTTTATGAAAATAAGGAATTTGTTAAGTAGTTAAACAAATTGATGGGCTAATGCAAGAAGTTGGGTCCACAAAAAGCTCAAAATGTGGAAGTCTTTTTTCTGTTTTTCAAAATTCGTCACACTTAGATTGAAAATTTGAGGCACTTACATAATGAATCTTAAAAAAAGTCAGTAATATGAAATTTAGCATTTTGAATCTAGTTTCCAAATATGTAATTTATTCAAATACCTAGATGATAGAAATTAAATTTTGATAGGAATGTATAAAAACCACTTTTTAAAAGTCCCCTTTTTTTACCATACCATGCACATGTACGAACACCACTTTTTGACCCAAATAAAAGTATTTTGCTAATTAATTTTGGGGAAAGAGAGCTAACAACATGAAGATTGATGAGGAATTTTTTTTAAATTTCAATATATTTTTTTCATTGAATTTTTATTGGCCTTAATTGTTGTTTTTAAAAATCAATGTGTACGGACAACATAAATGGACCTAAACTAAACATTTTTTGAATCTTTTTTTTCATTGTGTAGAGAATTGTTTGAAGATTGATGCCATATAAATTTTTTACAAGAAACTTAACAAAAAAAAAGTTATTAAAAAACAAAAAAAACCTAATATTTCAAGTTTAAGGACTAGTTTGCTTAGAAATTAATGAAAAAATAACAAATATAATCCAATTTTCATAAAATTATATATTTGGAAACTAAAAATCGTGTTGTCTAGTGGGTTTTAATTTTATAGATTGATTAAGAAAAAAAGTTCATCAACCATATTGCCAAAGTTGGACATTCTTCTTCAATATGCCTTAGTTTTTTAGTTGCGGGTCAAAGGCTAAGGGTCAGGTTGCCAAGCCTTTCTTGAGCCTAAAACCGAGGTAGCATGTTGGTTGGGAATTCAAAATTTTAAAAATGTGTATGCATTTTTAAAAACGCATATGTGTTCTTTATTTTCTTGATTATTTAAAAAATTAAATACCTTTTAGAAACGCATAGGCGTTTTAAAAAGCGTATGTGTTGTGTTACAAAATGCGTATGCCTTTTAGAACGCGTACACATTTTGTGTTACAAAATGCATACGTGTTTCTAAAAGGTATTTAATTTTTTAAATAAATGACTTGTACATGTTATAAAATGCGTACGCGTTATAAGGCGTACACATTTTTTTAGGCTCGGGTACTCGAAGCATAATGCATACACATTTTTTAAATAACGCATACACATTTTTTTAATAATGCATGCACATTTTCTATGAGATTTTTTTTGGTTGAAACTTCCCCTCTTCATGGACCCAACTTCTTGCTTTTACCCTGATATGGGTAAAAGTGATATTTTGCAAATGGCTTCAAACAGTTTAAATTTTTTATTAGTGATTTATTTTGTGGTGATAGGAAGAACCAAACTACTAAGGAAAAAAAGATGTTTCAAGCAATGAAACTAAAAAATTTGGCTAAATTTCATGGGTATAATCTTGCATTTGAAAATTACATGATTGTTGTAGATAAGACTAAAGATGTAAAAAAAAGGAATATTATTTGAATTCTTTGCCTTGTGATTAGAGCCAATGGGTTGAAGATTATATTATCAACAAGAAAGGTAAGATAGTAGGCTAGTATACTTTTGCAAAAATCAAGTCTTTGATTGGTTACAAATTAGAGAAACAATGTATTTTAGGGGCATTACAAAATAATAGGGATGAGTATAATTATACTTGTAATCTGAGAGAATTATGTGACTTACCTCCAATTAACCAATTAAAATATTTCACTAACTTGAAATAGTTTAAGAAGAAAGGTTTTGTAAGTAAATTTAAATGTAAGAAATGTTCAACTCTTTCTAAATCTATGAGGGTGAGTATACATTTAAAAGGAGAAAACATGGGAAATATGAAAATAAAAGAAAGTATAAAATTGTTCCTTTCCAAAGGAGGAAATTCTCCAAAAATCATCCACCATTTTAATTGAAAAGAAGAAATATAAAGATCCCTAGAGGCATGAAATGTTTTATCTGTAAAGGACCTCATTATGCTATAGATTGTAAAAAAAGCTTAATCCTAGTACAAAGGTTTATGCAATGTTTGAATACAACAATTAAGATTGGGAAGTGTTGAATATTCATGAAATTCCTCAAGAAAAGGATAATTTGTATGAATTAGTAGAAATAGTTCATGATAGATATGATATGGTTAAACTTAAGGACAAATATAAAAGTATTTCTTCCTCAAGTTTAGAATTTAAAACATCCTTATGAGAGGAAGATGAAGACTTTTTGGTCACATTATTAAAAAGTTATTTGAAAGATGTGCAAATGAAATTGGATATTGAGAAATCCAAAGATTCTTACAAAATGGAAGGAACTAGAGAAGAAATGAGGGATGTTGTTAATCAACATTTAAGAAAGTTAAAGAAGCTCCAAACAGAAAAGGAAGAGCTTCAAAAACAACTTAAGTAGTGGGATAAAAAACCATCATGAAATCTTGATCATGGTTATAAAATCCCACCATGGTAGAAAAATAAAGAAAGTTCTTCTAAGCATCCTTCTTCCAAAAGAACAAATAAGTATGATCCATAAAAAGTTGATTTAATTGTTGTATTAAAGAAATTGGATCTATTAGCTAATGATGTTGCAAATTTAACAAGTCTAGCCAAAACACAATTTAAAGAGATTAGAAATCTTTCTTTTATCGTGGGAGAAATTAAGGATATTGTGTTTATAGCTGAACAATTGATAGGAAAATCTACGATGGAACAAAGTGAAAATAGTAGCAGCAAGATAAAAAATATGCATAAAGTAGAGACAAGGCATGTTCTTTATTATTGGTTAATAATGATAATTGTACATCTGTCCTTAATTTTTATTTTCTAGGATTTAAGAAAATTCCTATGGATGCATTTGTGGATATTGGTTCTTCAAGGTCTCTTGCAAAAACAAATGCAATTCCTTCAAAATTTTGGAAGCCAAGGTTATCTCACAGTTATGCCACTAATGGAGAACATATTTAGATGGAAAGGTATTCTCAGGATGTACATATTGAAATAATGGGTAAAATGTTTTTTACATATTTCATTGACTATAATGGTCTAGAAGATGATGTTTTGTTGGGTTACCTATTCCTTACAAAATATGAACCTTTTCATTTTTGGAAACATAAGATTTATTTGAGACATGAAGATGGTCAAATCGATGTTCCTACTTTAAATATTTTTAATCATAAATTTTAAAATAGTGGGAAAGATAAAAGGAAATAATTTGCAAAGGAACTAACATAATCCCCTACATATTTATTTGATGAAATCATGCAAAGATTTAAAAAATATTGTTGTAGTTTAAACTTGTGTGAACCCCAATCCTAGTACCTGCAAAACACAATGAATAAACAAGTTAAACAAGAGATTGCAAGTTAAAACAAGGATTCCCCATGAAATCCATTTACAAGCTCTGAATTAGGAAAGAAACCAACAAAAAACATAATGAAACAAAGAAATATAGATTCAATCCTAATTAAAATAGAAAACACATGATCCCATAGGGGAATTGGTGCCAATTTGATGTGAAAATTGGCCCTTTCCCAATTCCTAAGATGGAAGCTTGATATGTTGAAGATGATTGATCCACTTTAATGGTGAAGGATGAGAGCTCCAAGCCAAAATCTGCAAAAACCTAGCTAAGAACTCAATGGTGATGGATGAAAATGCCTAAATATTTTAGCATAATAACTTTGCATAATTTGTGGATGATAAAATGAGAATATGAGCTCTTTATTTATAGAATGCCAAGATGGATGAATGTCCAAATTTGAGAAATGTGGGACTAACATTCATCCAATGGTATGATGCCACTTGTCAATCTATGAATGGATGGAGGATGTGCAAGATTTGAGAAATGTGCCAATAAATGCATATTTTTGAATTTCAAATTTGTTGAAATGACTTGCAAGAGGGAAGGGAAATTACAATAAATTCCACTTGGCTCAAGACAAAGGACATGTAAGATGAAGTTATTGCCTTGTTGGATGTACATGTTGACTTGGAATTTTTGAATTCAAATTTAGAGAATATTCCAAAAGATGCATTGTGAGGAAAATAGAGATTTTAATAAATGAATTAAATCTATTTTCATGTGCAACTTGAAAAATCTAGAGGATGAGACATGATAAGAGATTAAATTAATCAAGGGTTAATTAATTGAATGAGAGATTAGATGATGTGACCTATTTGACTCAAATTTATAGATTTATTTAAATCAAAATAAGAGAGGAATATGATAAGAGATTAATTAAATAAAGATTTTGATTTATTTAATTAAAAGAGATGGTGTTAGATTAAATCAAATAAGGTTTTAATTTATTTAATTTAATGGAAATACTTTAGATATTTAATCAAATAAAATTAATTATTTAATTAAATAGGGATAATTAGATCAGATGGATTGATTTAATTAACAAAAGAGATGACTTAATTAGATAAAATGATTTATTCAATTAAGAGATGAATATTGATGAATTGAATCATATAAAGAGATTTGATTAAACGGTTAGACCGAGGGATGATTTTGGAAGAAACAATGTTAGTAGTCGAGATCAAGTGCATAATGTCAATCAGTATATTTTACGTGTCTACATTTTTCCCCTCTTTGGAGCAATGCACTTGTTGTTGGTTCAAAGAATAAACGATCTTGATCAAAGCCAAAATTTTCAATATTAAAAAAAAACTTGCCCCACTGCTACTGGTGAGAGAAAACATGCCATTATAATGGCCCCTGAGAGATTGGACAAAAATTTCAATTTTTGGGTGATCTCACGAAAAAAGAGGACAAAGTACTTGATAGGTCCGAAAGGGCTCCAGAAGGCAAAAAACATGTCTAAATGCAATAAAATGATGAAAAAGAAGCCTCAACCAGACAAAAACAAGTTCGGGGGTCCAAAACCCTAGCAGGACAACCAATCAGGGTGAAAAAACCCTAATTTTTAGGCTTAAAAGGGGCCCAAGAGGTCACTTTTAAGTCATTTTCAAACACTCCCAATAGTAACCTCAAAATTTGAGCTTAGACCTCCTGGCGATATGGCGCAATGATAACTTCCCCTGCACATTTCTGATTGAGTTCAGACATACCAGCAGCCACCTGGCATCGAGGCATTGGTAAGTGGTCCTTACCTGAGCTTCATTTTTCATTTATTGCCTTAATTAATCCTTTAAAGGGTCGGTCTACTTGTAGCGGCGCTATATGGTGCCGCTCGAGATCAAACTGCACCGTGTGGTGTGATATTGAGCCGCGGTGGTGCAGTTTGGAGTTTAAAAACTCTGACGTTGAGCTCAGGGCCGGCGAAGGGATTTGAAAAGTGCGACATGGCGGTTCTGATTTCGCCCAAAGTGCGCCGCTAGGTGAGAAAGTGCACCGTAGTGGTGTGATTTACCATTTTTAGCCCTAGCGTCGAAGTTTGATTAGAAATCAAACTACGATGCCATCACGGGTTGCACCGCTGGAAAGATTCTTTGAACGTCCGGTGAAGAATTTTTCAATTTTTTTGACATGGTGAGGGAGCTCTACTCCCGAGAGCATAGGTCACGGAACTTAGCTGGTTACTTGTGGGATCTGAGCGATAGGGACCAGCATTGACTCTAGATTGGGGGGTTATGGTACATTGCTTACGCAGCACCCGTGTGCACTCACTTAGGGATGTTGTTAGTGCTGGCTGAGAGATGACACAACGAGACTTCTTCATTTCATCTTCCTACTGGTGAGGCCACCGTCACCTTAGAGAACATTTGGCACATTTTGTGATTGTCAATTCACGGTTGCCGGGCAATTTTTGACATTGACGAGGGGCACAAGGCCTGCTTTAGAGTTCTCGCCACATATGATATTGTGTTTTGCGAGGGGAAGATAGAGCTCGAGCGGCACAAGATCCTAGCACCTCCTTACCGCTGGGTGATTGTAGCCATCATTTCGGGTCTCGTTTCCCCTAATAGATGAGGCCGATACTTCAGTTCCAGCTGGGGATATTTCTAGGAGTAGATGGTTCGAGATAGGCTGGTTCGTTTTCCTTGGGGGGCTGTACTTCTAGCTTCATTATACAAAGACCTCCATGAGTACATCTACATGGATGGCAGAGCACTCAGAGTAGGGGCAACTGTTCTTCACATCTGGGCGTGGGAGCACATTGCTATGCTGCTGTTGTGTGTTGTTTTGGTTTCGATAGTTCCAAATGATCCCCTCGTGTGGCGATATAGAGGTGGTGTGTCCTTCACACACATCAGCGAGCATGAGATCTCTTACTGGAGGAGAGTTCTTGACGAGATGCAGGTTTTTACTTGGTGACCCTACCTTGGTCAGCTTGGATGGGCTGACAATGTTGATTAGATGTTTTATTGCCACCGGGACTGATATATGAAGGGGCGAGAGCACACTATGATTGAGAGGTACCTACCCAGGCACGTGCAACGTCAGTTCAAGGAGCCTCAGGATCGCCCAGATGATGATTATGTAGCCATCCTCGCCCACTCCATGACACAGGTGTCATGGGGATGGTATATTCCTGCTTTGGAGGTAGTGGATAGTTTCTAATAGTTGGTAGCCTGACCATGGGCTTATGATCAGGGGCTCGCAGATCCAGGCACAACTCAGACCTATAGGGATTGGTTCCGGCCTCCACTTTAATTGGCGATTTCATGTGCAATTATGGATCTACGGAGAGTCAGACGGGGAGGATGAGGATGGAGAGTTGACATTCGACAGGACCCGCCATTTGTGGATCTAGTCCAACTGGATCAGGGAGATGTGCACATGCAGGACTAGCAACATGTGCCACTAGTCCCACCACCATGAGGTGAGGGTCCTCCTCGGGTGCAGCCATAGGTACAACCAGTAGGACAAGTGGATGCACAGGATAATTTGATTACACAGCTATAGGCCCAGGTCCAGGTTGTGATAGCTGAGAGAGATCAGGCGAGGGCCGAGAGAGAGCAGCTCAGGGCCGAGAGGGATCAGGCTGTACAATAGAGACAGGTTGCAGAGCTATACGCTGCCACCGAGCTAAGTAGGAGACAATAGATAGAGAGTATGACAGCCTCCTCCTCCCAGGGTACAGTGTCAGTTTGATCTTACAAGGATTTCATCTGAGAGGCCGAGTACTATCAGAGGTACTATCATGAGGCCGTACCTAGAGAAAAGCGGGTCCCAGAGTACTTAGAGCGGGCCACCCACAGATCAGTAGAGGTTCATGGTGACAAGGGTGAGGGCAACATCCATAGGGACATAGCTTGACCGAGATGTACGATACTTTTTGTGCCTTATGGGCTCATTTTTGATAGCCTGATGAGCCTTTTGTACTGATTGACACATATGTATAGTGATCTGATTTATTATTGTACTATGACAGTTGCGTTATTGATGATATATATATATATATATATATGAGTCAATGATGATTTTGATGTGATGCAATGTGTACTCTTTATTTATGCATGGATGGTTTATTTCTATATGCTGTGCAATGATGCTTTTATGGATGCATTTATTTCCAATGTTGTATGCATTATGATTATGACTAATAGATCTATATTATATTGACCTATGATATGCAAATGTGATGTGCAATGATGTTGTCTATATGATGATTTATTTTATATTAATGCCAATGGTGACATGATATGTGATGTGGATTGTAATATGAAAATGATATGATATATGGTGTACATGCGAAATGATATGTGACTTATATTTATAAATAATTATGGATGCATATACGCTTTGCATGTGATAGAATATTTATGCTTATGTGGAATGAATGATTTATGATGCTATTTATGAGATGGTGTAATGATGTAAATGCGATGGTCATGATATGTTGCGAATGAGATGGTTTTATGTAATGTAAATGAGATGGTTTTTTAAGATGCTTAGAATAACAAATGTCATTATCCTAAACATATTAAATGATGATGTAATGTATTTTAATATGTACTATATGCAATGATATGATAATGTTCTATGCAAAATGGACCTAATGCATGAGATGACTTTATGATGTTATGCTTATAATGCTTGTGTACCTTTTGTTTATGATCATGTCGTATGTGATAATGTTAAATGGTTATGAAATGCAAATGAATGTTTATGCAGTGATTGATGTAATGCCATGTGATGCAATGTAATGGATGAAATGTAATGTGAAAATGAATGCCATGCAATGAATGTGCTTATCTATGAAGACTGCTTATAATGCCATGTTTATGTGATGATGGAAATGCAATGCATATGTTTCTTATATGATATGGTGATGCAATATGGTAATGATTTGTGAATGTTGGATCGATGACGATAATGGTGATGATGATCAACTGTCATAGTACCTTGTTAGCATGATAAGTTAGAAGAGAAGAAGTCATTTCAATAAGACACCATATAATGAAAATGCAAATGATGATGAAAATGACTTGCCGAGGAATTGGGATTTTCAAAGGTCCTATTTCCTTATGTTTGATAACACACGTGGTATGATGCATCAAGGTAAAAAAACCAAGATGGTGTTGTACCTAGTGTGATAGACTTTGACTTGACAAGCAGATAGGAGTATCCTTATTCACACCTTGACATATGAAAACCTTGCTAGGATGCACTTTATAAGTTTCAAACATCTCAGACCAAAACATGGAAAGGTGAACCTTTCAATGCAATAGTCAACAAGTTGTCCAAAACCTCCTTCGTACATACCTAACAAAGCAAGTATTCGCCAAGGTTATATTACAAGAACGTCCAACAAGCATAGCAGACAAAAAGATACTAATTGTTGCCCCATTCCTATTTCTCTAAATCCTCTTGTTCAGATATCCTCGAGAAGTCCTTGGAATGAGCGCAATAAGATAAGTCAAAAGAAAAAGACAAAGTATACAAACAAGCTGATGCTCTTCAATCCGCTAACCAAAAGAGGATTGTTTTCTAAGGATAAAAACCAAAACTTATTGCCAAAATATAATGCCCATTGTAGGAAGGATTCATCCTAGGACATGTTAGTGGATGGCGGCATGTCATTTCATTTATCCCAAGCGTTCTAAGAGATGATTGATATGGGGCCGATTTTGGATGATGAGTTATTGACACAAAGAGATGACCAACTTGCTTATGCACTGACTTAGACCTAAGACTTGGCGTTTTGAGTTTTCCCTTTTATCCTACTAAACTTGTTTCTGACTGTCTTACCAAAGATTGGGGATGATGATCGTTTATTATGAGTGATGTTTATTGCGGGTGCAAGCAATACGAGAGGATGGATTTTTTTCAAATATTTGGATGTTTTTGATGTTTTGCAATGTTTTGAGGCTATTTTTGGTATTTTTTGAGATTTTCAAATGTTTTGATTTTCAATTTTCCAATGTTTTGGGATTTTCTGAGATTTTGACCAAGAGACTAACCTAAAGACCTATCCTAGGGGCCTCGAGGGCTGATCAATAGATGAGCCTTGCCTATGTTATATATGCAGAGACCACGTAGTTCAACCGACGAGTTAACCGATTTACAGATGAAGATATACATGATGAGATGTTAGTTTATTATGATAGACTCCTATAGGACTGAGCTAAATGTCTTGGGGGATGATCAAAGATCAACCTTTCCTATGTTCAAGCTCAGAGACGATGTAGTTTGACCAACGACTCTGTTTTTGGCTTTTGATGATTTTTTGACCTGTTTTGGGATTTTGATATGTTTTGAATGTTTTTTGATTTTTTTTATTTTTGAGGATTTTAAGAACATACACGAATCTAATCCGATAAGAACATGCCCCCAACATGATACAATAGAATACTTCGATAAAGGCAGGACAAATTGACTGTAAGGATGAGCCGAGTAGTTCTAGGAGGGATCATGATATGAAAACATGACCAAGCTATGGTTCGAATGCAAGTGGATGAGCGATGAATGAAGATATGGATGTGATAGATGATGGAACCATAATGGATGGATGATGCAAAACAAGCCATAAAGATCCTGGTGGATGGAAAGTGCTTATTTACACAAGGCACCTGTTTTCCAGGTTTTCACCAAGGTACTTGCCCAAAGTGCCATCGAAGTGGTTTTTACTAGAGGACAATTTTTTTCTTTACTATTTTCAATCCTTTTTCTGATTTTTTTATTTTTTTGATTTTTTTTGTTGTTATCAAGATGCATGTTTCCCAGGTTTTCACCGAAGTAACCATTTTTTAAGGACATTTTTTGATTTTTTTGATTTTTGGTTCTAATATACCTTGAAAGATTTAGGCATAAAACTTTTTGAGATGGGAGCTATTCATGGGCTCCTCCAGAGGTTCCCATTCGGGTGTTGATAACTGATATGCCCTTGACTTGTAACTTGCTACGATGACGAAAGGTCCCAACCAATTGGGTTCAAACTTGCCTTCGCTACTTGGGTTAGGGACATTGTTCTGATTTTCTTTTAAGATTAGTTCTCTGACTTGGAACGTCCTGCTTCTTATTTTCTTATTGTAGCTCCTTTTGAGTCTATTCTGATAGACTTGTAAATGATTCAAAGCATCTATACGTCACTCATCCAATAGCTCCAACTCATTCCATCTTGACACTCGGTAGTCTTCATCAATAATGAGGTTTTGCAGTGATATCCTGAGTGATGGGATCTTGATCTCAATGGGAAGTACTACTTCTGATCCGTAGACCAAGGAGAAAGGTGTGGCACCTGTGGGTGTGCGGATACTAGTTCGATAGGCCCAGAGGGTGGGATTAAGTTGTAAATGTCAGTCAGGACCTGTGTCATTGACTATTTTCTTGAGGATCTTTAGAATGGTTTTGTTTGTAGCTTTTGCTTGGCCATTTCCTTGGGGATAGTATGGGGTGGAGAAGCGATGTTGGATTTTGAATTTCTCGCACAAGTCGCAGACATCCTGATTCTTGAATGGTGTCCCATTATCTAAGATAATGGCTTGTGGAACACTATAGCAGAAAATGAGATAGTTCAAGATGAACTTTGAAATTTGCTTCCTAGTTATATACGTCATGGGTATGGCTTCCACCCACTTAGTAAAGTACTCTATTGCAATTATGATAAATTTATGGTCGTTAGATAAAGTGGGAGTGATTTTCCCAATGAGATCGAACCCCCATTGCGAAAAGGGCCATGGTGTGATGATAGGATGAAGCTCTTGAGCTGGAGTATGGATGAGGTCCCCATGATGTTGTCATTGTAGACATCTTCTGGCATATTCATGTGCCTCTCTTTCCATTGTGGGCCAATAATACCCCATCCTCAATAGTTTCTTGGCTATGGTCATTCCACTCAAGTGTGACCCATAGATACCATTATGTACTTCAGTTAGAGCAATCAATGCCTCCTCAGCATTTAAGCAACATAGTAGGGTTCCTTCTATGCTCCTACGATATAGGGTATCTCCTAGGATGACAAATCTGGATGCCTTTTTGACAAAGGTTCATTTTAGGTTTGAGGGTAGGTCGGCGGGTATGACTCCTATACGAAGGTATGTGTAAATGTCATGATACCAAGGATCACTAGGACCAATGATTTCACACACATTTTGATTCTAGTACCTTGAACATGGGCATGAGAAGTTGCTCAATCAAGAATTCATATTTTGGAACATTGTTGGAGATGTCCAATAGGGACCCAATTGTTGCCATGGTGTCTGCTGCTCTGTTGTTGGTTCTAGGAATCTATTCAAATGTTATTTCGATGAAGGATTCCTTGAGCATCTCCACCAATTTCTTGTATGGAGTGATCTTGTAGTCCTTGGTCTGATATTTATCATTGACTTGATTTATAATCAATTGGGAGTCTCTGTATACTTTGAGAGCTATGATGTTCCACTGCACTACTATTCTGAGACCTATGGTTAAAGCCTCATATTCCACAATGTTATTGGTGCAAGGAAATGCTAGTTTGTATGCCCTTGGTATGCAATCCCCTTGTGGGGTGATGAAGAAGACATTGAATCCTGATCCATGTTGTGTGTATGAGCCATCAAAGTACAACTTCCAATGGTTAGCTATGTTGAGATTGAAAATGGATTCATTTGGAAACTCTGAGACAAGAGGATTCTCATAATAGATAGGTGCTTCTACCAGTTGGTCTGTGATGACTTGGCCCTTGATTTCTTTCCTCTCCACATATTCGATGTCATATTCTAAAAATATCATCACCCATTTTGCCATTCTTCCTGTGAGCATTTCCTTTGATAGTAGATACTTGAGAGGGTCAATTTTGGTGATGAGCTTAATTTTATGTGCCAACATGTAATGTTTGAATTTTTGTGATGCAAGCACTACTATGAGGCATGCTTTCTTGATGAATGAATAGTTTAGCTCATGACCAACCATTGTCCTGCTGATGTAATATATAGCCCTTTCTATTCCATTTTCATCATGCTGAGCTAGAAGAGCTCCAAGGGCTATTGCTGTTGCTGATACATATAGAATCAATGGCTTTCTTGGGATTGGTGGCATTAAGACTGGTGGTGTTATTAGGTATTCTTTGATCTTGTTGAATGCCTCTTCACACTTGGTATCCCATTTATATGCTACTCCCTTGTGGAGTAGGTGAGAATACAGGTTCTATTTGTCCACCAGTTGTGCTATGAATATTCAAATGGATTGGAGCTTGCCTTGGAGACCTCTTAGCTGCTTTAATGTTTTTGGTGCCTCCATCTCAAGGATTGCTTTTACTTTTGTTGGATCCACCTCGATGCTCCTCATTGATACTATATATCCTAGGAGCTTTCCTGATTGTACGCCGAATACACACTTCTTAGGGTTTAGTCTGACCTTGTACTCCTCCAGTTTGTCAAAGATGGAACTTAGGGTTGCTATGTGATCTTTAATTTTTCTAGACTTGGCTAGAATGTCGTCAAAATAGTCTTCGACCGTCTTATGAATCATGTCATGGAATATCAATGTCATGGCCCTTTGATATGTTGCTCCTACGTTCTTTAAGCCGAATGGCATCATGTTCCAACAATATGTCACCCATGGACAAGTGAAAGTTGTTTTATGCCGGTCCTCTTTAGTTATCATAATCTGATTGTACCCTAAGAATCCGTCCATTAGTGACAACATCTCATGTCTCATTGTCATATCTACTATCATGTCGATGTTGGGAAGCGAGAAGTCATCTTTTGGACATGCCTTGTTCAAATCTCTGAAGTCTATGCAGATTCTGATATTTTTGTTGGGTTTTGAAACAGGTACTAAGTTTGATACCCATTCTAGATAGTCTATCGGTGGGATAAATCCTACATCTAATAGCTTCTTTAGCTCCATTTTGACTAGTAGGGTGATATGAGGGTGCATTTTTTGAAGCTTTTGTTTGACAGGCTTTGCTTCTGGATACACTGCTAAGTGGTGAACCACAGTATTTGGATTGATCCTGGCATGTCTGCATAACTCCATGCAAAGTTTATCTGTCTTTCTCTTAGAAATGCCACTAGGAGCTCTTGCACTTTTGGTAGTAGTGATTTTGCATAGAATGTGATATGTGGGGCTTCCTCTATTCCTAGATTGACCGGATTGTATTTTTTTGCCAAGACTGTTGACTTTTCCTAATGAATAGCTCTTAAAGGAAGATTGAATCCCCCATCCTCGGGTGCCTTAGAGAGGTTTTCACCATTGGATGTGTCCTTTCTTTTTACTTTTTTCTTATCAGAGAGTGCCACAATGTGGTTTTTACTCAAGGACTTGGATATTATTCTTAATTTCTCACTTTTGTGACTGAGGGATTCAATCATTTCCCCATAATAGGCATTTGTGCCCAACTCTATTATAAACCCTACTTTATGATCTCCATTTGGAATGTTATCCCTTAGTCCCATGAATTCTGAGAGTACCTCATCATTTTTGAATGTATCAAGAACTGTTGGTCCTCATTGGTCATAATCGATGAGTTGGGGATAGACTAGATGGATGTCATGGTTTTGATGGTTGGTTTTGAAAGATAGGGTGCTAATCATGAAGAGAGTGGTATCCTCAAATAACCTAGGTAAGTTGGTTGTGGTATCCTCGTCATCACTACTACTACAGACGTCGATTATATCAAATGTAAAGTTATCTATGACACGACTTGTAGATATGGGTAGGCGTAGTTTTGTTGCGGTTGTCTGAGGAGGATTATTAACCCTTCTAACTAGAGGACTTTGGCCACGTATTGTTATACTTGGAGGGGTACATCCAAGGGCAAGATTTTTTACTGGTCGCATCTTTGGCATGATAAGTATTATAAGCCCATTGTCATTTTTCCCAAGTCCTTGATTTCTGTCGTAGCCCATTGCGAGCATCATTTGTAGGCCCTTGCTTCTATCATCCATTGGTAAATCTGCTATTGGTATTTCATCTTGATACAGCATGTGAGATGGATCTGCTTCAATAACCTCCCAGCCAATATCTCCCCAACTTGTAAATTCAGGATAGTCTGTAGGAGACATTTAGGATGTGTAAGCTTCATTTGTTTGCGGGCGTCCTCATGATCTAGGAGATTGTGGTAACTCTCCTACCACAAAATCATTGTTAGGGAACTTGTAGTTTCCACAACCATTATCTTGGATAATGACCTTGATGTCAGAGATGGTGGGGATGGCGGGAGTAGTGGGTGTCTCTGTCGCAGAAGTGGATGTGAGAGTGGCAAGATCGATGTAAGGTGTGGATGGGCCTTCATATTTTTTGGGTACTTGGGGGATTTTATAATACTTTGCTTCAAGGTTCTTGCAATATGAGAAGGGTTTAGGATCCCCATGGATGGTTATTTCTTGTCCCTAATGTGTGAATTTCACACATTGGTGGAAAGTTGACGCTACTGCTTTCATCGCATGAATCCATGGGTGTCCTAGAAGGATGTTATACAACAAGTCAAGGTCCAAGACCTGGAAAGTGGTTTCCATGATGGTGGGCCCTACTTGAATAGGGAGTTTGATCGTGCCTTGAGACACTCTTTCTTGATTGTCATATGCCCTTATGGTGATACCCTTTCCTTTGTCTATAGAATCTTCTGATATTTTCAATTCCTTGATGAGACTGAGAGAGCATATGTTCAAGCCCGCACCTCCATCCACCAAGACCCTTTTGATTTTTCTCTTGTGTACAATGGCTTCCAAATGAAGTGCACGGTTGTGAGATGGTTGAGTAGGGAAATCTTGGTCAGAGAATGTGAGGAGATTTGGCAAAATGATATTTTTGACCATAGCTTGGAATTGCTCCGCATCGAGATTTGCGGGGACAATGGGTGACACCAACGCTTCTTCTAGGATTTTCTTATGGGAAAATGATACTTTTAGCAACTCCATGATGGAGATTTGCATTGGAATTTTCTTGAGTTGATCTAGGATATTATAGCCATTTGGATCAGATCTAGATTCAGGGATTTTGTTTGGTTGGGATGATCTTGAGATGGTGACTTTGCCGACTCTTGTGGTGACTCCACAATCTTCGGCATGGGCACCCTTGATGGTGATGACCATGCAGTCTTCATTTACGGAGGCAACAATTGTTTCATACACATGATTTACATTTGAGTGGGTGCCATTCTCTTTATATTTTTATTGTTATTCCCTTTGTTGCCATGATTCAACATCAGATTCATATATATCTTAAGATCCTAGTTTCTTGTAGGTTGTTCCACGTTTATGATTCTTTTATCGATGAGATCTTGAATGATGTTCTTCAATCTCATGCAACTATTTGTGGTATGGCCTTTGGTTTTGTGGAATTCACAAAGTTGATTCTCATTATACCAAGGAGGTTTGACATCTGATTCTTGGTAATTCTCAAAGGTAGGAGCCTTGATGAGTTTTTCGTCGATCAAATTTTTCATTATGTCTTCAAGTGGTTCCCCCAAAGTGGTGTATTTTCATTTGGGATAACTCTTGCATTGGGGTGGTCCTCTTTGATCATTGAGATTATTGATGGTTGGATTGTTGTTTGGTTGTTGTGTTGCATGATGATTGTTTTGGTGTTGGATTTGGATTTGTGGTGTGGGTGTATTTTGGCGAGGGGAACAAATGACCACCTTGGCATCGATGACACCATCATTGGTGATGTTTTTGTTTCTTGTCAACGTGTGAGGTTTATTGTTGTAATTGGATGGTGGGAAGTTGTTTTGTTGTTTGGGGTATGAAGTTGATCCCACAGGTTGAGTCATAAGGGATCGTTCGATGCTAAGCGCCTTGGAGATCAACTGATCATATGTGGTGGTGCCCTGAACCTTGAGATGAAATACCAAGAGGCTGTCAAGGTTGGCTATGATGGTGCAAACTTGTTGTTCTTCAGGCATGGTCCACTTACTCAGATTGGCCTTGGATCACCATCATTGTAGAAATGAAGCGAAAGATTCACCCTTTCCTTGTTTCAGAGCTGAGAGTTCTTCTAGACTAACACTCATGGAAATGTTGCATGCATAATTTTTTATGAATGCATCTATAATTTCTTGGAATGTCCTAATTCCTGAAGGTAGGCAAGAGAACCATTCAATAGCGTGGCCAACCAAACTCCTAGGAAATAGCCGCATTAGATATGTATCGTCGTATGCGACTTCCATGCAATGAACTTGGAATTTCCTGATGTGATCTTCAGGTTTTCCCGTCCCATGATATTTTTCAAACTTGGGGATCTCGAATCCCTTAGGGAATGGTTTCATCACTAAGCTCCTATCAAATAGATAGGGACACAAGTTGCTTGGTGTTTTTGTTGTTCGCCCTGATTGAAGATCTAGCACTTGTTGCAAGAGCAACCTGATTTGTGTCGTCACATCATTTTGCAGATCAAGGGGTGGGATGAAGGTGTTTTGGGGTGTCTCAATTATGGGTTGGATGGGTGGATTGGATGGTATGTAGTTTGATTGTATTTGCACATTATGCCAAGCTAGTTATGCCTACACCTGCTACTGTATGAACAATGCTTGTTGTTGTTCTTGTTGTTGTTGCTCTAAAATTGCTTGTTGTTGTGCTTGTTGTTGTTCCAAAAACACTTGTTGTTGGGCTGCTAGTTCAGTTGCTTCTTGCTGCTCTTGGTATTCTTTTAATGCTTGTTGATATGCTTGGAATTGTGCTGCTTGTTGTTGTGCAAGAAGTTGTGCTTGATATTGGACTTGTTGTGCCTGATATTGAGCTTGAGCTTGAGCTTGAGCTTGGTCTTGCGTTTGTGATGCTTGTTGTTGCAATAGAATTTGTGCTTGAGCAGCCTTCTGTGCTTGCAATGCGGTTTGGGCTGCTTGAGCTTGAGCGGCTTGTTGTTGTTGTAATTGGGCTTGTGCGGTTTTTTGTGCTTGTAGTGCGGCTTGGGCTACTTGAGAGACTTGTTTAGTAGCTAGTTGTACGACTTTTTCTTTTTGCACTTGTTGGAATCCCCTTTGAAAAACAACTTGCAATTTTGCGTTGTATTAGCTTGATGTGGTGGAAGTTGGTGGTGGTGGGGGTGGTGGTGGATTCAGAATGGCGTTTGTGGTGAGCGATAATGTCGTGTTGATGTTTTGAGTGTTGGATGGTGGTGTTGATGTGGTGGTTTGTCCTTGAGAAACAATGCTTTGCGATGTTAGGGGTGTGTTTGATGATGTTGCAATTGCTTGTGCGTTTGTCATTTGTTGTTGCGATGTCAATGACAAATTTTGAGTGTTTGGCATAATGCTTTGATTGATATTTGGGATGTTGTTTTGATTGATACTTGGTAGGGGGGAGTCCTAAACCAAGGAGTGGTGTGGATGATAATGGCAGAGGTGGAAATGTGAGGGGTACGAGTTTTCATGAAAATGTTGTGGTGTTGAAGATTCCCCCTGGTCCGAACATGTCTCCTTCCTCTTGCGGATTTGTGAGGAGAGGTGTTTGAGGTGTTGTGTGAAAAAATGATGATGATGGATCATGATGGAAAGTGAGAGGAACATTTTTGTGTAATGGGTTTTGGGGTATGTTTTGTTCCAAGATTGTATTTGCGTCCATGTCCTGATTGTTAACAAGGGGGTGTGATTGAATAGCATTAAGAAATGCATTCCCTTTATTAACATTGGATTGGGTTGGAGCAAATGATGTTGTGATTTGTGGAATATTTTGTGTGATGTTTTGGGATGGGAGTGTAGATGAGATGGGAATGGTGAATGATATTGGAGGAAAAGATGTCTCCAATATGGTACTCACGTCATAGTCCGAAGGTAATTTGGCCCCTTGTTTTTCTAGTTCAAGCATGTACAATGAAGGGTTGAGCCTCATCATGATGTTGATGATTTTATGGTTCTCCAGATTTTGGAGCATTTCAGTCATTTCTTCGTGAGACATTCTAAAGGTAAGATCCTCTCCTTGGTTTTCCTCTTGAGGATTTTGCGATGATGAGATGGCCAAAGGATTACTTGATTCGGCGGGATTCATTTCTTAACGCTTGTTCGATAAGATCACTAAGCGGTGTTTCTTTGTTGGCTTCCATGCTCTTTCTTGTGTTAAGATCTGTTAGGAACCATAAACAAGGATCAAATTTTCTATGGTATCAAAGAGAGATGAATCTCTGGTTCTTTGATTGATCTTTTGTTTATGCCCAAAGCAGTAGTACCTTGTAGGTATCTCATGGACCAAAGGTGTATATACTACTATATAATGTATTTGATGCAATTCTTTTTGTATTTTGATAAATCTTGAAGGAGATACTAGGCTTTAGGACTTTTGGATATGTTTCATTTTATTTTGATTTCCTGATTGTCCTTGATTGATTTTGATTTTGATTTTGAATTGGAATAGACCCTCGTAAGATGTTTGACAATTTCCATCTAAGGGCTAGCTTGACCAAAGGATGATAATTTAAATATGTGTGGGGAGAAAGATGTCTACCCACACCTATTCAAAACAAGAAGGATAGTTTCACGCAAAGAAGGATTCATCTACATACTGATAAGCCAACAAGATGATTTGATAACTCTTTGACTAAGCATATGCAAAAGGATGCATCTACACATGCCTAGCCAAAGGTGATTTTTGATAATGTTTTCAAGGATTTAGTCTCAATGATTTTACTTGATTCTGGATTTTTCCAAAAGCCTAGCATAAGGATGATTTCAAGATTTTCTCTAAAAGGTGATGGTGAGATGATTTTGATGTTTTGAAGGACCTGATGAAAAAGGATTTTGATTTGTTTTGGATCCTAAGATGAACCTAAAAGATACTAGTTTTCCTGCATCTGTGGTACTGAAGAGCATACAATGCTTCTATATACCTCAAAACCCCAAAAGAAATTTATCCATCCTGAACATGCATTTTCAGATTTTGAACCAAGGATTTTTTCTTTGAGATTTCTTGAGAATCGTGAGGCTTCAACACACATGAAAGTTCATCTTTCTTAGCTTTTCTTAATGGCTTTATTTTACCACAAACATTTTCTTTTGATTAAGTTTTCCAAACTAAGTGTCCAATGTCTTATCTCTTCCCAACCCCACAAAGTATGTTGGCGTGAAATCTTTAATGAAACTTCCTACAAGGGTTTATCGATGATGCATTTAAGTAGACAATCGTGCTAATCCATCAAGTTTAGAAAGCTCTATACGCACCCCGGCGGAAAGCAATAACATATGGATTGAGTCAATTGTATTTGTCTTCTCGTGCTGGTTTGAAATTTGATGATGATGTTAAGGTTTTGCTTTTCGCGGCCAACCCGCCAATGCATTTTGTAACCTTAAGAATAAGTACAACCCTATGGATGTGTAAGACAATATTTTTTGGATTCCCACTTTGACAAGTCTAGCTACGCTTATCTTTAGTGAATGGTTAGATGCTTGACCCCACTGGCTCCCCTCCATGGCTCATTAGCATCATTCAGGGCAGCCAAGCATCAAAACCCATGAAAATCCCATGGCATGCTTCCATTTCTACTAAAAGATCGTAAAAGTGCAAGTAAGCCTTTAAAACCCAACGTAATCAAACTCAATAAATGGGGACAGCTGACGCTTCCGGGAAAACTGAGGTAAAATGCTGCCTTGGATAAGGACTTTTTATCATGGAGATTGACCCATATGGTAAGAGTCCCCTTGATCCATCTGCCAATTCAACTGGCCACGATGGCCGGGCCCTCTCCTAATATCCACATATATATCCCATGGAAATAATTGGCTTTAGAGTGTTACTGGTTGAATCCCTTGGGTGAGTACTTTTTCCCCAAGGAAGGCCCTCTAGGATAAACAAAAGCGAATAAGGAATAATATTCATAACTCGATCAATCCTTGTTGGCAACAAAGAGAGAGAATATACACAACAATGCCCCCACTCACACACACACAAGATTTTGTTAAATTTTAAAACCCAAATCAAAGTGTGGAGGTGATTGCTTTGTCTCAACCTAAATCATGAAAGGCCTTTGATTCTCAAGATCGCTATAAAGCGCGAGAGAAGTGCATACGCCCTTTTAATGCCTTTAGTTTAAGTGAACCTCACGAAACAAAAAGTTGCACTTGTTCTTTTTAAATCCACAAAGCAAAATGTGAGTTCTTTTTAAGCACTGAATGACAAATGATAGACATTTTGTTCAATTTTTATCCAAAGAAACAAAATCTAGTATATTGTGATCCTAATGTTCATTTTAGCCTTTTGCAAGAAATGGAAAGATTCTTTTTAAACCCAAATGAAATTAGTGTCCTAAGGAAGAAGCGATAACAATTTCTTAAAAAAATTTAAGCAAACACTAAAGTGTTCAAAAACACTTTGATTTGATGAAACATCCTCTTCATGCTTCTCCTTTCTTTGTTTTTGATTTCCAACCTACAAGGGAGAAAACCAGTCAGATTTTGGAAAATACAGAGATTAAAAAGCAGAAAACAGAAGACAAATTGATCATTAATCAAAAGGCACATGCTAAAATTTATTTTCCACTTTTTACTCCCTGCCAGCGATGCAACTCGTGACTACGTCGTAGTTTGATTTCCAAGCGGTGCCCTCACAACACTGCTTAACAGTTAGCGTCGCTCTCGATCGGGATAGTGAGCTCAACTGCATCACAATTTTTGCCTAGCGTCACAGTTTGGTTTTTTTGAAAGTTCCTGCAAGTCAACCAGTCAAGCAGTGGAGTTTATAATTCAAATTTTGTTGGCGAGACGAGTCTAGTGTCGCACTTTGAGTTTCCTGCGGTGCTATATAGCAACGCTGAAGAGACAACGGTGCCAAAACAGTGACGCTGAGCTCCCAGCATTGGAATTTTCCTGTGTATGCACAAAAACGCAAAAAATTATTAAAAAAATGATAAGGAATGATATCTAGCCCTCCTTCTAGCGCCAAATGTGCGAACCCCAATCCTAGTACCTGCAAAATACAATGAATAAACAAGTTAAACAAGAGATTGCAAGCTAAAACAAGGATTCCCCATGAAATCCATTTACAAGCTTTGAATTAGGAAAGAAAATAACAAAGAACACAATGAAACAAAGAAATATAGATTCAATCCTAATTAAAATAGCAAACACATGATCCCATGGGGGAATTAGTGCCAATTTGATGTGAAAATTGGCCCTTTCCCAATTCCTAAGATGCAAGCTTGATATGTTGAAGATGATTGATCCACTTTGATGGTGAAGGATGAGAGCTCCAAGCCAAAATCTGCAAAAACCTAGCTAAGAACTCAATGGTGATGGATGAAAATGCCTAAATATTTTAGCATAATAACTTTACATAATTTGTGGATGATAAAATGAGGATATGAGCTCTTTATTTATAGAATGCCAAGATGGTTGAATGTCCAAATTTGAGCAACATGGGACTAACATTCATCCAATGGTATGATGCCACTTGTCAATCTATGAATGGATGGAGGATGTGCAAGATTTGAGAAATGTGCCAATAAATGCATATTTTTGAATTTCAAATTTGTTGAAATGACTTGCAAGAGGGAAGGGAAATTGCAATAAATTCCACTTGGCTCAAGACAAAGGACATGTAAGATGAAGTTATTGCCTTGTTGGATGTACATGTTGACTTGGAATTTTTGAATTCAAATTTAGAGAATATTCCAAAAGATGCCTTGTGAGGAAAATAGAGATTTTAATAAATGAATTAAATCTATTTTCATGTGCAACTTGAAAAATCTAGAGGATGAGACATGATAAGAGATAAAATTGTTCAAGGGTTAATTAGTTTAATGAAAGATTAGATGATGTGACCTATTTGACTCAAATTTATGGATTTATTTAAATCAAAATAAGAGAGGAATATGATAAGAGATTAATTAAATAAAGATTTTGATTTATTTAATTAAAAGAGATGGTGTTAGATTAAATCAAATAAGGTTTTAATTTATTTAATTTAATGGAAAGACTTTAGAGATTTAATCAAATAAAATTAATTATTTAATTAAATAGGGATAATTAGATCAGATGGATTGATTTAATTAACAAAAGAGATGACTTAATTAGATAAAATGATTTATTCAATTAAGAGAGGAATATTGATGAATTGAATCATATAAAGAGATTTGATTAAACGGTTAGACCAAGGGATGATTCTAGAAGAAACAATGTTAGTAGTTGGGATCAAGTGCACAATGTCAATCGTTATATTTTATGTGTCTACAAAACCCATTATAGTTCTAGTTGCAAGATCATGAAGAATGTGAAATCCAAATAAGGCCAAAATGTCAATCAGTCATTCCACATGAGACAACATATCTTATGAGTCCATTAGAGGTAAAGGAGATGGATGAGCATTTAAATGAGTTACTTGAAGGACATTTTATACATCCCAATAAAAGTTTATTCTCTTTCTCAACATTTCTCTTAAATAAAAGAGTTGAGAATAAAAGACGTAAGAAGAGATTATGTATAGATTATAAAACTCTTAATGATATCATCCTTCTATTTAATTATCCAATTCCATTTAGTGTTGACTTAATCAAGAGAGATGCTAATAAGAAGATATTTTCTAAGTTTGATTGCAAGTCAAGATTTTGGCAACTTAAATTTAAGGAATCAAATAGGTATAAAATTGCATTCTTAGTCCCACAAGGTTTATAAAAATAAAATGTTATGCTATTTGGTCTTTGTACAATACCTTCTTATTTGTAGAGATGAATGAATCAAGACCTAAGATATCTCAAATATTTTTACACATGATATATTAATGACAATTATTTTCTTTGATTCTGAATCTAACCATTTGTAGCATCTGGAAGATCTATATGTAGCAATAAGAAAGCATGAAATATGTTTATCAGCTAAAAAGATAGTAATTGGTAAAATCCAAATAGAGGATTGCATCTTGACAAGGGTAATATCATATTATAGCCTCATATTCTACAAAGGATTCAAGAATTTCCTGACATCTTACAAAATAAAAAATAGATACAAAGGTTTTTAGGCTATCTTAATTATGTTTCACCATTTTATAAAGGTCTTGCAGAAGACAGGAAGGAAATCCAAGAGCATCTAAAGGAAAACAAGGAAGGATGGCCCCTAAAGGAAATAAAACTTGTTTAGTGCATAAAATCTAAATGTCAAAATTTTCCCTCATTAAAAATACTAGCTCTAGGTTTACCACTATATTTATATACTGACACATTTAACATAATCTAGTTTGTTGTGCTTATATAGGAGGAAGAAAATGGAAAAAGGAACATATGTGGATATCAGTTAGGAACATTTGTAAATTTGGATATCAGTCCCATACCAAATCCTCATTTTAGTCAGACACATAATGACTTTATACCTAATCCATCCCATACCATTTCACATTCCATCCCAAGTAGTACCAATACTAACATGCAAAACATGCCTCTTCCTTCAAATCCATTTCAAACAAGTAACCCATTTCCTCTATCCCTACTTATTCCACAACCAATGAATGCCTAGATTCCTACAACTTTACCTCCTATAATACCCTATCATTCCACCTATCAACAAATCCAAACACTCCCAATATTATCCTGAACAAATATGTCACCTAATCAATACCCCACCCCATATATCCATGTCACTACCTTTGTTGCAATAACTAACCCTCCAAGTCATCCTCCCATTTCATACACCTTCCAAGAACCCACATCTAATGTTCATAAAATCTCATATATCCCATTAAATCCTCCATATTTTTCCACATACACACTTACCAATGTATTTACCTCTACACACACAAATGACTTGACTTCACAAATTTAAGATCTACAACAAAAGATATAAAATATGGAAATGGGTCACACTAAGAAGAGATATGCATTGCAAGAAATGTGCCCTTATCCCTTTGATACCGTTCTATACCCATGATTCCCTTTCCTACTAATTTCAAAATACATAAATTTGATAAATGAAATGGGAAATGCGACCCATGTGAAAATATAAGAAAAATCTACCTATCTTGTCTTGAGGTTTCTTATAATGATAGTTATTTAATGTGCCTCTTTCCTTGAATTCTAGGAGGCTAATGTTGAAATGAACAAGACAATTGAGAGGGAGGGTGAATCAGTTGTAGCAAATTAAACCTTCAAAACCCTCAACAGTAAACAGATCCACAAGCATTCATTAAACCCTTATTATGCTAAATTGATTAAACATGAAATGCAGATAACAAAAATTGAAATCACAACACCATACACATGAGAACACCAAATTTGTGTGGAAAACCCAATGATGGAAAAAAATAGTGAGGATTAGCTCACAATATAAGTAATAACAAAACCAGTACAAAGGGGCTCACTGCCAAAATAAGACACACTATCCAAAAGGCTTACAACTAGGGCTCGCTGCTACATAAAGAAACCAAGAAGATAGAAGAAGAATGTTACACAAATAAACCACTTCTCAATGCAACAAGGAGTCTACCACAATTGCTCACACACTATTTGAGTCTCACATGAAATATTTTGGATGCCTTCAGCTCATTGCCTTCAGGAAACCTGACATGAAGTTTGCACTGCTCTGCTCAATTTTGCATCACACACATCACTTGCAACAATCTCACATCCATCTTGCTTCTTACTCTTTCCACACAATTTTCATCAATAACATACATATTTATATCAAGTTCTACCTCAAAATATTTCTCCAATGTTGACCACTAGCCATTATACACTCAAATTCAAAATAGGTCGGCACCTAAACATTCCTGCAATGGATAGGAACAAAATAAGACCTACATAAATCCTTAATTAGGACCCAAATAGATCCCAACACACTTCAAAAATGCTTCCACAATCCTCGAATTTAGTGTTAAACACAAGGTTGGTCAACACTTGTGCAAAACACCATAGACATTAAGTACACACTTCTTTAGATCAAGCTAAAAAGTTTAGACAACATAATTCACTTGAAATCAATCTAGAATAATCCAAAAACTACATAAGATTCATCAAATGCTTCATTCAAGCTCACACCAACAAATATTGTAACTCATAACAATTGGTAACCCTTAATTGCATACTGATAAATGAAACTCTCATTGTATTGCATCAAATCAAGTAAAAAATTGAACACAAAAAGATAAAAAGATTATAAGAAAATTCCCAAATCTACACAACCTAAAGCCAAACAACAAAGAAACCCAAAGCAAATAAATTTCTCCTAGATCATAGAAAACATCACTAAATAATTGGTTCACACATTGGTAAAAATATCTCACACTGTACAACAATCCAAAAACCCAAATTATGAATATAACAACTTTTTTTAACCTTGAATAACCTGTAAGATCCACATAGGCATAACATCAACATATAAAGAATGCAGAGCACAATATTGGAGCACATTATGAACATTTGCACAACACAATTTACTCTGCTTATTATTTTTTCTCAAAAGCACTTGGAAACCAAGTACCAGAGACATCATCTCAGCTCATTACTTCATTCCAACCCATCTTCAAACTCTACAATAAAAGAATAGCTCCATATACTCACAACACTTCCTCAAGGTCTCAACTACAGATGCACAACTTGTTTTCCTCTTTTCAACAATTTTCTCAATATCCTCAACATCTTCATCCAATAGTTGACATCAATGACAACACCAGTCATTAGACTTCCTGTTGACACCAATGACACCATCATTCTTGCAACAATCTCCTCCTTTGTCATTGATGGAAACACAAGATGTGAAAATACACCAAAGACCACAGAATAGCTCTAAATAATCTCTCCCCTTTTTTTGGATTAGATAGCCTACACAACATTCTTGAAACCTCTCCTTTTCACATGATTCTCTCTCCCTCTTTGACATCAATGACAAAGGATAAAATGTTTTGCATTGTTCTCCCTCTTTGACACTGAACCAAAATTACTTGCTTTGAATACTTCCCCTTAGGAGTACACCCAACTAAATCAGCAACACAATGACAACTCATGACACTACCTACTCCACTTGAGAGGTAACCACCAACATCAGTCTAGAAAAGAGATAGATCCATAGATCCGCTGGACCGATGCATTTCCATATGCATCTCGTTCAAGAAAGGATGGGCAACAATCCCCAACTTTTCTTGAAGATACTCAAAAGTATCCTTAGCAAGAGCCTTAGTAAATATGTCAGCAATCTAATCCTTTGTAGGAACATACTCAAGCTTCACTTCATTCTCCATAACCTTCTCTCTCAAAAATTGATACCTAATAGATATATGCTTTGTCCTTGAATGCATCACTGAATTCTTTGAAATGTTTACTGTAGTTGTATTATCATAGAAGATAGATATAGGTTTGTCATATACAACTTTGATATCCTTCAATGTTTTCCTCATCCATAATACCTGTGTACAACATGATGCTACTGCAATATACTCAACCTCTACAGTGGATAAAGAAAATGAATCATATTTCTTACTCAACCATGACACCAATCTACATCCAAGAAAGAATGCACCACCACTTGTACTTTTCCTATCATCAACACAACCATCCCAATCTACATTTGTATAAGCATTTAATGTGAAATTAGTATCCCTAGGAAACCACAAATCATAATCCGGTGTGCCTCTTAAATATCTGAGTATTCTCTTCACTGCTACAACATGTGTTTCTTTAGGATCGTCTTGAAATCTAGCCACAAGACAAAATGCATGCATGATGTTTGGTCTAGTAGCAGTCAAATATAGCAATCCACCAATAATAGATCTATACTTGCTCTTATTAGCCTTAGGTGAATCATCATCTTTACTCAATTTACAACTAGTCACCATAGGAGTACATACTGGTTTGGAGTCATCCATTCCAAACTTCTTCAACATATCTTTGACATACTTAGACTGTGAAATGAAAATCCCTTTATCTATTTGATTGATCTGTAGCCCAAGAAAGAAATTCATCTTGCCAAAAATTGATATCTCAAATTCTTTTTGCATTTATTCAACAAATTTATTACACATAACCTCATTTCCACCAAAGACAATATCATCCACATATACAACTACTATCAAGATGTTATCTTCCTCAATTTTGAAGTAAAGGTTATTGTGTGTGGAGCCCTTACTAAATCCTTGTTTATCAAGTACCTGTCCAATCTTGCATACCAAGCTCTAGGAGCTTGCTTAAAACCATATAGTGTCTTCTTCAACTTACATACCATGTATGGTTGATCTGAGAACTGAAAACCTTCTAATTGTTCCATGTAAACATGTTCTTCCTTTTCTCCATTCAAAAAAGCAGACTTCACATTCATCTGATAGACCTTAAAATATTTATGTGTTGCAAATGCCAAAAACATTATGATAGCTTCCATTCTAGCCATAGGAGCCCAATTCCCCTCAAAATATATCCCTTCTACTTGTTAGTAACCCTTACACACAAGTCTTTCCTTGTTTCTTACTACTTCTCCATTCTCATCCAGCTTTTTCCTAAATACCCATTTGGTTCCAATTATGTTCTTGTTTTTCGATCTAGGGACCAATTCCCAGTTCTAATTTTTCTCTATCTGCATAAGTTATTCTTCCAATGCCTTCATCCAATGCTCATCCTTACATTCTTCACTTATTGATTAGGTTCAACTTCATAAAGTAAACAAAAATTTACCTCAATTTTAGTAGCTTTGCTTCTTGTTAGTACACCTTTCCTTTTGTCTCCAATGATCTAATCTTCAGAATGAATCTTTTGTACATACTTAGGGGTTCTAGGGGTCTTCTCCAGAGCTTCTTCCTCTTCATTTTTCACTTCTTGTTCATTAGATATTTCTTCCACTTCTCTGCAATTAGGTTCATCTAACACATATCCATCTACTGCAATAGAATTTTGCAAGTTTTCATCAACTTTAACATTTGCAATTTCAACTTTCTCAACTTTTTGTTGTAACATTTGTAAGCTTTGCTTCTAATAGAATATCCAAGGAAGATACCTTCATTAGACCTTGCATAAAACTTTCCTAAATTTTCTTCTTCTCTTTTGATGTAACATTTGCTTCCAAACACTCTAAAGTACTTCATAGTAGGAATCCTTCCATACCATAGCTCATAAGGATTCTTTGTGTTGTTAGCTTAAGCTTGAACTTTGTTAAGTGTGAAAACAACAATATTATTAGCTTCTCTCTAGTATACTTTTGATATATTTTCCTCTGTCATCATAGTCCTTGCAACTTCTTGAATAGTTTTGTTTTTCCTTTCAAAAACTCCAATCTATTGAGGAGTTCTAGGAGCAGAAAAATGCCTCTTTATTCCATGAACTTCACAAAACATGTTAAACTCATTGGAGGTGAATTCACCACCTCTGTCAAACCTCAAACATTTTATTTTTAAATCGACTTCATTCTCAACCATAGCTTTAAATGCCTTGAATTTATCTAATGCATATGATTTCTCTCTAAGAAAAGTAACCCATGTCATTTTAGAATAATCATCAATCAAAAGAATAAAGTATCTGTCACCTTGTAGACTTCTCACCCTTATAGGACCACAAATATCTATATGCACTAAATCCAGTAGTGCAATAGTAGAATGTTCCTTTCCCTTAAAGCTACTCCTTGTTTGTTTTCCAAATTGACAACTCTCACAAACAACATTGATAGGTTTTGTAATTCTAGGTAAATCTCTCATAGAATGAATCAAACTAATTATTGCCAAATTATAAAAATTCATGTGACACATCCTCTGGTGCCATAACCAACTATCATTAATCTATGACATAAAGCAATGACCATCAACACCCTTAAGTTGATAGATGTTTCCATCTATTCTCTTACTGGAGTAGTAATTACAGTTCCAGACCCTTTCTGGATCTCACATGCTTCATCCTTAAACACAATATTATACAATTATCTACACATTTGTCCAAAAATCAAGAGATTATGTCTTAATCCCTTAACATAGTAAACATTTTCAGTATTATGCTCACCATCAAAACTAATTGAACCTATTCCACAAATCTTAGCTCCCGAATCATCTCCAAATTTAACTAATCCTCCATCATACTTTTCAAGTTTAACAAACTTACTTTTGTCTCCAGTCATATGATTAGAACAACCACTACCAACAACCTAGTAATTCTTATCCTCTTTGACATGAAAAGAAAATACCAATGTACCTTCAATCTTCATCTCCTAAACACTTTCCTTCACACAAATTTTAGTGTTAGTAGAACCAGATTCTTCTTTTATAGCCAAAAACATAAATTCATTATCATCAAAATGTTCACAATCGGATTCATCATTAGAAATACCAACATCTTCATTCAAATAGTAAGCTTTCTTAATCATCTTTCCTTTATTTTCCTTGTTATTATTCTTTAGAGTTCTCTTTGGACATCTAGAAGCATAATAACCTATACCACCATAGCTAAAACATTTGAAAGGTAATTTACTTTGATACTTACTAGTGCCATTTTTCATCCTTCTCACAAAGTTAGCTTCCAAATCATTAGGATATTTATCACTTGAATCTTCAACCTTCTATGATTTACCAACCTTGAAAGCAATCTCTACTTTTGTACTTTTCTTCAGTTTTCTCATTTGAAATGTAGTAAGAGTATCAATCAACTGATCTCTAGAATAATTATCAAAATAAACTATTTCCTCAATATCAGATACCTTTTCACTATAGTAATCTAGAAGAGATATGATAAATTTCTTCACCACTTTAGACTCTTTAACTATTGCACCAAGGCCTCTCATGTACTTACCAATTCATCAACTCTCTGTATGTAGTCTTTTATTGTTTCATCTTCAGACATGTATGCATCATTTCAAACTGTGCCCTCAAGTTCTACAACTTTTCTTGCTTGACCTTCAGATCTCCTTCATAAATGCTTTCTAACTTATCCCAAACTTCTTTAGCAGTCTTCAAACTCATAACTTTAACTAATTTAGTATTTGAAAGACTATTCACAATAATATACCTTTCTCTAGCATTGATCTCATGCACCTTGATTTTTACACTTATACTCAAACCATTCAAAGGTGGAGTGTATGTATTTTGATACGCCTTCTCAATCTAATATCCCTAAGCACACAAATATCCTTCCATATTGGTTTTCCAAAATGCATAATTTGAGCCATCAAATCTAGGATATTCCAAAGGAATCTTGTTCACCATCCCGGATCTACCTCAAACGATTAAGATCTTCTTCAAGGAACCTTGCTTCGATACCAATTATTGAAATGAACAAGACAACTAAGAAGCGGGGTGAATTATTTGTAGCAAATTAAACCTTCAAAACCCTCAACAATAAACAAATTTACAAGCATTCATTAAAGCATTATTCCATTAAATTGATTAAACATGAATTTCAGATAATAGAAACTGAAATCACAATACCATACACATGAGAATACCAGATTTACATGGAAAATCCAATGAGGGAAAAACCACTATGAGGATTAGATCACAATATAAGTTATATAAAGACTCGTACAAAGGGGCTCACTGCTTGAATATGACAGACTATCCAAAAGGCTCATAGCCAGGGCTCACCACCATAGAAAGAAAACAAGAAGATAGAAGAAGAATGTTACACAAAGGAAACACTTCTCGATATAATAAGGAGTCCACCACAATTTCTCGCACTTTCACAGTCTCACATGAAAGATCTCAGATGCCTTCAACTCACTGCCTTTAGGAACCCTAACATGAAGTTTGCATTGCTTTGCTCAATTTCGCATTGAACACACATCACTCACAACAATCTCACATCTATCTTGATTCTTACTCTTTCCACACACTTTTTCATCGACACCATACATATTTATATCAAGTTTTACCTCAAATATTTCTCCAATGTCGGCCACTAGCCGTTATACATTCAAATTCAAAATTGGTCGGCACCTAAACATTCTCGTGGTGGATAGGAATGAAAGGTGACCTACATAAATCCTTAATTAGGACCCAAATATATCCCAAAATACTTCAACATGCTTCCACAAGCCTCACATTTTTGTGTTAAACACAAGGTTGACCAACACTTGTGCAAAACACCATAGATATTAAGTACACACTTCTTTAGCTCAAGCCAAGAGTTTTAGAAAACATAATTCACTTGAAATAAATTTAGAATAATCCACAAACTACATAAGATTCATCAAACACTTCATTCAAACTCGCATCAACAAATACTTTAACTCAAAACAATTGTTAACCCTTAATTGCATATTGATAAATGAAACTCTCATTGTACTACATCAAATCAAGTAAAAACTTGATCACAAAAAGATAAAAACATTATAAGAAACTTCCCAAATATGCACAACTTGAAGCCAAACAATGAAGAAATGCAAAGCAAATACATTTCTCCTAGACCACAAAAAACATCATTGAACAACTGGTTCACAACCTGGTGAAAATATCTCGCATTGTACAATAATTCAGAAACCAAAATTATGAATATAAAAACTTTTGTCAACCTTGAATAACTTGTAAGATCTACATAGGCATAGCATCAACACAAAAAGAACATGAAGCACAATATTAGAGCACATTATGAACATTTGCACAACATATTTTAATCTTTATTATTTTTTCTCAAAAGCACTTGGAAACCAAGTACTAGAGACATAATCTCAGCTCATTACTTCATTCCAACTCATCTTCAGACTCTACGATAAAAGAATAGCTATATGTACTCACAACACTTCCTTAAGGTATCAACTACACATGCACAACCTATTTTCCTCTTTTCAACAATTTTCTCAATATCCTCAACATCTTCATCCCATAGTTGACATCAAGGACAACACCAGTCAACAGACTTACTGTTGACATCAATGAAAACACCATTCTTGCAACAACCAATCCATTAAGCAATTCTCCCACTTACCCCATGGAATCAAGTCTTTTCATTAGTTAGCTCAAAATTTTATTTCTCATCTCTCATATAATATGGAGCATGAAATCTATATGATTGATCTATGTACAACACAAAACAAAGAAATATAAAATCATTTTCCACCTTTTTATAAATATGGAAAAAAAATTCCTATATCCTATTCCTGAAAATAACTTGTCCATATATTCACCAAAATAAAAAATCAAATAATGACTTTCAAATTACAAGTCCAATGTGCTAATACATATGATGAGCTCATAGAAGAAAGGATTACTATTAAAAAATCTCTCATGTCTAGGGATCTTGTGAAAATATATAAGGAAAGCAAGGAAAATGACTCTCAATCTAATGATAAACCTTTTTTTTGGTGAAAAAAAATATTATCAATGATGGTGCAGTATATGCAAAAGTCATTCAAAAATTACAATCGCCATCCAACATACAATTATCAACAAACACACAACAAAATACTCAAGGTGTCACTATACTAGGAGACCACCTAGGAAAAACAATGCTTTACATTTTAGGGTGTGTTTCCTTTCTTACAATTTTGATTCTGTAAATATTTTTCAATTATAAAAATAAATCAAAAAAGTGAAAAATGTGTGTTGGATATTTAAGTTAAAGGGAAGTGTAACCATCCTTTTCATTCCATTTTTTTATTTTAGTAAGGGAAGGAAGTAGACTAGTCATATTAATTGGAAAATTAATTATTATTTTAATTTGCATAATAAAATTTAGCATTTAGAAGGAAGGTGTATTTATAACTTAAAACCATAAAATTTGAAAGAAATTAAGAATGTAAATACTATTTTTTGTGTGATTGAAAGGTAATTCAAAATGTATGATTGAAATGTAATACAAAATGATAGGAGTAATAGAGGAAAGAATATGATATATGATATTTTTATTTTATTTCATATTATTTCTTTAGGAATGTTTTGTGATTGTTAGCAAAATGTAAACTTCAAAGATACTTCTTAAATTTTTTTGAAGACATGCCACTTTTTCAAGTCATTATTTATATAAGTGGTCTAATAAAAACTTATATATATTATATTTTTTGTAAAACCATTTCTTAGCTTTTGTTTGTAGATACATTTTTCAATAAAAATGAGGCCCTATTGAAAAAATAAAATTAATAATTAAACATTTTTTAGCGATCATAGGATTTCTTGTCTAGTTTTTTCTAGCTATGTTCACAATCGACAATAACCATGTAGCTCTTAAATTAACCAATCACAATATGTTTACTACTATAGTGTAATTGTATTCAAAATAATCATTGTTACTTACAATTCAAGTATTAAGTTGTCCTTTTTCATTGAAGATCTTTCATATTAGCTAATAGCCAATAACCTATATATTTTATACTTTTCTATTTATTTTGATTGAGTTATTTAATATAATGACTAGCGTATAAGTGATATATTTTATTGTTAAGGCTGGAAAATAATTTGATTCTTATTTGATTTTATTTGTACTCATTTTAAGAAACTTGTTCCAATATTTAATTTACTATTGCTTTACCTAGGTAAGATCCATAGTCATGGAATTTAAATTTTTAGTTTTGTATGAAAATAGTCTTATAAAATTTTTCAGATTTTAAATTTAAATTTGAGCCCTTGCCAAATCCTCAATCTAGTCATTATGAGTCGACTAAAGGGAAAAAATCATTAACTTGTGTGTTAGGATTTTGTTTTTAAGAACAACCCCTAATTCATCATTATACATCCAAAATTAAAGCCTCAACATTATAATTGGAGCATAATGAGATAAACAACATTTAATCATTTGCTTACATCATCTTTAAGCATCCTTACATATTTGTCTATTATTTTTTTATTATTGGTTTGTATTATTGACATGGTTATAAGGGTTTGAATTTTATTTAGATTTAGGTTGAAGATACTAAGGTGAACATAATTCTAACAAAAAGATCATAGTAGTTTAGATCTATGAGCATAGGTTTAAATCTGCACTCTTGAAGTTTAATTTGATAGTTGTGAAAGTGAACTAGGGTATCATAAAAAAGGATCACAAACTCAAAAGTGTTAATCTAGCATCACATAAAGCTCCACAAAGTTGGCTAATTGATTCTCAACACCTAACACATCTTTATCTTCATCAAATTTTATGCCAAGTAATATTGTTTAATTTCAATTAATTAAGTGCATTTATATAACTTATGTTATTTGTCATAGCTCATTAATTCTAAAATTATTTGATTGTCTTACTTGATCATTTATTTAACCTAATCTTACATTAAAAGGTTATTTATTTTCATTTTCAATTATATACATAAAAATAATCAATGACCTATAATTATATTTGAAGAACATTTCTTATTTTCTATAATACTTGTGTATGATTTGATGGTCTCTTTATGCTTGTGAGGTAAAAAAACACCCCTCACATAAAAAATATATGTTAATTAATTAGATTAATCAATCGATAAATAACTTATCTAGATATATGAATAATGTTTGAAACTACCTAGAGTTATGCATTGAAATAATTACAAAAAATAAATGAGTAAATTGTACTTAGTTGGAATCTAATCAATGGAAATTGTAGTGGAAGATGCATGTACTTTATTTTTAATGTATATGCAAATAAAGAGTAGTCAGATGAATGATTTAGAATCTAGAAATTGATTTCCTATAATTCTAAGTCACTTTTATGAATATATAAGTGATCTATGCAACCACACATTTGACTTGGGCCTACATAGTTGAACTTTGGTCCACATTTTGTTTTTGGTCAGTAACATGAGATTTTGTATTGCTTGTAAATAAAAATATTACATCATCTGTCAAAGTTCAATACCCACCAAAATTCATTCTTCAAATAGAAAACCAGAAGCACCTTAATGTGCAGAATTAGAAAAACACAAACCCTCCTAACCCCTACTGCTGCTAAGATGTTATAATTCCTACCAAAACAAAGCTTACAACCATTACTATTCACCAAAACCAGAGCCACTAAGTTTTAACCATCCATTCAAATTTCATCCTAACACCCTTCTTCATAATAGAGACAAAAAGAAAATTCAAAAATAGATCAAAATGACATGACCAAATTTAAAGAGCTCCACTCGGCCCTGACGTTTCCTTGGCTATCGTTTGCAGAGGTTTCTTCTTCTAGTGTCTCCCTAACCTCTTCTTCTGGCATTTCCCTTTCACTTTCTTACCTTGCATCTCTGCCTTTGCTCGCACAATGAACTCTTCAACCTCCATGAGTTTGATGAAAATTTTGAGCGCTTTCCAACCCAAACGAGCTTCCTCGTGCAACAATGCACTTTGTATTTCCCTTCTGGCTAGCGGATAAAGGGTTTGAGCCCCGACACCCCAAAAATCTCCTCTATTTCCTCATCTACTAATCCCTCGGAGTAGTCTAAACCAACACCTGAAATTTCCCATTCAAAAATTGACTCCAAGTCCACTGAAAAATCTTCATGAACAATTTTCTTCATCACCTTTTTCATGAATTCCACTGGTTCACCTAAATCCAAACCCCATCCTGCAATCAAGGAGTAAACATCCATGTTGGTTCTGTATCGGTGTTTCAAAGAGTCGAAATCCCTACCACAAATCATTCATGCACATTGTGCTAGCCTCTCATCTTCAATGAGGAATAAGCCCATTAGCCATTTTCTGGACGCCTCTCCATGGAACAAGCTTAACTACCTTTGTGAAAGGAAGGTGAAGTTAGCCTCCATTATTCCTAAAAAACTAGGGCCGCCACCACCAAATGTTTCTTGTAGAGCTCTTCCTAACTGCTTCCAAATACAAATGCAACACCTTAATCGAGGGACTATAATAATAACCATCTTGAATTTTTCCATACCAAAATAAATGAATCTTGTACTGCTCGGCCACCGCTCGTCTTCCTTGCATTTCACTTGTCATTTCAAATCAACTTCACTCTGTCCACCACCTTGCACATTTAAAACATTGTACACGCCTATGTTATCCCTAAAGCTCTGCTAAATTTAATCCCCTGAAATCCTCCAATTTAAACTCCCCAACTTCACTAAAATTTAACACCCATTTAGATAAAACATCCGCTTCCACATTACCACCTCTTCTAATGTGGCTCACCAATTTTTTTTCACATGAGTTTAACTCATCTCTGATTTTCTCAATGACATTTTGGAAGTGCCATGCATTAATTAACCCCTTCATCACCGCTTGAACTATTATCATCGAGTCTCCTTCTAAATGGTTTTTTTTTTGCACCTAAAAATTTACCACATTTGACTGCTAATAAGGTTGCCAAATTTTCTGCTATGTTATTCATTCCATCTACCAATTTATTCACCCCTAGCACTACCACATCTCCATTCCAATCCCAAATTATAAAACCAGCCCTTGAGGGTCTAGGATTTTACTTCGAAGCCCCATAAAATTTTATTTTCCACCAACCTTCTATTGGTCTTTCCCAAAAAACCTCCTTACATTCCAAAGCAGTTGGATTGACCCAACTAGGCCCCTTAATGGGCTACAAATGGATACTTGGCCACTGCTCCTTAGTAAACTTGTCCTTCGTGGTGAAGGGAATTTTTGGATTGAAGTGAAGAGAGGTTGCTACTTGCACCACTTCCTCTATGGCATGCTTAATTCTCCATTGTAACCTTTCCAAATTCTCTACTTTATCCAAAAAAAAAATTCTATTTCTTTCTTTCCAAATCTCCCACACCACCAAGGATGGACTAACCTTCCAAATACAAGAAAAAACTGACTTTCTTCTTGGAATCGACTAGCTCTCAAATACCTTCCTTAGTGTATCTAGGGTAGGACTTTTCCATTCCAAACACCTCCTTACCATCTCCCAATACTCTATTGTCATATTATAGTGTAAGAGGAGATGATCACTCATTTCCTCTACCCCCGAACACATTACACATTTGGTTGGTCCACTAAAACCTAAGTGCTTCCTTCGTTCACTTGTAAGGATGCAACCTCGAATTACCAGCCATGAAAAAGCTCCTAGCTTGGGGAGACATTCTTTCCCACAACATGAATTGGTCATCCAATTCTCAATACCCACCTCTGACTCCAAAAATTGGTAACCTAATTTCACTGAGTACTTCCCATCACCCAACCCACACCAGACCACCTTATCATCCTTATTTGATCTCGTGAATTTTCTACTCTTGAAAATTTCTTGCATAATCGCTTTCTAATGGTCTGATAGCTCAATTTCCTGAGAGAGATTTCCACACTTAGTCACCCCCTACCGCATCTCCCCTAAACTCAAAATAATCACATACCTTTTTCCCCAAATGTTGAGTGAACCAAAGCCTCAACTCTTGTAGCTCTTCATTCTCCTTTAAAGCTCGGAAGCCTTGCCATGAATCTTCCTAGAATTTCACTTTCAACCCATTCCCAATCTTCTAGGTAATATGGTCCACCACAACTTGACGATAGGAAATCACAAAATTCCAAATAGCTGAGCCAACAAGTGGATTCCGCACTGTAAAGATTCTATTGTTTTCCATCAAATCCAAGTACTTCACATTTAAGATCCTGACCCACAACTGAGATGATTGTGAATAAATGTTCCATACCAGCTTCGCTCCCAATGCCTCATTCATGAGACACCAATCTCTTAACCCCACACCACCTTTCCCCTTTGCTAGACAGATTTTTTCCCATGATAAAATAAAGGGATTTTTCTTGGTCCAGAGCCCCATTTCAAAATAACTTCCTCATTCTCTGACTTTTTACCTTGATAATTATTTTTAGGTATTTTTAGGCACATCATAGAGAAAATAGGGAGAGCTGAAATGATAGATTTAGCATTATAATTTGTCTTACTGAGGTCGACCACCTACTTTTCCATCCACCCATACGCCTCAAACAACAATCTACTAAATCCTTCCAAATTGATGCTTTACATGCACCTCCAAACAAAGGAATCCCTAGGTACCTTCCTGGAAGAGACCCCATCCTCATTTCAAAAATAGCACAAATTTCTCTTTGTTTCTGACAAGTATTGAAGAAGTAAATCTCAGACTTTCTCCAATTAATGCATTTATTTAGACACCTTACTATACTTATCTAGGGTACCTTTCAACACCCTCACCTCTCGAAAGGAGGCTTCTCCCAAGAGAAGAGTGTCATCAGCAAACTGCAAATGAGACAAAGGATTGATTCCTTCCACTATGCGGACTCCCTTCCAAACACCTTCCTCCCTCCTTTTAGCAATTAACCTTCCCAAAGCTTCTGCCATTATTATAAATAAGAAAAGAGAGATTGGATCTCCCTACCGTATCCCCTTTTTTGAGGAGAAAAAACCTTGTGGACTACCATTTACTAGCACCGAGAAACAAGGAGTATTTATACAACTGGCCACCCATTTTAACCAAACCTCACTGAAACCAAACTTTCTGAGTACCTTTAAGAGAAAGCTTCTATTCACTTCATCATAAGCCTTCCTGATGTCTAAATTCACTAGTATTTTTTTTCTAATCTAGCTAACCTTATGGAATGGATTACTTCATGAGCAATACTAATACCTTCAAAGATGGAGTGGTTTGGAGAGAAAACACTTTAGTCTAGAGAAATCACCGCATCTAAAACACCTTTTAATCTATTTGTCATCACTTTCAAAATAATCTTATACACTGTGTTACACAAAGCAATGGGTCTAAAATCATTGAAAGATAAGATTTCTTCTTTCTTAGGAACTAGAGCAATAAAAGTATTGTTAAAATATTTCAATACAAAACCTTCTATTCTAGATTCCTCAACCACCTCCCAAAGTTCTTGAGCCAATACATGCCACAACTTCTAGAAAAACAAAGCTGGCAATCCATTTGGACCCAGAGCTTTATCACTACCCATGTTGAAGAGTGTAGATTTAACTTCCTCCAAAGTGACTGCCCTAGTAAGAACTGCATTTTGATTATCAGAAATACACCTGGGGATAACATCTAAAACCTCATTTTCCTATGAAACGTCTATCTGGCTATTGCTGAAGGAATCAATAAAATAATGTACCGATTCCTTACAAATAGCATCCTTTTTAGTTAGAGTTATTCCATTTTTATCCTGTATTGAGAAAATTTTGTTACTTGCTCTCCTGACCTTTACTACATTATGGAAAAAAATTGTGTTTTTGTCCCCCTCCTTTAGCCAAGTCTCCCTTGACTTTTTCCTCCAAAATATTTCTTCACGAGCTAGCACCTCTGAATACTGTTTGTTTAGCAATTTTTCTGTTTGGAAGTCTTCCTCACTTAACCCACCTTCAATGACCTTTGAGTGTAGCTTTCCCAATTCTTGTTCTAAGTTAAATTTTTCTGAGGAGATATTCTTGAACACTTCTCTATTCCATTTCTTTAGTTGTTCCTTAACATGTAGTTTTTTAAAGAAGATAAAAGCTTTGTTTCCCCACTTTAATGGTGCCTTTATCCACCAATCAGCTACAATCTTTAAGAACCCTGCTTCCCTAAACCATATTTTTTTAAATTTGAAAGGACAACGGTTAGGTGCTTCCTCCTCTTGAATTCACATAAAAAATGGATAATGATCTGAGCCTGTAATTGGGAGGATCTCAGCCTGAAAAGTCCATTGGTAATTTTCCCAATTACCAATAATGAAAAAAATTGTCAAGTTTTTATGCTATATTTAGAAACCCAAATCTTCTATTTGTCCACTTGAAATCACCATTTTTTAATTGAATCTCAAAAAGTCCATTATTGGTTACAAAATCACTGAAATATCTCTATTTTTGATTTAGCCACCCAAGACCCCCTTTCTTATCTGATGGTCTTAAAATTGTGTTGAAGTCACCACACAGAAGGAAAAGAATCTCACTACTAGCTGCCATCACCTCAGAGATCTCATCCCAAACCTTCCTCATTTCCACAATGTTATTCAGACCATAAACATTTATCAAGAAGAAATTTGAAAGAAGTTGTTTAGAAATAATATTTACTCACTAAGAATTTTTTTTATCTAAGCGCCTAGACTTCCATTATTGCTTCTTTATAAAGAATCCCTAAACCTCCCGAGGCCCCTATTGCTTCTACTGTGAAACATTTCCAATTGTTGAAACGCTTTCCAAAAGCTTCCACTTCCGTCCCACTTGGTTTAAGTTCTTGTAACAAAACTGTATTTGGTCTTGTTTGATCAAGACATCTCTTAATTAAATGGGTTTTGTCAAGGGCATTGCAGCGCTTGACATTCAAAGATAGGACCTTCATTGCTCCTAAGAAAGGCATAGCCTTTTCCCGATCTCAATATTTTTTGGCCTAGTGCACTTCCAACAATCTCCAACTTTACCCTTATGGGTTTAGGACCTCGTTTCTTCTTTTCCCCCACCTTCACTTTGCTACGTTTTGCCAGAGTTTGTGCCAAAGTTCTTTTTTCTTTTATCCCCACTTCAACACTTAAACCCAAATCATTCAAAAAACCTTCCTCCTCTTCCAAAGGGGGATCCAATTCCAGATCTTCAAAAGGGTTGTCCACGTCTCTTTCATCCTCAAAGGAACTTTCTAGGTTTCTAATAGGAGAAATCTATATATCTTTGAAAAAAGGCTCTTTTGTTTCAAAGTTATCCTCTACATTAAGATTTTTATCTTGGGGAGATTCTAGCTTAGAAAGTTTTCTCTCCTCCATCTCTGCATTTGGTTTATCTCCCATCTAATTACTTCGGGGGCCTTTGGAGTTACTGCCAAATTTTGTTGAACTATTTGAAGGGCTTTCCATCACCAAGTCTCCTTGAGCCTTGGTTTTTTCCAAAGGTAGAGAACTAGGTGAAACTCGATTTACCATTCCTGAGAAGCATTCCCAAATGACATCCCCAACTCCCTTGAAAGTTTCAACCCTGTATCTTTCTTCCTGCCCTACTAAATCACTAACTGTTAGTGTGGCAACTTCTTTCATTTGATTGCATTTTGACCCTTCCATGATTTCTTTGTTCCCCATTTTGTATAGACCGACACCATCTTCAACTTCCGAATCAACCAATCTTTCCTCTGTAATCTTGACCTCCTCAAGCAGGCTTCCCACCACCATTGCCTCCATCCACAAACCTAAGGTCATTTCAAAGTTACTCAAACCTTAGTCTTCCACTTCATACCTATCCCATTTCCTTGCCATTACTTCTAAAAACCTATTATCCTCTACTTGAAAATTCTTTTCCTTGAGCAATAATAAGTCCGTTAGTACATTTTTCTCTAGACCTTTGCCATTTTCTGATAGTTCTCCAACATGATGACCTATCCCTTTGCAAGCTGAGCACATATCCACCTTTTCTCAACTTGCTTCCAAGTTCCTTCCCCTATTTTTAGTTCTACCATTGTTGGGAGTGGGTGAACTAACTGCCAAAGAATGCAAATTGAGGCATACATACTATAGTCCTTATTAGCAATAGCTTCATCTTTTTTAACAAAGGTACCAAGTTGGTTGCCAATAAGTTTTAAAGTATCTATATCCCAATACTCATGGGGTAGATTGTATAGCCAGATCCAAATGGGTACCTCTGGAATAGTTTATGTTTTGGGGTTGCAATTTGGGGTCCAGTCTTTCAAATAAAACCCTTTTCCCCACATTAAAAATGGCCCACTATTCATTATCATTATCCATTCTTTGTCCATTGAACTCAAATAGATAACCAGGTAGAACCCATTTGGTAGTGTTTTCAAAACTGTAGATTCCCCCCAATGTTCATGCACCAACTTCTAACCCTCTTAAAGGCTAGCCATGAGCCACTCCATTTCATAAAGAAAGATTTTTCCTTAAGATGAGTTATAGACTCATTCCAAGCTTGACTATCTACTACTAAAGAAACAACAGTTGTGTGCTCAAATGTGGGGTTTACCTGGTTCAATGACATCTTGTTGTTTTGGCCACCAAAACTTCCTTTCTACCTTTCGAAAGTCCACTGGTTTTGTTAAGCGCATATTTGCATAGCCCCATCTATTTTATGGAAACCCTCAAGGTTCTGACCCACCATTCTAATTATTATAGGAACCCTTACCGTTGATTGTCGGAGCCTTCCATGCTTGCTGTGGAGCAACCCATGGAGGATTCGACGATCGCCCTCTGTACCATCGATTGTGAGGCCACCTAGCTTGAGGTCCACCATTGCCCTAAAACTCCTACATCTTGCCATTGCCACGGTCCTTTCTCCTCTTTGCCATTTCCCAAAATCTCTATGTTTTGTTACAAAATGAAGAGAAGAATTTTGTGTGCTCAATTTTTTTTTATGAAGATTTTGCAACTTTGGACCACATTTTTAATCTATACTAAAATCTAATATTTTATTTTTAGTTCACCTTAATATTACTTATCTATTTTAGCTAAATGAAAATTTTTAGGAACACCTCTAGGGAGTTTACTAGGCAAATATATATTTCATTTGTTCAAACCCCTATCATACTGAGTTAAGCATTTTGGAAAAGATTAAAGTAAAAATAACATGTAGAGAATGAGTTAGATGTTGGTACAAGTATCTAATACAATAACGATGCTATAATTTTGATACTAGATGTTCTTTGAATGATATTTAGGTGCTAGGTTATAGGTATCTGTTGGGATTTAGTGTTCACATAGGTGTTAAGAATATTAGGATGCATAAAATAATGAGTTGATAAGTTTGTTATGGGTGTTGGGAATATCATACCATTCTAGTAGGTTATTTGTTATTTGGTTGTGATTTGATTGTTTATGTGTATTATGAGTTAAAACAACTCATATCTTTAGCTAGTAGTTATAGGGAGTTTCCTAAAATGCAGGAAATAGAAATCCTATATATATGTAAACATATTGAATGAAAATGAAGTAGAAGAAGCACACATTATTTTGGTTTTGATTATTCTGGCTTCTCTGTCTCTACCCATATTTATGATATGGTATCAAAGCATGCTAAAATCCTAAGGACGTGAAATCAAAATGTGAGTGAATTTCATCATTCATACTTGGGGAGAGCTATTTGATAAGATTATTCAATGCATCCATCACAACAAGAAAGGCATTGCGTTTGATCAAGGACAATGTTGAGGCAGTTACAGAGGCACTAATCAGTTGAAATAAGTAAATTCTTTCAAATTTCTATTTGATGTGGAAATATTTATAATTGCATTGCTGACCATCGCCTGTTGTTTTGATAATTTTTTGAATTCTAATCTGCATGTGCAATTCACAAAGCGATTTGGAAGAATAATCCAATTCATTTCTCTAAGCACGTATTTATTGATTTGTGTTCTTTCATTTACATAGGCTGAAGCAAATAAAGCCTAGCTAGACATGTGATATATTGGTGAATATATAAAAGTGGGATTGAATGCTAAGCCCGTATTTCTGGAGCAGGAAAGTATAGTCGTTCTAGCTTTTCTTTTGAGGGGACGATATAAACATTTAAAGATCTACGGGCCACCTTCTCTGTCAATCCTCTTCCATAGGTAGCTTTCATTCGCAAGGATTTAAAAGGATCTGCGAGGGCTATTTCAAATTTGTGAATACTCGGTGGAGCTACACATTGAAATGCCAACAAAGCGCTTCCTTCTTAGCTAGTTCAAATTTGATGGAGGACTGCACCAATGATTGCAGTGCAAACAATCTCTGCATTATGTACAAAAGTCACCAAGGTTTGTTCTGGATCTTCATATGTTCTGATTATTCTCGCTTTGTTTTTCAATAGCGATTGGTGAACCAGCGAGGCATACTAGTGTCATTGAAGGAGGGTTCTCTAGCCACAATCCCATGCTCTTTGATAGTCACTCCTGCTTGTTGTAATTGACACTCAGCTCTTTCAACACATTGTATAAAGGAAGCAACAGAGGTGTTGATTCTATTAGATTGACTATTGCCATTGGGATAAATTCAATTATGAAAATAGCTATATAATGTTTGAAGTGCTTTCATTAAAAGTGAAAGCAATAATCATGAGATTCCTTTATGGAAATTGTAGGGACTGGTTGAAGAATGTATAATGCAAAAGACCAAATACACAACCTAAGAGGAAAAGAAACACCAACTAGCATATATAGAATTCCAAGGCATGAAGGAATGGGGAGTTATCTTTACGGTAATAGTAATAAAGACTTCATGACAAAAAGTTGGTGTGCCCAAACAATTTAGTTTTTTAAGTCTACATTTGTAAATATAGTGTCTATTGATAGCTTTTAGATTAGAGTTAAGTCTTAGTTTCATAGTGGTGGGCTGTTATTATAAGCTATTGTTGGTTTAGCATCTAATGTATTGTTAGTTCATATTATTGGTTCTTACACATTTTCTATCATAGTCTAAAAGTCTGTTGTATGCAAGATTCATATTGATAGGGGGCATTCTATAATTGAGCTTCAAAGACAAATTTGCTAGGAAAGTAGCAAACCTATTGGAGGATGGAGGCACCAGAGGCTGGAGGATAGTCAATGACCTCTCGTCAAACACTAGTGATGAGGCCACAAAATTGCATTAGTGACAAAATTATTTGTGCCAAAATGACTAAAGCCAAGATCAGTTTCCATGTGGTAGCGACAACCATCTCATATCATTTGTGATCAGAGTGGCAATGATCTATAATGGTGGCTGCATACGCGACAATGAGGGCTTGGTGTTCTCAAACTTTGTATTTGTGGTTGGATTTGTATGTCCCTAATCACAACTCTTGGTTGTATGTGAATGGATGTGTTTGTCCCCATTCACAAGATGATGTAAGTGATTGGAAGTGTTTGTCCCCAGTCACAAGAGTTGGTGATTATGATTGGATGTGTGTGTCCCCAATCATAATTGTTGTGAGCAGATGTGTTTTTCCTTGTTCATAACCTTGATGTTGGATAGATGTGTTTGTCCCTATCCAAAATTGATGTAATACCTTGGGTAGATGTGTTAGTCGGGCTATCCTCGGTTCCATGGATAGATGTGTTTGTCCCTATCCTTGGTTGGAAGTCTAAGCGTAGTGAGGCTAGTTCCACTATTGCTTTCCATGATTAGATGTGTATGTCCCTACTCATACCTTATGATGAGCTACTATGTGTGGTCATCAAGTATTGTGGTGTACTTTCACCCCATGTTCACACTAAGGGGGGATGTTGGGATTTAGTGTTCACATAGGTGTTAGAAATATTAGGGTGCATAAAATAATGAGTTGATAGGTTTGTTATGGGTGTTGGGAATATCATACCATTCTTGTTGGTTATTTGTTATTTGGCTATGATTTGTTTGTTTATGTGTATTATGAGTTGTTAAAACAACTCATATCTTTAGCTAGTAGTTATAGGGAGTTTCCTAAAATGTAGGAAATAGAAATCCTATATATATGTAAATGTATTGAATGAAAATGAAGTAGAGGAAGCACACATTATTTTGTTTTTTATTGTTCTAGCTTCTATGTCTCTGCACATATTTCTGATAGTATCTAGATGATGTAATAATAGGGTATTTTGTAATGCCCCGCCACGCAACCCTAAGGGAAGTTGCAATTCACTAACCAAACGCAACAATTTTTTTGTTTGAAAAAGAACAATAACGTACAAGTTCGCTACACATTGCCAACATCCCCTAAGGCTACGAGACAAAAAATTACTTAAACCCGAATTAAACAACCAAGGAATGAAAACATAACATCATTCAATTAAGGAATTAAAGTACATACATTCTATACAGGATAATTACATCAAAGACTAATAGATACAACATGATATCCAATAATGATTGTTTACAATATAATTACAACACTCATTCCCCGAATGAGGTAAATCAAATAAGCATGATATTATATTACAATTTCCACCTTGATACAAATGAGGGGTAATGAAATACAAGAATAACTGGAATGAAAGAACTAGAAGAGTAATAGGAATCAACAAGCTCCCCAACATGAAAGTCTCATCCACATGATCATGATCAAATCCAACAGTGTAAGGTGCACGTTCCACCCAACCAAGTGAAACCCAAAGGCTCACCCCCCGTGCTAGGAGATAGTAACAAGGATTTCTGGTCAAGACCAACTACCTCTAGACAAAGGCTAAACATAACTGAACCGACTCAAATACCAACAACATCACTTAACACAGTACGAAAACTCACAAGATAATACATTGCTTCCAGTTTACATAGGACAAGTACACCATTGTACAACACACAATAACTGACTAACTGTTGACGTAGGAAGAGTGTCATACATAAATTGCCATGAGTTACCCTACCTCAACCTTCCTAGGCTACCAGACCCCCATCATGGGTTACCCTGGCTTGCCTCTACCGGTGCTAGACCCTCATGCAAAACTATGCGTCTCATCTCATCTCGAGCCTTAATAACGCATACTTCATGAGAGAGGCATTCTTTAACTTAATTAGTGTGAAGTTCCCCATTAATTCTTTTAGATTACCACTTGATTAAACCCTAGGTGAGTTACCCTAACACAACTTTGGGCGTCGAACCCCCACAAAGAGCCACTCTCCTACTGACAACACGGGGATACAAAACCCCCATTCTAAGGGTAGACAACTTGCACAAACTGATGACCAATTTCGACCTTAACACATAAGGTCATACAACACGTTCATAGTACTCGGGTATCCATGACATACCACCTATCTTGTTTATGATAACCGGGTGATGACACAACTACCACCACGTGCACTACCCAAAACTATCATAAGGTTGACTGAGATACCAACAACCCTTACTTTTAAAATGACCTCAATGGAAGACTTACATAAATAAATGATTTAAAGGCCCAACAACGGGAATGAACGAAACATGATATAAAAGCATTTTAGGCAACTCAATATCTAATGTTAGGGTTTCCTAAACCCAATCCAAGAAATGTCGTAGTGAATGAAATTAATTAAATAAATATCATTATTGCACATGCTCTAAGTAAATCAAACCACCTTAATAACATTTAGGTATTTAAAATGCTAACCATTTAATTTCATTTGTTCAATGCTGCTTAATGTTTAAAATGAATTCATTTAAAAAAAAAGAAATTATTTATTATAATATCAATTTCTTTCAACTAAAATAATCACATACTCATTTTAAAGTTTCAAATTTATAATATATAATATTAAAATATTATATATAATTTATATATTATAAATATTTAAAAATAAATAAATAAATATAATATATTATATATAATGTATATATATATTATATTATATATACTATATATAATATATATATATATATAATAAAAGAATTTATATTTAAAAAAAAATAATAAAAAAAATAATAAAATTAAAAAAAAACCCCAACGCCCATTTGGCTGCTGCGCAGCCCCCAACAAGGGATGCAACCCCTGTGGGAGCTGCTACATAGCCACTCCCATGGGGAGCCGCTGCCTGTGGGGGCAACACTAAGTGCTGCCTCCACAGCCAGCGCCTCCCTCATGGGGGCCGACTGTGGGGGTCAGCCCCACTCCCCTCAAGAATTTTTATTTTATTTTTCATGTATAATTTATTTAATTTAAAACAAAAGAACTCTCTGTCAGGGAAAAAAAAAAACAGACAGTAGAAGACACAAAATTTAAATTCGAAAATATAAACATATATATATATATATATATGGTATGTATATATATATTTTCTCATATATAGATATATACACAAATCAATATATATATAAATTTGCTCCAATACAGTTATATTGAAGAAATGCAAACTACAGATAATTGATAAAATAGAGGTTTGTTTTCTTTTGTTCTTTTCTGTGAGCATAGTTTGAGTTTCTTATCAAAACTTCTAAATCTTCACCAGATTCTTACAGAGTTTATTTCAAATTTTAAACACAAATTTAAGATGGGTTTTACCCAAGAGCTTGAATCTTTCAAGAACATGAACAAAATGAAATTTTCTTTCCAAGTAAAATAAAATAAAATAAAGCACAAGCAAGGAACCTAATTTTTCTCCAAGAACTTGAAAGCTTTCAATGGAGATTTTTCCCTTGAGTTCAATTCAGCTTCTCCAATTTCAATCCTTTCTTCCCCAATTTTTCCTCTCCAATTTCAATCCTCCACCATTTTCAAATTGCAAGAAAAAAGAAAATCCTCATTTCCTTATCAAAGTCTTCCCTAAAATTTTGTCAAACCCCCAAAATTGACTCACCCACTAAATTTATTGCCAAAATGGAGATATTTTCTATTTTTCAATTTTAAAACAATTTGCTTTCCCCAAATGCATTTTGCATAATTTTCCTTTTAAATAAAATTCATTTTCAACCAAAAAGGTAATTAAATTTATTTAACCAAATGAATTTAACAATTCACAAATAAAATTATTTTCAACTTTTATTTCTAAAAGTAAAATATAAAGTATAATTCAATTTTTTGACTTAATCCAAAAATCTAAAGATGCCAACCCAACCAAATTGGTTTAATTTATCACTATTAATTTAATTAGTCAATAAAATAAATCTAATTCAAAAATTAGATTATTTTATTAATTAAATTAAATTAATTAATTAATCACTAATTTTCCAAAATCTCAATAAGACAAAACAATCATCATTTATAAATTTCAAAAGCCATTTAATCACTTTTAACTTGCAATTTTAAATACAAGGCCAAGGAGGAAACTAACAACATAAAATAACTGAACCTAACTACAAACCCGATGACACACTATGACTAGGGTGATGGTTTGACACAAAAAGCCTAGTTACTATCTCCCAATCGATACCATTGGTCAATGGACATGCTCAAACCTATGAAACCAGGTGGAGTCGATGTCCTATACCTGCATCCTGCACATAATGCGAGTGTCGAAACATGCATATAATATATTAAAACACACCGTGAAGAGGAAATCGCGGAATCACAGGGCACTCACATGCGAGTGATGTGATCTCGTCCCCTTCACCCATACAATATTACTAACTAACGCATCTAACATCAATGATATAATCAAAATCATTAAGCATCAATAATTCCCATACATGCTAATCTAGTCCAAGACATGCAATAATAATAACATCTGAATATAATTTAATCACATTAAAACATAATGTTTACTTTGCTTATCAATTAGCGGTCAAAAGTAGCCAAGTTCCACAATCAAAGTGCTAACAAAATAAAACATTCATAGAGGAACACTGTTCAATCAAAGAGCAAAATGGAGGGGTGTTACATATTTCATTACATTAAACTCCAAAGGTAGCAAGTGAAATGTTTGATACTTTGAGTTGTCACACAAAAACTAGTTTGAAGGGTTATATCCACCCACCAAATTTGAAATTAAAATTATTTTAGAGGTTTGTTTTTGTAAATTATGGGATTTACTTGGATGAACCCTATAAAATGTAGATGTAAACGTATGTGAGAATTGATAAAATAGGGATCATGAACCGTCCTAAAAATGAATACAAGTGAGATCATGTGAGGCTTAATTTATATGCCAGATTTTAATAGAAATTGCATTTGTACATTTGTCATTACAAACAAGCAAGTCAAAGTGAGTCCAAAATAGAGGAGAATTTATCATAATGTATACAATTTTGACCATTACATTTTTCTTCTACCTTGAATCACATGCAAACTAATTTCAGGATGCATGTTAGAGTAAAAAAATCAACGTACATAAAAGTAAATTGATTTAGAAATCCATAAAAAATGAAACGAGCTGTAAGGATATATGAATATCACTTTGGTACATTCTCTATTATAGGGAGTGCTCCAACTTGGAAACTTACAAACAATAGAGAAAATCAATGGGTATATCTTATAGGAATTTAAAATAATCGTGTCTAGTAAGTATGAGAGAGAGAGATGGAACAAGCATTGCCTGCACAACAACATTGATATGTATTGCTTTGGAATAGAAAAAGTAAATTGGTACCATATAAAATGGTTTAAGATAATGAGAATATCGCTACAATAGTACTAAATAAAGAACATTAATGACAGGTTGTATGTCCCTCGTCCAAATAGTTGCATGCAAACAAAAAAATTAAATTTGTGGGAGGATAAAAAAATATATGTCAAATTATTTAAACATTTGAAATCAAAATAACTATATAGGAATGCAAGGATATGAAGGATAACATCAAATAACAACATAAGAAGATATTAAGATATTCTTAAGAAGGCACACATAATAGTAGGAAGAAAGATGCCTCCTAATGTGGGTCCCAAGTAGGGCTATAATACAAGTAAATGCAATCACAAATTCTAGATAAAGGATGAAGTAAGCACCACCAATGTGAGGTCCATAATCATAATAAGCATTGGGAAAATAATTTTTATTACAAAACATGTTAAGATAAGATGCAAAAATTGTTAGCATAAACATAAGCTAGTAAGTTTAGCATGAAAGCATAAGATATAAGCATGGTAATCATGGAAGATTCTATAATCATTAGAAGAAAAGATCATGTTAATGAAACATGTAATGCAAATGTATACCATAATCATTAGAATCATATAATCATGTGTCTATAATCATCTAAGTAAAAATACGGCAAACGCCATAAAGGATAGGCTTTTGAGATTTGTTGATCCAATAAGCCTTCAGGAATCTAATGACAAGATCAAAGCACAAAAGTAAATTACACTTGATAATCAAAGTTTTTAAAGATGCAACATGAAACAATTATATATTAGACTAAGGATACAATTTCAAATGTATAAGATAAGTATAATGATGTATAATGGCCCGATCCAACCATTTTTTTGTATAGTGTTGGAGGTGAAGGCATAAATTTATCCTAGGGATTTATTTTTATTTTGAAATCATGTGGTTGGAACATGTGGGTTTCTATGATTTAGTGAAGAACTAGTGGTGCTCCTACCCTATGTCTCATGTTTCTTCTATCATAAACCTTCTATGTAAATTGAATCATATTAGGAAGCTTATTAAAGATTATAATAGAGACATTTTTTTAATATCTTTGTTGAAAATACAAAAATAGCTTTAGCTTTAGAGGATATTTGTAAATCTATATACAATGGGGGGTCTAACAAATTCTCGTCAAGAAAAAAAGAAGGCACTATTATTTAATCAAGAAGATATCTTGTAGAAAGAAGAAATCTTCTAAAAAAAAATCTTGGGATGAGTGGGTTAAAAAGGGAGAGATATAAATACAAAATTTATTCATGTGATAACCACATAAAAGATAATGCCAATAGTGGCATGGTGTGATGGTTAAGTTGTATTTTTATTCTTTCTATCAAGGTTCAAACCCCATTGGGGTGTAATTGTTGAGAATTTAATTGGGGATGAGATCCCTATTTGTGATCTCACCAATTCAAAGCTCTAGGTCAAAAGTGTTTATCCCTCTTAAAAAAAAACCACATAAAAGATAAATTCCAACAAAATATCTTCTATTATTGATGATTCTATCACTGTATGCTTAGGCCTTGAGAAGGTGAGGAGAATGATGGAGTTTTTCTACAAGATTTTAAGTGTGGAAAAATAATGACAAACAAAATGGTTCTAGGATTTTGGATTTCATCGCAAGATTAGTATATTCATGCCAAAATCATCCTCCAATATTTATATTTTGAATAAAAAGGGAGGGTTTCCATGCCTTCTTAATAGCATAGACATCCCTTAGAATCAGGTCATTGCTTTATTCTTTATTTTGGGTTGTGTCCTAACCGTATTAATGAGAGGTAATTCTTCATTAATGCCCTCCTTTCTCCTTTACTAGGTCTTTGGCAAAAATACCATGACCTTTTCCCTTTTTATTTTATTTACTTATTTAGTTTTTACTCTATTTAATTTAATTTTCCCTCTTTAATATTAATGTTAATTTAATAATTATATATATATGTTTTTATTTATAATAATAATAAATTTTCACACCATTAATTATGTTTTATAATATGTTTGTATTGTAGTAGTCAATTGAGATCATAAGATGTTGATTCTTGGAGCAAGGTTGTTTACTCAATCGATGAAATTGGAGAATTTATTGTCTTGCTATTGGTAACTATTAAATGACATGTAGGGGAAGGTAGAGGTTTAGTCAACTATCAATCCAAAGTCTAGGTACGACCAACTAAGGGTCAAGGTCACAACTTACATCTAGTAGGGATTTCATAATTGGATAATCCATCTAGTATGACTTGATCTTAGGGACATAGAGGTAGGGTTAAATGATTGTATAATTGTTCTCAGGATAGAATTGCTATGTCCACATTATTGCACCCTTGCACTTACAAAACTATTTCAACTTTTCACTCACATGTCACCACAAGAACATTACTAGGTTGGTCCAAAAGTTCACATATGCATATAAATACAACTATGTTGTAAAATTAAATAGAACTAATTAGTTCATAACCTTTTAATTACTACAAAATGTAACAATTAATGATTGGGTGATCCCACAATACTAGTTTACAATTTTTGGCCAAACTGGACATTGAAATAATTTTTTCTAACTAAATCTTCACTTTCAAGCACCTATAGCGGCTAAACTGTGAAGAATTTGAAGATGATGCAAACTAGTGATTTGTCACATTTTGTTTGTAGATTCTAGATATATTTTTTCAAAAATTTTGGAATCAGATTGCACTTCTTTTTCAATCTCCTTCGAAAACTAGTTTTTTCAGTAAACAACATTTTTAAGGAGTGACGCTCACCGTACATAATAATTTTTTTTCCATGAAGGATAAAATTCTAATTCTTTCAAATTTAGATTTGTAACTATGATATCTAGTGCTTCCAATTGGTTAGATAGTGTTTAATTGAATATTTTTTCCTTAATCAAGTTTCGAAGTCAAACCAATTACTTAATTCAGATGTAGGGGGACTGTATAATGCACAACTTTTCTTGTATGTATCGAAATTCTTTTTTTTTGTTGGATCAAGGACTTCAATATCTAGTGCACTCATATTTTTCAATTTTTCTTTTGATAATATGCTATTTTTCCACATGTGTAGAACAAAGAGTTTGATTTTTGGTGTAAAACTTATGTTTAATAAAACTAAAAAAACAAATACATAATAAAACAAAAACATATTAAAATTATATTCATTGGATAGCTCGTTCCAAGGACTACCATCATCCAGTTGGGTCTGTGAAGTATCCTCCATTTTCATCCTCAACCCGAACTTCGAAGCACAAAATTCTAGACTTTTTTATGCCAGAGGGTGAAAAGATGGGAAAAGGGGGGTTTGGGCGAACCAGAGTTCATTCAAACCCCCTTTTAAAAATGGTTTTCTTTGTGTTTTTGGCAGGAATGGTGGGACCTTACATTAATTGGTTTGCTCGAACCAAGGTTCATTCAAACCCTTTTTTGGTTCACTCGAACCAAAGGGTTCATTCGAACCCCAAAAACCAAATGTTTTTTGCATGGGATCATTTTTTGCAACTTTTCCTTCTTCACTCGAATTGTAAACCACTTTTGTGGGTTTACCCAATTAAATTATAAAAATAGTATTAACCATTGAGTTCATGTAAACATTAAAAAAAATCAAGTACAATTCCAGTTTCAATGTATGCTCTTTGCCTTAGTCCAAATTACATTGGGACATTAGGCATTTAACACAAAAAGAAAATATAGTGTTTGTGGGGATGTTACATTTTGGTGGTGGTTTTGTAGAATTTGATTTGAAATGTGTAATATCCAGGTTGAGGAGAAAGTTCAAACATGCTTTTTTTTGTCAAATACAATTTTAAGGGTCCAAATTACCCTTAGCCTTGATTTTTTTTTCCAAACCTAAAAGGATTTCATTGGTTTAGAAGGTAACATGTCTGTAGGAAATCACATTATCACTTATATGTGCATTTTAAGACACATACATATTATATTTTAAAATACTTATTTAACTACTTTTTTTTAACTCTAATTCTATATAGATATCCATAATAGAATTATAATTAAAATTATATACTACCTATATACAATTTTAGGGGCATCTTAATCTTTGTATGTTTCTTTTAGTTTTGTACACTCAATTACTAATTTCTATATATTTTTTTTGTATATCCCATAGCTTTTAGTCTTGCTTGTATGTGTCTTGTACATATTATCTCTCTTCTGAAACATTTTTATGAATTTACTTAATATAAAACTGTTCTATTGAATTCAATTTACATTGATATTAATTAAATTATTACCGAAATTTAAGTAATTTGCATAATTACATCACATTTCAATTTCTAAATCACATCTTCCTTTTATATTTAAAGTGCTTGCTTGAGCCACTAGTATAAAATTATAATTAATAAAAAAGTCTAAAATGTTTCATTGTTAATGATGTAATATGGATAGTGACCACCCATTTTGATCAGTTAAGCATGTTTCAATAGTTGTGATAGTAGTTGTTTATATAATACCCAATAGTTGTGATATGACTATACCCATAATTAAACAAAATGTATTCCTTTGATCCAAAAAGCAACCAATCATGTGATGCCACATTAGTGCTCAACTACCCATGATGTGAATCCACAAGTGTTGGTCAACTACATCTTGACAAAAAGCATGCTGATGTGGCATCATATTTGATGATGTGGCCCTAAAACGAAAGCTATAAGTAGGGGAATTGCCAAGTAAGTTGCTATAAAAAAAAATAGGAGTGATTTGAAATTTCCACGTAGGATAATTAGAAGCGCGAAGTTAGGGTGCTCAACTACTGAATCCTCTCCCCTAAAATTGTTTCAATATTTATTGAACATTTTACTTTATGATGCTTTTTAATTCTAAATTATTATTAGTTTTGATTTTGGTGCTTTCGTCGGTGTGAGTAGTACTAGTGGCCCACTTCGATTATTAAGACTTAAAGAATAGACCTTCCTTAAATAAATAATTAGATAGCTTTAATTTTGCTTGTAATTATAATGATAGTTAACCTATTAGGCTAGTCTACATAAATAGTTTAGAGCAAAGAAGCATAAATCTGGAAAAAATCGCGATTTTCATTTAGTCGGCCCCCAACACGTTTTTTTCCCTAATTTTTCAGAAAATCGTTGACAATAGTCAACGACTTATTGCCCGTTTAAATCATGTTTAAATCGCATTTAAATCTATAAAAAAACCCGATTAATCGTCTCACCTACCCGCGCTTAAATTCTGGCCCAAAAAAAACCCTAAAAGCAACACGAAATTGTATTAGTTGCATGAAAATGTGACGGCGGCGGACTTCAGAGTTCAGGGTGAATTTGAAAGCCATTGTTCACCACTTCTTCACTTGGACGCCATTGTTTGTTCACCTTTGTTGTAGAGTTCGACGCTTTGTTACTAAGTTCGGTGCCATTGTTTGTCTTCGACTCCTTCCATGAGGTAGGCCTACATTTTTGTGTAAATGCATTTTTATTTTATTGTTAAAAATTTACAATTTTATAGTTTACTATTATAAATTTATAATTTTTTTCTATTTATTAATTTAAATACTAATATACTAAATAATACTAATTAAATATTGTATTACTATTTATTTTTATTTATTAATTTTAAATTTTAATACTAATAAAACTAAGATTTACAATACAGTAATTTAGTATTATTTAATTAGTATTACTGTATTGTTTTTTCAAAATCAATAATATACTAAATAAAAAATATTGTATTTTTTTTAAATATATTTATTTAGTTTTATTATTATTTAGTATTTAATTAATATTGTATTATTTTTTATTTTAAAATACAATTATTATTTTATAATAATAACGATTATTATATTATTTTAAAAATATTTGTTGTATTACTATTTTCAAATTACTGTATTACTATTTTCTAATTAATTATTTTATAAATATCATTAATTAATTTTAATTAATTATTATTATTATATCATTTTAAAAATATTTAGTGTATTAAAAAATACAATAAATTAGTAAATAGTAAAACTAAATATAATCAATAGTTCATAAGAAATTAGCTGGTTATTTTAAATTTGATCAAATTTCAATTTTATCTTAGAGAAATAAAATGCTTTTGCAGATTTCATTCTTGATCAGTGATCACAATGCCACGTCAGAAAGACTTTGCGTGGACACATTGCACACCAATTGATGGTAGTGCAAAGGTTAAATGCAATTGGTGCCAGGATGAAGTCGGTGGTGGAATTTATCGGTTCAAATGGCATTTGTCAAAAGAACCAGGTAATAACACCACCATTTGCGGAGATTGCCCTACAGATGCCACATATCAGGAAAAACAAGCTCTTCATAGTATCACTGAGAATAAGGCCAAAAAAGCAAGAACCAGAGTTGAAACAAGTTCTAATTCTACAAGTGTGAAGAGGAATAACTTGGATGAGGAGGATGGTGGGCATGGGGGTTTTAGGGAATCCGGATCAACATCTTCTTCAACAGCACATGGCCCAAACATAGGTGGAGGAAACATTGATGCTTTCTTCCAACCTCGTACTACACCAGGATCAGAGACCACTTTGGAGAGTACAGGATGGAGGAAGAATACCCACGATCAAGCGAAGAAGGCCATTGCAAATTTTTGGTACTCCTCGAGCTTGCCATTCCATGTTGCCAGATCTCCATATTGGCAAGCTATGGTTGATGCTCTTGTAGCTGTAGGTCCTGGGTTTCGAGCTCCATCTTATCAGACATTGAGGACTAGTATGCTCAATGAGGTAGTAAACGATGTCAAATATGTTCTTAAAGAGCATCGATCAGAGTGGACTAATAGTGGGTGCACCATTATGTCAGACGGATGGACAAATAGAAGGAACCGAACCCTCATCAACTTCCTTGTCTCTTATGATCTTGGCACTATTTTTTTGAGATCTGTAGATGCATCAAATACAATGAAATCTACAGCTGCATTGTTCGATCTGTATGACTCGATAGTCATGGAAGTGGGGCCAGAAAATGTGGTTCAATTTATTACAGACAATGTTACTGCTTGTGTTGCTATTGGGAGACTTCTAATAGAAAAATACCCCTCCATGTTTTTTACCCCATGTGCAACACATTGCATTGATCTAACCCTAGAGGACATTGGGAAAATTGAATGGGTTAAGGAGATACTGCACAAGGCTCGCTCTATTACCAAATATATTTATAATCACACAAGGGTTTTGAGTATGATGCGGTCTTTCACAGAGGGCAAGGACCTAGTTTGTCCAGGGGTTCGACAAGATTCACAACACATTTTCTTGCACTACAAAGTCTTTGTCAACAAAAAATGAATTTGAAACGAATGTTTGTTTCAAGAGAGTGGATGAAGTATAGCTTTGGGAATCAAACTGATGGCATGGCAGTCGCATATTACATTTATTCTACTAGTTTTTGGAATGCGGCTGAACAAGTTGTATCATTTTTGGAGCCTCTAGTAAAAGTCTTGAGGCTAGTGGATGGGGATAAATCCCCCATGGGATACTTGTATGAGGCCATGAATAGGGCCAAGGAGGTGATGAGGGGTAGGCTGGAAAATGACAGGGATAGGTATATGCCATTGTGGGACATAATAGATAGGAGATGGGATGGACAGATGCACTCCCCTCTCCATGCTGCAAGATACTTTCTCAATCCATCACTGTTCTACAACTCTTCATTTAGAAAAATTGATGCTGAGATCACACAAGGATTGTTGTCGTGGAAGGCCGAAAGACCTTCCAACCAGGTAGACTCTATAAAATTTTGATAATCTTTTGATTTTTCATGTCACATGATCATTAAATGTGTCTTCAATTTTAAGATATTCTTACATGATACTCATCTCCATATAATGTTTTTTGAACTTTCAGCTCAATGGTGGGATTTTTTTGGCCACGAATGCAAAAATCTAAGGTGGATGGCAATACGCATTTTGACCCAGCCATGCAGCTCATCCGCTTGTGAGCGTAATTGGAGTGTTTTTGAACACATACATTCCAAGAAACACAACCGCTTAACACAAAAACAGATGAATGACTTGGTGTTTGTTCACCACAACCTCTGCCTAAAGCTAAAGAAAGCTCAAGGTGAGACTTTTAATACACTTGCAATCAATTTCAATTGTTGTCATTGTGTTTTTCACTTGTAGAGCAAAGACTAATTTCTACATGGACAAAAACGTTGAACTATTGAGGAAGATGCCCCAATTGACCTCGACGAGATTGATCCTGAGTCTGAGTGGATTGCTGCATTTGATGATGATGTTCTTGAGGATGAATTTGAATATTGTCTTGAGCCTGAAGATGTAGATATCATGGGAGAGGCCAGTGTGCCTCTTGATATACTTGAAGAAGCTCAACGGGCAACCGGTCACCTAGCAGCTTCAACATCGGGAGCAGGAGCTTCTGCCCTCTAGCATGTCATTTGCTACAATTGATTTTTTTGGAACTTTGTACTTAGTTTATAGGTTTACTTTGTACAAAGTCACAAACTATATTGTAATAGACATTTTGACAACTGTCACCATCTGATATTTATGCAGTTGCAGTATGTTTTGTGCAATGTAATCACTAATCAGCGATATGAGTATAACCAACGAAAATCTATTTTCTATAATCATGGATTGAACTCTATATTTTATTTGCTCTCAATGTCTGTATGCAATGGAAATGCCATTAAATTTTAAAAAAATTACTTTCTGACTGTTTTTCTTCAATTTTTTGCTTTTTTTTGTAAATCCGATTTTTTCCCCATTTTTTCAAAAAAATCCTGAAATTTTGGTTTGCCGATTTATTCCCCAAACGATTAATGCTGCTATGGTTTAGAGGATGTGATTTTAATGCTTCCGAAAATGATTTGATTTGAAAGAACAAACGTGCTTCCACGCCTGGCTTTTCATTCAATACATTTTGTAAAACTTACATACAGTGATATGGATAATGAAATCTTTTATCTGCTATGTTTATACATTTGTCATACAGTAATACTACATATTGACTTATTTGGGCAGCTTAGACTTGAACAACTTAGAATTAGAATAGCAAGGGCCAAAGCAGATCAGTTGAGGCATAGGCACTTATTTCCATGTTCATATTAATTCAAATCCATGGTATTGTAGTTGAATGCTGACTCAATACCAGACCTTGAATCCGACCATTGATAAGAAAGAAAGAGTTCTGAGTTCTGATTTGTCAAGTAAGTTTGAGAATGTAGAGGAAATGACAGAGGACAGTGACTATTTGAGTACATCCCAGTGCCATTCTGATAAAGATCAGTCAAGTAAGTTTCAGAATGTAGAGGAAATGACAGAGGACAGTGACTATTTGAGTACATCCCAGCGCCATCCTGATAAAGATCAGAATAGGAGGGGACATATTCTGGCATATTAGGAATAGAGGATATGGTGTGTGCAGAGAAAGCTGTGATACCCATCTCTCCACCTGCAATACTCATCAATGGGAAGTAATTCAAATTGGAAATGTTTGCAAGTGAGGAATTTGGCGGTTCCTCTATCATGAAACACTCCAAGTTTTCCATTGCAGTAGAATTTTGTGTGTAAGCTACAGCTTCGACATTGTGACCATCCTGGCAAACACTTTTTGCCATGTTACATGCAGCTGCTGTTTTTACAGCAGGCACATCCTGTTTAACAGAAGTAAATCTGTTGGAAGCTTTCTTGCTCAAATGGGTATTCCAGTAGTTCTTGATATCATTATCGGTTCTTCCTGGAATACGCCCTGCAATTAGTGACCACCTGCAATAGTATAGGTTCAGTTTTATAGTCAGGAACTGCTTAGATGGATTTAAGTGAGATTGAGAACAAAACACATTAAGCTCAATTACACATATGCGCAGTTATATCCTACATGCTTTTGCTGTAAAATTGAATGCCCACATTAACAATCTTAAGCTAAAATGCCCACATAAACAATCTTAAGATCAATACAGTTTCATAGGTCATAAAAGCTAATTTGGCATAAGGTGTGTTGAAAGTCAACACATTTCATCTTTCACAAACATTCATGTGCTCAGGAATAAGTGGATTGGATTCCTTTGGAAATTGGGAATGAGGCCAATATCTAAATATATTATTCAGTATTGTTTCTAGATTTGATTGTGTTGTAAATTTTTTGCATCACAATCAAATCCAGAAACAATACTGAACAATATTATTGATTGTGGAAACTTGATATCATTAATCTAAATATATTTTAGGGTAAATAGAAATAAAATCTGTTATGACAAGGGTGGATTGACAGGTTCAGATTCATTTCTGAATTTGATAATAAGACTGAAACTCAAAAGGTAAAAATCTAACAAATAAGGTGAGAAGAAAGTAAATGACCTGTGATGACAAATGCATTTTATTTAACCTGATCTAAAAAATAATCTTAATCTTTTGCATGGCATAACTGTTAAAGGTGATAATCCATTACCTGTTTCCCAACAGTTTATGTAGTCTTATTATAAGCTCTTCTTCATCTGGTGAAATGTTACCTCTCTTGACCTTTGGACTAACGTAATTCAACCATCGTAGCCTGCAACTCTTTCCACAACGCTTTAAACCTGTATACAATCAGATTATGGTTAACTACAATAAACACATGATTTTCACTGTTCATGATAATTTTAGATCACAAACTGTGATCTATGATAAAAGAGAAAATGATGGTTAACACTATTCTGAAGAATTAACATGATTGATCTACCACAAGTTTGTCAAAGGTTTACACTACAAGAGGCACAGACACAAACAATCTATAATAAGTACAGAATTCTCTTTTTCACAAAAAAGATCTATATGTGCATGAGATATGTTGGCTAGATTGTATTCTAGAACATTACCCAGAATCTACAAATCTATTCAGGCTGATCCTACCTGTCTTGCTAGGGACAGCACGCCAGCGCCCTTCTCCATGTTCTTGGATAAACTTAGACAAGACAAGATCTTCCTCTGGTGTCCATGGGCCTTTGTTAAGCCCATTTTGTGCGTTATAAAATGGCTTGAGTGCCATTGGCTTAGTACAGTCTAGTCTAGGAACAGATGAACAAGAAGTCTTCCTACACTAGTATCTCAAAGCTAGATAGGCCTGCAAGCAACCCAATTTCAATTGAAATTCACTCTTAAAGACAGGACTCCCGAGATCTAGGGAGGGCCCTCGTATCAAATTAGGAGCCAAAGAAGGCATATTTAATACAACTCTTTTGTTTTACGTACGTCATGAGATGAAAGAGAGAAAACACATAATCCCCCGAGATAGAAATAAAATATTCAGTTGAAAGCGATTGTTCCAACTTACCTTCTTGTCCAATATTCCTGGTCATTTAAACTTTTATAAAAGCTGATACCTCAAAAACCCAATAGGCAGCCTTGTAAGAATTTCTATTTTAAATAGTACAATTCCCCTGGATGTTACGGGGCTTTTAAGCATAAAAGAGGCCTTTATAGATACCCTTAATATCCAGCAAAAATATTTTCGTGACTGGTGGATAAGTAATGGGTTTTCAGCGCTTGCTTTCCAGTTCAATTGATGAAACTTTTTCACTTACCTTTTTCTCTATGACAAAAGCTTCCCAACTGCAAGTAAAACCAGAGGCAGGTTGACTGTTTTGTTGTCGTGATGTCTCACAGGTAATTTCATATTCAAGCAACTATTCAGTTTCAGAAAAGTTCACATTTTCCAAAGAAATTGCAGGTCTTCCACCGACGTCCATGATTGCAGGAAGAGAGCAACAGAGCTGTGAAGGGATGACAGCCTGACAGGAATCTTCTCCATGATATGACACTGCTGCTTCGGGACGGGGGAATTTTTTGATTAGGCTATGGTAGCTAAAATTTCTTAGACCATTATTGCTTATCCACATACAAGGCTTTTCACTGTTCCGGCATTCTGGATTAAATCCATGCAGCTATGTTATTGGCCATGATCATTTTCAATGATTTGCTAAGGAGTTGGCAATTTTATTGCTTTCCATATGACAATGATGCATTTTAAAAGAGTTTGGCCTGTCCACTATTGGCCAAATTTGAGGTTTTGGAGTATTTATGTTCTTTATAATATCTCCTTAATAACATGATTTGCTAAGGAGTTGGCAATTTTATTGTTGTCATTGTATCTCCTTTAGTTAAAATATCTAATATATATTTAGTCTCATAGAATTGAAGGCTCAACCAATGAGCTTGAAGATCTACTTTGTTGTTTGTTTGTGGAAGAACTTTAGGTAGGCAATGACTTCTAAACTGTCACTTGAGTTACAAATCACACAATTAGGTCCAAAGATCTTAGAGTTTCCCACCTAATTTTAATCATTAGGTGAGAAGGTTTATGATTGTTTTTGGTTGATTATGACTTTTGAAGGGAAGGATCTTTTAGGTATTCTTATTTTTAAAAAAATTCTTGTTTTATTTGGAAAGTATTTTATTTTTATCTATCTTGTCATTATTATTTCACTAATAGTAATTTTTAAATTAATTATGGTAGTTTTTCTTTCGAAAGGATTGTTTTAAAAAAAAAAAAGAATTTCTTTCTCTTTACATATGGCATAAATTACTATTTAGGATGCTAAAAAAATCTAAATATAGGAAAATTTTGGTTTTGATTATATTATTGATTGATTGTAAAAAAAAAGCATATAATTTTATTGATTGAGCTAATCACATATCCAATTCTAATATTTCACAATGAATAGCCAACTAATTAGTAAATTATCCATTGTTTCATTTGCATTATAACAAAGAATGCTTCTTGACATTCCTTCAATACCCATTTCTTTCAACTACTTGTCAAAATTCTCTTGTATAAGGTTGTCCATACAAATACTCTAGCCTAAATGGAAGGTGATGTTTACTCCAAAAAATGGATGCAAACCATTTCTTGTCATTTCAATTTGTGATAAGACTAAATATCCCATTTTTGTTGTGTATCTTTTAGATTTTGCAATGCCCAAGAGATATGATCTATTTTCTCTCTAATTAAAACTTTTCTTTTTTGTCCGTTCAGGGGCCAGGTTGGGCTAATCCAACTTCAAAGGAACTTAGTGAGGTGTCATGGGAGAGACCTCAAGAAGGTTGGTGGAAGCTCAAATTTGATGGAGCCTCAAAGGGAAACCCTGGACCATCTAGAGCGGGCTTCATAATAAGGGACTGACAGGGGAATGTTTTAGCTCTAGGGAAGAAGAAGTTGATGGATGGAACAAACAATGAAGTCAAAGCCTGGCAGCAACACTTTTGGCCGTAAGATGTGGTAAAAGACTTGGAGCACCTAGGATTCATCTTAGGGGGGATTCGTTGATTATAATCTAGGCAATTATGAAAGGTTCCATAAAGGCGTGACATTTATAGAATGTGGTGGAAAAGATTAGGGAGGAGTTGGAAGGGTGTGAGAACTTCTACATTAGTCATATAAGAAGGCTTGGTAACTTGGAGGCTGATGTGTTATCAAAATGGACCATATCTTTTAACAAACCCAGGAAATTGGTGAAAGAAGATTTTAGAGGCATCACCTTAGCAAATGAAAGGACCACTGTCATAGAGGATAATTCATTAATGGCCATGGTTAATGAATGCCTGGAGTAGGTTGGACACGACAAGTGAAGCATAGGAATGGAGGGTAGGATGCATAAATTTGGATGACATTCATTTTGGAATGATAGAAGCATTCAATTCTGGGTGTTGGTGAAGGAACAGAAGAGTCTAGAGGCTACGGGGAAGAAGTGGTAGTTGTTGCACAGACGACTAGGAGAAGCTTTGAATTTTTCTTCACAGGGCTTCAATGGAAGCCCACTTTTCCTTTAGCTCTAAGAGATAGCTGAGGCCTTTCTTTGGGGATGCCTCAGAAAAGTGGCTGATGGGTCTTTTTTCTGGTGGAGGATGGCAGACTAAGGTAGAGTGTTAAGAATATTTTGGTCACCTCCACCACAAATATCAAACCAATGAGGATGTTTATTCTATGATTGCAGCTTGGGGGTTGGATTTGGGTGAGGAGGTCGCAACAATTCACAGGGTTTTAAAATTAATAGTGCATGAAGATTTCCTTGGCAAGATAGAATCAATCTTGGAGTGGTGTGTGCTTGGGTTTGGAATTGACATAAGTGAAGGTCTGGTGGATGAAGACTCAGTAGGGCCTTTTGGGGCAAATGGCTACTTATTTTTCATCAGGTGGTCGGAAGGGAGATATAAGGAGCGATGCAGGGAGGAAGCCTGTATTGGGTGGCAAGGTCTGAAACTCTTCATTGAGTCAATGGAGCAAGAGATGGTAGTGGAACAGGCGACTGAGAATTGTAGGAGGAGGCAGTGAAGAAGTGGACTGCAAATTGGCATCCAAGGCAAAAGATTCTCAGGCTGAAGACAAGGAGTGGAAAGTAGCTCCAATCGTGGGTGACCCGGGTAGCTCATAATGCTAGACTTATATGTCCTAAAGCTTGTTTTTTGGTTGTGTAGCATTTAGTTGGCTATTACTAGTTGTAGGTCTTATAAATAAGGTCAAACTTATGTTGTTGGCTAGCTATGGTTTTTGACGGGAGTTTTTTGACTAGTTAGGGTTGGGTTTTCTTGATATATTCTGCACTTTAAGATGCTATTAGACTATTCTTTTTGTATCAGTGGTTTGGATGGAATTTGAATTGATGATGTAATCTTTTTACAAAGTAATATAAAAGAACACTTATTACCGACCAAAAAAAAAAAAAATTATTTTTTAAAGTTTGTAGTGATTCAAGCATATATTTTTGCACATAATAGAAGATCTATAACATCTTAATATAACTTGAATAAATATTGAAAATACATGAACCAAATTCATTCAAAACAATCAACACAATTTGATAATTTTTGTATAAATAATCAATGAATTTTTAAATATGTTGGAGTTGATTTATATTAATAAAATATACAAAAATAAGTTGAAATACAACAAATATAACTACAAAACAAGAGATATTCAAATTTGCAAAAAAAACTCTACATGTTGAAGCCCCTTCCTTCATAAATCCCACTAACAAAATATTCAAGAACTATGTTGAAAACTAAACAATTTTTGAAGTGCATAATACAACCTCTATATGAGACTACTTTCAAGAAATCAAAGGGGTTTCATCCTTAGATTCATGGATGGACACAAGTATTCAAATAATTTCAATATAGTTTCAATATGTAAAATATGAGATGTCAGAATGATGAAATTGTTTACATTTTATAGATGTTAATAGACCTAATTTTCTCTCAAGTTCCAATTCCTCTCTTGATGCAGGAGCATCTAGGTACAGGCATAATCCACATCAACCAAAAACATGTTTCATTTCAAGTTTTGTTTTAGTTTTGGCGTTCATTCTTAGAATATAGTTAAACTCAATTTTGGTGATTGATGGAGGAAGAAGTTGAGTGATGTGTTGTCATAGATTGACAAACACTATATATCAATATGCATTTGAACATTGATTTTTGTTTAAATTAATTTTAATTTGCATTTATGGAGGTTGAATTTGGTCATGGAGTAATTGATTATTCGTTCAATTCGAATGTAGTTTCTCCACTTTATCTCAATTGTGAAATCAGTTTTAATTAAAATGGATATAATGTTGAATTAATTATATTCATTTAATGGAAATTGAAAATAGCGCAGAGGAAATGTGGAGGCATGTTAAAAGGAACATGTATATTAGGCGGAAGGCTAAGATTCATGAATTTAAAATAGGTTGCACCATGTGATAGAGATTAGAGCAATAGGGGAGAGGTTGCAATAGGTAAATAGGGGGTTCAACTAGAGTACAGGTCAAGCCTCATCTACAAATTGAGACCAGATTTGAATAAGGGAAGCATGAAAGGGGTGCCACATCTGCCAGGATGAGTGCAAAGTACCAAATGTGGCCAATAAATGTCTGATTTGTAGCAAATATAAAGTTTAAATAACTTGTGCATTTGAATAGCACACATAGAAGGAGATAGCGTACCATTTTCTTCAAGAGTAAAAAAATGTAGATTGAGAGTTGTTAAGAAAGAAAACCCCATGTTGAGATAGGAGAGGGTGTGCAATGTGAAGAGAATGCAAAAAATAAAAATTGTAGATCAAAACTATGAGGAAGAGAGCGCAGCTAAGGGGAGTTAGCGCCATGAATGGTATAGGAGGTGCAACTATATAGAGAAGCTAGGAAGTTGCAGATAAAAGAAATATAAGGTTTTTAGAATAAGAAAAGGAGGGCACTTGAGTTTGAATGTGAGTTTTAGATTTAAGAGAGAAGGAAGCAAGAATGAGAACAATGAAGATTATGGTATTTATAATATTTCCATTCTAACTTAGACTATATATTAATTGTAGTTTAATGAAAATAGTGTAATTGTGAGTTGAGTAACAATAAATTTGTAAGACTTGGATGGTGCAATCTACACCAAATTTGAGTTTTAGATGGTTGGTAGAGAGTATCTACTCATGAATATGTGATTGTGTATGTGTCTAGAAATTGTGAATTGTTATGGTTTTGTGAGAGGGGAGTACCTTTTGCTCCAAATGGTATTAGAGCAAGAGGTTCTGAGTGCATAGGCAGAGTGTAAAACATGAGGTAGCCTATGCTAGGACCGGTGGGTAGAGTGGAGGAAAGAAGGAAGTAGAAGAGAGCTCATGTGAGGGTTGTTGCAGGTAAGAGGAGTCTTGAGCAGTGAGAGAGCTTGAAGCTGCGAAAAGATTAAGAGTGTAATGTGGATTGCAGATGTAGGTGAGATTGCAATAATAAGTGAGATGGAAGTATTAGTGAGGAAGAAGCCTGTGATATGGGAGGGTCAGATGCAATACATGAAGAGGAATATTTTAGGAATGATGATTGACATTAGTGCAAGAATGAATAGATTGAAGGCATGGAAGAATGATAAATTGGTCAAGCATAATGAGGATAAGTAATAGGATGCAAGTGTGGTAGCAGTTGAAAATGAAAAGGTTGAAGATGTAGTGATGGAATGCAAAGAGGTTTCAACCATAAAGCATGGCGAAGGTGATGATTTGTTAGCACAAATTTTGGTGATAGGAGAGGAGTGGCTTGAGAAGATCGTTGATGAAGATGAGAAGATGCACATCACAGTGAAAGAAGAGGAAACACAAGTTGTAGCTAATGAGGATGTGGAAGATGTCACAAAAAAAATTGATATTGTAGTTGTGAATAAAGTTGTGAATAAAGATGAGGTAAATCTATTTTATGATGATATTTTATTTTTCAGATAGGATGGTAGAAGAAGAACAAAAGAATGTAGAGAAAATGGATATTTTTGTAGATTTAGATTGGTGTTTGGATGTTGCAAATTTTTGCATAAAAATTGTAAAGGATGCTATAAGATTTTGGTGGAGGTGGTTGTTCTGTAATGGGTTGAATCCCACGAGTGAGGAGCAAAGAGGAGGAATAATTTTGCGGATGAGGTAGATGATGATGGTACATGGTGGATGCAAATCCATGAGAGGAGAGAAGAGTGGTGAATGAAGTTATGGAAGAAGGATGGTGCTTGTGCTAGCAAAGTGTCAAAAAAAGAGAAAGAAGAAATAACCCTATGCATATTTCATAATTGTATTGTAGAGAATTGTATACCTTAACAATTTCACATTATGTTTTGTCCCCTTAATTCATTGGACTTAATTAAGCTTCTAATTTTCCAAATTATGCATTCCAAAGCCTATTTTTTACCGTTTTCTTAAGGAGGACAAGCATTCAACAAATGCATCCAATCATTAAATTATCCTCAACTTTCAGTGTATCTTGGAAATTTGGACTAGGACTCATACCCATGGGCGATTGAGTCTCCCTCCTTAGGTAGGACCCAAATTCAAATATGTTGGCAGAATTTTAACATCCAAAATTTAAATACGAAGTGTTAGCTTTTGGAATCTATTTTTTTGGGAAATTGGATAAACACCTATAAATACCTAGTTATTTTACCATTTGAAATCTAACAACTAGCAAGACACACAATTGAGAAAATATTATTGTCAAGAGTAAATCAAGAGTAGCATATCAAAAGCATAATTCAAGATCCAACATCATGTCAAGATTTATATGTGTTCATGTTGTCATTGTTTTGTGAAGGATAACATCTTTTTGTAGGTCTCCAAAGCATTTAAGCAATCAAGCGAGAAATATCCAAGTCCTTGAGGAGATGTGTATGACTTCAGTCCTTCAAGGAAGCCATTGAAGGGTGGTGAGTTGCAACATTTTGTTCATTCATCATTCCTTCCTTTCCATTATCATTTTTATCATTGACATTGCCATTGTGGAAGTGGGAACGCTTACATGGGTTTTGATTGAGGAAAGACCCTAAATGGCACAACATTTTACTTCTTTGTGAATGTGCAGGTTATAGGTTGAAGATAGTTTGAAGATTCATTTTGCATTTTTTCATTTGTTGTCATCAACCTTGTCAAGACATGAAAACTCGCCTACAAAATTTATTGATGATATTCAAACAAGTCTACAACTAAGAATCAAGAGCTCAGATTCAACATCAAAAGATTGCAAAAATAGTTTTAGGACCCCCCATCAAAGACCCATTCACCCCTGGGCATCCCAGTCTCTCTACACATGTTGAATCCAACTTTTAGTGATAGGTACACATCAACTTGCACTTTCCAAATGCACTTGCAAATTGATGTTTCCATATGTTTTTCCTCAGGAAATTGTATTTATCGTATTAAGTGATATAGTCTAATTAGGGTAATCACTCCAAATCATTTCCAATTCATTCCTAAGACTCAAAAGGACCAAATCCAGGTTTGATTGACTTACCTTAAAGGTTGAAAGTCAATCTATGCACCTTGTTTATTTGAATCCTAATGAAATCCTAGAAATGATGACCCCATTGGCCAAGTAGGTTTTGGATATTAAACTTAGGGTAACCACATTTTTATGTTTCATTTTGGTGAACTCGACATTTGACATCATAACTTTCTAATTTGGTAGTCTTTCAAACCCTAGATCTAGGTTTTGCATCATTGTGTCTTTCATTCCTCATTTAGGGTTGCATATTGCATCACAAAAAGTTATCAAAATCTAAAAATATTGCATCCATATTACATCATAGTTTGCATTACAATGTTTTTAAGTCATTTAGATTAGATTTTCACTTCAAAATTGCATTAAAAAAAGTGTCATTTTGTTCCAAAATTTTCATACATTTGCATTTCATTTACATTGAAAAATTATAGAAAAATAATTACCGAAAAACCTATTTGTAGATAGGAATAGTAACCTTAAACAACAACTCAAACATTCATTTTTTTAGTTTTTAGAACCTTTCTCAAAGAATCAATCGCCATTGGGCGACACTGTCCTCATACAAGTGTTTCAACAAAGTTTTTCGGAGTTGTTTATCTCTATCTGTTTAGTTTCATAGTACTTGTGTTTCCCTGTTTTGGAATCAATAACTGCATGTTTTTAGGAATTTTTCATTTAGTTCAATTAGTGAAAGAAAGTGCATTGTTTAAGGTCAAAATTTGCATTCAAAATCATCATTCATGTCTTTGCATATTGCAATCAATAAATTATTACATTTCAGATCTAAAAATTGCATTCAAATTTGTTCAAAAATCTTCAACATCGTTGCATACTTGCATTTTGTATCAAATTGGGATACATTATGAAAATTCTAGAAATTTATTTACTATTACAATTATCTAAAAGTAGAATTAGAATCCTTAAGTAGTGTAGTTTTCAATAAAACTTCAAACTTTCAAAACCCTTGACCAAGACTCAAATGCCCTTAGGCGACCCTGTCCTGCTTGTCTTGGCTAAAATTTTTTTGAGACCTTTGTTGTTGTGGTTCTTGTTTTCTTATGCTTGTTGCTTTCTTTTTTTGAGTGTTTCTTGTACTTATTTAATAGTTTTTTTTTCATCTTGGGTTCCCTTTTGGTGTTGTGAAACTTGCATGAGTTTCATAACCTGGTGCCATATTGCCAATACTTCAGTGAGATGTAGTTTGAGACTCATGGCATCACATGCTATTGGTACATCTATCATGTATCTTGATTTCTCCAACCCTTTCATGGAAAGTGTTGTCAATACTCAACCCATTTTGGACTCCATCCCTAATGCCACAATTCCCATGACCTTACCATCAACCATTATCAGTGATGTTGAAACCATGGTGCTTATGTCCCTGAAGAGAAACTGAAACAATTGGACAAAGCCTTAGAAAAACTTTAAGACTTTGTGAGAATGGAATATATCACTGGCATAGTGTTCCCTATCATAGATAACATGAGGAAAATTCTTGATGATGCTCAAGGATTAGAGGTAATGTGTAGTCTAGCCCACATCATAGATGATCATTAACCTACAATGGCTAGTTGCACTCAAACTTTGGGGTACACTCAAAGTCAAGGAGGAAGTCAAGTTTCTCTCCCTACAACTATAGCCTCTATTTCCACATATGCAAATCCAACTGTTACTATAATGATGCAACCAAGCAACAATATAGCTCCAACTTTGAGTATTTCCACCAAAAATTCTTATAGTTTTGTGAACTCAAACATCATATCTCTAAACCCACCACCCCTCAAAAAATTGCAGTATAGTAGTCCACCTAACACATATACCCTTTTGCCATATTCACCTCATTCCTAAAACATGATAAGCAATGATTCTGTTATAAACCAACTTTTGAAAAATGTGACATCCCTTCAATAAAAAATATCAATAGTGAACCAAACCCAACATGGATAACGATCACAATATGTCAAAATAAACCCGTTGTCACTAGAGATATTAAAAGCACAAATACCACAAAACATAGAGGTGTCCCACTTTGAGAAATACAATGGTAAAGGAGACCCTAGCAACCATATATCAACATACACAACCTTATGTAGTGACTTCATTTTTGAAGATAAGCTCTTGGCTAAAAATTTTCCTAGGTCACTGAAGGACATGGCCTTGGAATGGTTTTGTTCATTACGGAATAACTCAAATCGCTCATTTACTGAGTTTTTTGATGCTTTCCTCAACAATTTCCAAGTGGACATTGGTCCCAAGATCATTATAACTAATTTAATGTGATACAAAGAAAGAGAAGGTGAAAAAGTTATAGATTTCATAAGTTGTTATTAGTTGATACTATCATAAGTTAATTTGACTCTTCCTAATGCAAAAATACAAAGAATGTTCATTGACAACTTGCAAAGGGACATAAGAGAAAAATTCCTATTATAGAAGTTTCCATCCTTTATAAGTTTGTGCACAAAACTTTGTGATTATCAAAATTTGATTAATAAGTATGAAGACGGATCTTGATTGAAACATATTGAGAAGTTTGAACTCACACATCAAGACAATTATCAAAAATTTAAGAAGCCAAACAAGAACTTTCTAAAGATAAACCCATCCCAAACAAACCATGCCAAACCTCGAGTTTCTTCCATAAGCTCTACCCCATACCAATTTTTTCCTAGGGATAGGAAATTTACTCCTTACACGATTCCCTCCATTTAATCATGTTGAAAATTCTAAGTAAGAACCTAATGAACGCTTACCTCCATCAAAACTATGGACATAACCAAACCATTACCTTCAAATTATAATCCAAATGAATTTTTCCAAAATCACCGATCAAGTGGAAATGACATAGAACGATGTATATGTTTTAGACATTAAGTACAAGACCTCATTGATTCCAATGATATCCAGTTGGGTGGTGTTAATAATCAATGGAATAAGTTTGTTGCCCCACCTAACCAAAATTTGCAAATATTTACCAACCTAATGCCAAATTATTCAACCAACTTTGTGAAAGCTAGCGAAGTCAAGAATGATGTGATGAATGCTGATAAAATTGAGGATATGAATGATGATAATGAGGATGATCTACATGACATAGTAACTCTCATAGGTGTTTTACCTAACATTTATTTCACACATATTGATGCCTCTATACATGCACCCGATAAACTTCTCTATATCGTCGAGTGAAATAATGATAAGCCCACAACTGGGATACATATTGATCCCATGTGTGTAGAGAATGTGATCACCAAGGAATTATTGTTTGTACATGAACTTTATCAATATTCTTATGAACAATCGAAAGCATGGATAAAAGCACATAATGGTTTTTCTCTCCCTATGATAGGTTTGATCAATCTTCCATTAAAAATTGGACCAAAAAAATTAGATGTTCCATTCTCCATCATCACAACATTAGACCAATTATGTGTGAAGCTAGGCTATCTATGGCTATGCTCCATGAATGTCATTCCATCGGTTATTCACAAGTGCATAAAGTTCCCCTTTGAAAATGAGATATTTATAGTGCACCATAGTGATTTCAATCCTTTGTCTTCCCATGGGAATTTTTCTTTGGATTTCTTTTGGCCCAAACCTATGGAGCCTATAAAGCCTCATGAAGATATTGTTTTCAAGTCATATCAAATTTTCAAGGAAAAGCACATAGAAAATTTATCTCTTAGAAATATTCTTGAGTCTAATAGGTCCATGGTTGTTCCTTCTCCCCAACCCGTCATTGGGAACCTATGATTGAGCCACAAACCCTTCCAAGTAACCAAGTTAAGTACATTGTAGTTCCTCCACCACTTTCCTACAAAAGAACAAGAGACAATAAGATGATCCCTTTTGTGCCTCAAGATAAAATAAGTGTATAAACCTAAAGAGATAGTGTTTTCCCAACCCCCAATGGTTCCTTTAGTTCCTCCCCTAAGGGAAAAAAATAGATCAATGGTTGATAAACCATCTCTTACCCCATCACAACTTGAAAACCATGCAAAAATAAATTGAAGTGCTAAAGAGTGTAGGAATAGACATCATTCTATTGCTCGTCAATTGGAAGAAAAGAATAAACCAACACCTATGGAAACAACTCAAGAAGAAATCCAATTTTCACCAAAACAAGACATAGTTCAACAAAACAAGAGGAAAACAAAGAAAATTCAAATGCAATAATCATAAAACATCTTATTGTGATCAATTTGGATGATGATGATGAGATTACTAAAACTGATGAAGTGCATAATGAGCCAAATTTGTTATTTTCCAATTCTATGAAGTTAGATGGGGGCAACCATGATGATCCTCTTGATCAGAGTGACCCACCATGCGTTGAACCTAGTGACACTCCTAGTACGACACTATTATCTTCCTTCCTTATATGATGAGCAATATTGGGATGCAGACGACCTACTCTAGGTCAACTTGCATGTGATGTACTTCTTTTGTGTGTTTATTTTCTATGTTCTTTGTGTTTGCTTGCATGTAACGTGATCTCCCATATTTTGTTTCTTGGCATGTCTTTATGTTTGTGATTTTTCTTTGGATGACCCTTGTTGCTCTGTTGTCATAGGGATACAAAGGAAACATACCTATCATGATATTATTCTATTTCTATCTTCATTCTTCTACATGTTGTAAACTTTATCTTTTCTTTTTTGTCTTATGTTTTCCTTTTAGGGATTATGCAAGGCATTGAGACATTTAGGTCTCTTCCATGTTGACCCAAAAGTTTCTTTGTCTTCTCTCTATGTGTCATTCCTCCTTTGTGTTCGTTGTTCCACGAGTAATTGGGGAATGGTGTTAGTTTCAAGCTCTAATATATCATTGTAGAAAAGGCGTATACTAACCCTAGATCCATGGATCTCAATGTACCTTTCTATATTACATTTTGGGGGCAACCCATTATCATGATGTAGTTTATTTGGAAACACATCATTGGCATAGGGATTTCCAAATAAGCTCTTGTGATCTTTTGTTGCATGGCATTTATAATTTTTTCTATTTTAAATTAATTGCTCACAGCATGGTGTTTTGTAATTCCTTTAAAGTGGGGGCATACATTGGCATTATTTTGCTTCACTTTGTTTGCAGGGGCTAAACTTAGTGGTGCATTGACATTTGAAATTTGACATTTTCTTGGCTTCACTTTGTTTATAGGGGTTGAGCTTAGTGTAAGCACTGGCATATAATTTTGATCATTTTTGTAGCACTTTATCAAGGTTATCAAGGAGTATAACTCTTGGTATGGTTATGGGCACACCTTGTAGACCTAGTGTGTCTTTCTCATTTTGCTACCTATTTTGGGAGCTCACCTATTCAAAAATGATCCTCACTAGCCTATGTGTCTTCCTATTTGTATGACAACTAGCATAATTCAACTTGCTAGTCCATACCCCTTTTCTTTTCTTTTTCCTACATTTACTTTGACATTGTATGTTTGTGTATCTTGTCTTGTTGCATATCATGCATGTGTGTTCCTTTGTGCTTATGTTGGTTTTTCATGGGGTCTTAGATCCTAGGGTCTTGCCCACCCCTGTTGATCCTTAGTCACCCTATCACTTCAACATTTGGACAATAAGACCTCTCTTGACATATATTTTTCTACTTTAGTGTGATTCTAAGTGCAAATTCATACTCTCACTAAAGTGGGCTAAATATAGTGTAGAAAATTGTATACCTTGACAATTTCACATTATGTTTTGTCCCCCTAATTTATTGGATTTAATTAATATTCTAATTAATTAATTATAAAATCACATTACCCACATTGTCTCTTCCAACTCCACCAATCCTAGCATGCCCAATATTTCCCCTAGAAGAACCATCAATATTAATCTTCAAAACACTAGTTGGAGGAGGAGACGATTGACCTTCTCTCTAGGTTTTCTTCCTAGAATGGTGACCTCTCTTATTGCAAGACGATCTCAACTCAATACCTTGTAAACACAACCTCTTCACAATTTCTTCATCCCCTTTCTTAAAAATAAGGGACACTTCACATTTAGCCTTCAAAGTCTCTTGAATCATGTTGAAAATTCTCTACCACAACTATTGAACCATTAGTTTCCTTCCCTGAAAGATCCTACAATTCCTTGCAAGACAAATCTGCCAAAGAATAAAGGAGGGGCCTATGTTCTACACTATTTATAGGAAGGAAGCCTATGCCAAAGGCCTCCCCAAAATTCTCTAGAAATCAACTAGAGAAGATGTATGACAACAAGACAACCTCCAAATATCCCACCATAAATTTCAAATATATGTCAAAAAAGGGCATTAGAAAAATAGATGGGAAGAGTCTTCATTGTTGCTGCAAAGGACACATATAGGACCCTGAAAGCCACGCTTTCGAAGGTTATCCCAAGTACAAGATACCTATTCCAAGCTACCATCCAAAAAAAATAGTTGCACTCAGACTAAGAGCATTCATTCCATACATTCTTCAACCATGTGACTTCCATTCCTCCATATGTTTGAAGGTTCAACTCATGATATCCAAAAGCCACCGAGTAAACCTCCTTAGGATATGGACCCTAGGACAAGATATCCATCTCCCTAAGAGAACTTCATACTATGCTAGCTAAGATCCTTCTTATCTCTATACAGTCTTCATCAAATCCACCAGCTAGCCACTCTAAAGGATCCTTCCATCTAAAGACTTCCACATTCCCCAAGTTTTGAGTAACTTTGAAATCTGTAACTTGAGTCCAACCAACCACTATGAAGATGTGATTGAGGTCATGCACATGAGGGTACATGGGATAATTGAGGGAAAACCATCCCAATAATCATACCAAAACAAAGCTTTAGAACCCCTATTACAAATCCAAAACAAATCTTTCTTAATCAAATTGGCTCCCTTTTTTAGTGTATCCCAAATGACAAATCCTTTTCCCAACAAACAAAAACAAGGAACCTCTTCTTTTTCCACACCCAACAAATACTTGGTGCAAAGGATCCTATCCCACATATGGTCCTAGCAATTGCACCATCTCCAATAAAGTTTAGCAGCCAAAGCTTGACCAATGAAGCTAGCTTGTCTCAACCACCCAAGGCCCCCTTCTTGTTTCGATTTGCAAATAGTCTCCCATTTTACAAGACTCCACTTCAAAGAAGCCAAATTACCATCCCATAAGAATTCTCTTGCAAGAGCATCCAAATCCTTAATAAAGCTAGGAGGGGCCACCTAGAGTATGCACCTGTAGTTAGGACAAACCTAAATCATATATTTCAAGAGAAAAACTCTCCCAACATCTAGAATATTTTTCCAAGCTCTCCTAGGAGGGATTCCAATTGAGAGGGGAACACCAAGGTATATCATAGGAAGAGTTCCAATCTGGAATCTAAGAATATGAGTAATCCACTACTAAGTGAGAAAGGGCGTATTAAAGAAGAAGATGTAAGATTTTACTTCATTGATTAGTTGACCTGATGCCAAAAAATATATATCCAATAATCATTAGAAGTTAGTAACTTCCCTATTCTTGGCCATACCCATCAAATCATTGTCATCAATGAAATATAGGTGAGTCAATGGAGGAAAACTATTACCCCACATCCACCCTTGGGTAAGGCATTGATTAACATGGATCTTAATGACTCTTTCCAAACCCTCCGCCAAGAGGATAAAAAAATATGGTGACAAAGGATCTCCCTACTGAAGACCTCTAGAAGCATTGAACAAGGAGGATAGCTCACCATTGAAAAGCACTAAGAAGGAAGTGGTAGTAAGACAACTCATCACCCAAATAACACATTCTTTAGAAAAACCAAAGGTAGAAAGCACTTTTTAGAGGAAAGACTATTTGACCCTACCATAGACTTTTTCCATGTCAAGTTTGATAAACTTAGCTTTCTCCTTGGAAGTTTACATGGAGTGTATAGTTTCAGCTCGATAATGACCATTCCATCTAAAATTTTCTTGTCAGCCACATAGCCTCCCTATTCTTCAGATATGAGCCTACTAATCCATAATTTGAGCCTCTCTACAATCAACTTAGATGGGATCTTATAAACTACATTACAAAGAGCTATTGGTTTGAACAAGTTCAACATATTAACCCCTTCACATTTGGGAATAAGAGAAAGGAATGTAGAATTCATAGCTCTCAACATCTATTTGTTTCTCTAGGATTCATGCACTAACTCAAGAAGACTCAATTTTATAATTTCTAAGAATTCTTGAAAAAATTCTATTAAAAACCCATTAGGACCTAGAGATTTCCCTTTCTTTATCTAAAAAACAACTCCCTCCAATTCATCAATGGATATGGGGCTCATAAGGTGCTCATTCATTTCATGTGACACAAGATAAGGAATACAAGCTAGAATATGGTTTTCTTCTTCACTTGCATAAGGAGAGTCTTCCATGAACAAAGAAACAAAATACTACACAATTTCCTTAGATATCTCCTTGAGGGAACCCATATGATCTCCCCTGGAAGTAACAAGATAAGAAATCAAGTTCCCATATCTTCAACACTTGACAAAATTAAAAATGAAGGCAATATTTATGTCACCTTCCTAAAGCCATTCTACTCGGGCTTTCTACTTCTAGTAGATCTCCTCTTGCAATTCTCATTCCTCCAAATCCTTCAAGGCAACTAATTCCTCCTCTAAGGATTCTTTAAAAAGGACAAAATATCTAATATCATAGGTGATAGCATTCAGATGGCCCTAGGAAGCCATCTTAGCATGAAAAACATTGTCAAAACACTACCTATTCCACTTTTTGAGTTACTGCTTTACAAACTATAATTTCTTAACAAAAGAGTACATTGTTGTGCCATAAGCTGGTCTACCTTAGCTCCACCAATTGTACATTAGATTGTAAAGTTGGGGGTCATGCAACCAAATAAGTTGAAACTTAAATGAAGGATTTTTAGGAACTCTTACCAATGAAGTGGAGAGTTTAATTGGCCAATGATCATAACCCCTCTAGTCTAATATCTTAGAGCTAGTTGCCCAATTACTACCTATCCAAAATCAAGAAACCAAAAACTTTTCAAGTCTCTCTGAGATTGATTCCTTACCACACCTCCTATTGTTCCAAGTATGCATGCCATTACTAGGCTTTATGTCCACAATATTTAAGTAAGATACATCTTTGAAATATTTGATCAAGGCTCCAACCTTTGCAAGCCACCCCTCTTTTCTTCTAAATTTATGATAGCATTAAAATCCCCAACTAAGATCCATGGGTATAAAGGAATTATAGATCAAATATATTGAATATGAGACCAAAGGTGAGCCTTACCAAGAATGTTAGTCAGGGCATACACATTAAATAGTAAAAAAATCTCTTTAGATTCCAAATTAGAAGCAACCATAGAAATAGAAAACCTGCTAGTTATCCACCAAAGAGGAGAGATCTTCAATGGGTTCCATAAGCATGCAAGTCCCCTAGAATTAACTTGAGTACTAATACATTGGAATTGAATTCACCAAAATTTGGAAGCCAAGTTACACATATTCTCCACTGATTGCTTAGTTTCTAGAAATATTTGATCAAGGCTCCAACCTTTGCAAGCCACCCCTCTTTTCTTCTAAATTTATGATAGCATTAAAATCCCCAGTTAAGATCCATGGGTATAAATGAATTATAGATCAAATATATTGAATATGAGACCAAAGGTGAGCCTTACCAAGAATGTTAGTCAGGGCATACACATTAAATAGTAAAACAATCTCTTTGGACTCCAAATTAGAAGCAACCATAGAAATAAAAAACCTACTAGTGATCCACCAAAGAGGAGAGATCTTCAATGGGTTCCATAAGCATGCAAGTCCCCTAGAATTAACTTGAGTACTAATACATTGGAATTGAATTCACCAAAATTTGGAAGCCAAGTTACACATATTCTCCACTGATTGCCAAGTTACCAAGTCATGAACAAATTTTTGTCTAGGGCCACTGTTCAAGCCCCTTACATTCCAAGAGAGAATGATTATTTTGAGAGTTGGAAAAGTGGGATTCAATGGTTTTCACCGACCTTGACTCCACCAACGTCTCTCCCATTAATTTTATTTTGTCTAGATCCTTCATTCTCCCCACCTTAAGATATTTCTCTAAAGTCCCCTTCTTGAGATTATCTTGTTGAAGCTCAAGGATGAGAGAAGCTTTACTTCCTTTCCCTGAATCTATATCTACCCATTCCATTGGAGGTACACTTACAGTCAAGACCAAATCATCATTCTTTGTAATACTTTCACCTTATATTGGCTCATCAGAAGTCACATGTGCAATATCTATACCCATTTGAGCCACTATCATGTCACCCTCTTGAACATCTTGATTCTCTACAATGTTAGATATTCCTTGATCCACCTCTAGGCCTCCTATTTCAAGATTCAACCAGGATTTACCTCATGTTGGCCTAGATCTTCTAGCACATCAAATCGGTTGAAGATCCCATCTTCCTATATATCATTGAGAGTTCTTTTTTACCCTCTACACAAGTCGTGAGGCTTAATTGGAATAAATCCATCCTTATTTGTTGTTTCCCTCAAAATATATGTCTTTCCTTTGTCCAACTTAGGGGGTTTCTAGGAGGCTTGATTAAGAGAAGGATATGAAGAGCGAACTCTAGGGAATCTTTTCTATAGGTGTCCATACTCATGAAAAATTTGGCACCTAAATGGGAGTGCTTCATAGTCCAATTTTTGTATCCATGATATGGAGCCAAGGTGAACTTCTAAATAATTTAGAAGAGGATTATTTAAATCAATTCCAATAAAAATATGTACATAATAAATTACCTTTATATCTAGTGTTTGCTGAGAAGATCCCATTGGTTTTCCAAGAAACAAAGCAATTGAATGAAGAATATCATTCCTCCATAATTCTAATGGGAACTAGGGAAGATGCACCCAAATAGGAATATGATATGGAAACTTCTCTAAAGGATTAAATTCAACATGCCATGGATTGATAAATAGGTCCACTTGATTATAAAAGTATGGTATGCTTTCAAAGGCCTTGTTGCAATCAACCAAACAATTGAACATGACCAAAAATTAATTGTTAGTTGCAAACATGATCTCCATTTTCCCTCATGGTTCCATGTGCACTGAGCCCACGATTCCAAAAAGGGGAGAGAAACTTGAATCCCTACAAACTTGCAAATCAATGCATGATTCATCAAATAATTAATGTCTTCTTTGACTGAGGCTAGTTGAATCACCAAGACTGGACAATCTTGACACCGTTCCAAGAACCCATTAACTCTTGAGATCTGAGGATCCCCATTCTGAGTAACTCTCCCCACCTAAGGATTTATTTAGAAATTTTAAAGCACTTGCATGCATGGAAGAAGATGGGTCATTCCTAATCAAAACCTCTTGAAAAGGAAAATTTTATTTCAAAACAACACCATCAATCTATGCCATACTAGAAAAAAGAGGAATGAGCCCTCCCAAAATACCCTACTCAGATCGTAGAAAGGTAGAACAATACCCAAAAAAATGGAAAAAAGAAAGAACATAGCCCTCAAAGGCCTAGACAACACCCCCACACTACCACAAAAATAGAAAAAAAAAACCCAAATCCTCACCTAGGCACAAAACCATTGAAAGAAAAGAATAAATCTTGAGTAGGCCACATATAGGTCCTAAATGCCCTAGTGCAAGCCATGTAGGCCAAGTGCAGCAACAGTGGTTGCTCACATTCTCATCCTTTCAAAATTGTTATCTCTATATAATAAATTTTATTTTTGTATGTTAGATTATAATATTATGAGGGAGCATATATCTAAATTAGAATTTATCATTTGGTTAAACTATCACAAGTAAATGATCCAACCATTAGAAATTTTTCAAGGATCGAATAAAGATCAATCATACCAAAAAATTGAACTTTGATAATTGATATAATACAAAACAAACCATCATTCTCACTATTTAAATACAACTAATTTTCTAAAAGATAGACACAAATTATTCATGGGTTTAAAAGATAGAATGAGCCCACTTGAAAAGATAACTCCAACTCCCTACCATATATAAGTGGAGTCGAGATAATTTTTCAGTCTTTTTATGATAAAGGATAGAAAAACATGATTACATACACATGGGGTTTATTGGACTTTCAAAAATAATTGAGTGCCACTTTATCATGTAATAAATCCCTATGCTCAACAATCAATTTTTGTTTATTAATGCATAATGGGCTTCAAGGATAATTTTTCTTTTATAATAAACTTTCCTCTCCATTCCCATCTCTATCTTCCTCTCTCTCTCTCTCTCTCTCTCTCTCTCTCTCTCTCTCTCTCTCTCTCTCTTCCCTCCTCTATATCTCCCTCTTTCTATCCCTGCCTCTCCCTCTTTCTCCTTCTCTCCCTATTACAAACATAACATGATCCTATTTATAATGGAGCTTGATTATCTTCTTGATTTAGAATTTTTATTTTGGTCACGTTTGGATCTATGTAAGTGGATGCATAGTTCATTTGAAGCTATCACTTCTCCATTTAAATACCTTTTTTTGAATGTATTATGGTGCCCCCTAGAAGCCATGTTCTCTAGAAAATGTGTATTAAAAATATGTGAAAGGTCTTATCCATCTCCATCTTCATATCCATCTCTATCTCTATCTTCCTATCTATGTATCTCCCCCATCTCTAACTCATTACCTCTCCCTATGATCTCTCTCTTCCCCCTATATCTTTCCCGCTATATGTATCTCTTTATATCTCCCTCTCTCCCTCCATTTCTTATGTATATATCTCTCCCTCCCTATCTCTCTCATCATACACACACACTCCATATTTCTCCATCCCTATCTCTATCTCTATATCTCTCTCAATCACACACACACACATGTAATCCTTGTTTCTCCCTCCCTATCTCTATCTTTATCTCTCTATCTCTAGACTCCTTTTCTCTCTCTCTATTACTTGTCTTTATCTCTCTATCTATACCTCTCTCCCTTTCTCTTAACAAACCTCCCCATATCTCTCTCTCTCCCCATATATCTATATCTTCCTCTTTCTCTCTCCCTCTATCATCCCTGTTTCTCTATCCCTCTCTCCATCTCTATTAATCTATAGCTAATTCTCTTTATTTGTATATCTATCAATCTCTATCTCCTTCTCTCCATCTCTCTATATCTTCTTATATCTCTATCTCTTCATCTTTATCTCCCTCTTCTTCTTCCTTTATATATTTATATATCTTCATCACTATCTCCCTGTGTCTCTCTATCTTTATCTCTCCCTCTAGGTCTATCTCTATCTCTCTATATACTTGTCTCTGTCTTCCTCTCTTGATCTATCTTCATGTTTACCTCTATCTTCCTCTCCCCCCTCTATCTCTAGACATGCCTCACTCTCTCTATCCATGGACATATCTCTCCATCTTTCTCCATCTCCCTCTTCCTAGACCTCTATATCTATATCTCTTTACCTCTTATCTCTATCTCTCCATATTTATTCTTCTTTCTCTCCCTCTATCTCTATCTCATTGTTTTTCTCTCTACCCCTATATCTTTCCCTCTCTCTATCACTTTCTATATATATATTTATCTTTATATCTCTTCCTTTCTCATTATCTCCCTCTCTATATATTTATCTCTTCCATCTTTTCCTATCCCTCTCTCCTCTCTATATCTCCCTCTCCTCCATATCCCTCTCCTTCTCCTTCTCCATCTCCATTTTTCATCTCTATCTCTATCTCCCTCTACTTCATATCTAGGCTCTCCCTCTCCTTCTACATCTCTATCTCTATCTCAATCTTCCTCTCTATCTCTATATCCTTGGCCCTCTCTCTCTCCCACTCTTCCCCCCTTTTTTTGTCCCTCTTTCTATTCATCTCCCTCCTTCTCTCTCTCTCTCTCCCTCTCACCCTATTGCAAACATAAAATGAGCCTATGGGTAATGGATTCTGATTGTCTTCATGATTTATAGGTTTTTTAAAGTTGTGTTTGGATCCTTTTAAGTGGATGCATAGTTGATTTGAAGCTATCACTTCTCCATTGAGACCTTTCTTGCACAAACAAAATCATTTCTAAATTTCCTACCAATTGAACTCATGTACTACCCAAATGTATGCAAAAAAAAAAAAAACCAAAATTTCCCTTAATTGACCTTCCACACCTCTTCTGCGTACCCATTGCACAACAAGGTGGGATTGCTAGTTTATTCTATGTAGTAGTTAAGATATGTATTAACACATCATTATTTAGATAAATTTATGTAGAAGAAATGGAAAAACGTTCTTATCAAGTGTTTATTCCATTTATATAATGTGCATATTCTAATAAAAATTAATTCAAAATTATTTATTAGCATTTTTACCTTTCAAAGAACCTATATAATTTTTTTTAAACGTCCTATTCAAATACATATTTTTATGATACTACATTTTTTAGTTTCAACAATGAACTAATAATTTTTTAAATTATTGTCAAAATCAATGAGGAACTATTTGAAGGTTTTTTTTTGTATTGAGTCAAGAAAATAATGTTACAAAGAAAAGGAAACCAAAGGTTGCCAAGAAAAAGAATTTACAAAGCCATAACCAGCAACCCAGAGAAGGTTGCTATACCAGTCCAAAACACATAAACTAGCCAAAAAAATAACAACAATCGACAGTTGTAAAAACTTTTTATTAGAACAATTACATCGTCATATGCAGCTGTAGAAAATGTCAATAACAAAGAGAAAACCATGTATCCATTTCAAATTTACTACAATTGGCATAAACCTTACTAATCGGTAGAACTAAACATTGAATTGTAGCATACATTACAACTGTATAGAGCATAAAGAGTCTTTTCTATGGAGCTGAAGCATCTAATATTTAATCTTATCCAAGTGGTTGCTAACTGTCATCTTCTTTTTAGACGCCCCCTGCAAATGAGAACACAACACAACAATTTGGAAGATAACTTCAAAATAAAATTTAAGCATTTCTACTTCCTAGTGCACATTATGTTTTGCAAAAACTGTCAAACATCTACTTTTCCATATATTAAGTAAAATAATATGCCTCATAGAATCAAAAATAACATTATTTCCCATGCCAACACCCAGAAGTGCTTCCTTCCAACTTAATTTACTAGCAGAAAGAAATCTAAAGATAATATTCCATTTCCTTTTAGCCCAAGAACAACCCCAAAAAAATGTGTTTCAGGCCCACAGACAAACTCAAAAAATGGCTTAAGTTGAGCTAAGTATTTTTTGGTTTTCATATATTATAATAATTAAATTTGTAAGTAGTTAAATAGTCTAAAAATAAATAATTATAAAAATGACATAAAAATAAATTTAAAAAATGTCAATAGTGGTGTGGTGTGATGGTTAGGTTGTTGTGTTGTTTCTTTTGTCATTAAGATTCAAACCCCATTTGTGTGTAATTGTTGAAATAAAGATGAAATTAAATGAAATAAATAATTAATTAAAAATAGTAAAAAAAAGGGCACATTGTAGAAATAAGTATCTTAGATTTTTTTACTTATAATTGATTAATTTGATATTGTTTCAATTTAAATTTTAAAATTTTGACAAAATATATATATATAATTATTATCTAAAATAATATTTTTCAATAATATTGATCACAATATTTTTAATAAAATATAATTATTTAAAAATTATTTTAATTTATTTATATTGTACACTTTATTTTCATTTAAAAAATATTTATTTATTTAATAATTATTATATTTTTAAAAAAATCTTTTAAGTTATATTTTCTCAAGGCACCTATTTTTATCAACTTATTCAAAACAACAATATACTGCCCATATGCTATCACTATTTCAATCAATCAAATAATATATAGTGAAAGACTCAAATAAGTTAGGCGAAAAGACTCAATAGCGCATTAGACGTTAAATGCAAAGATAAGATAAGATACTAAATTTATGTAATTTTTTCACAAAGATACAAGATAACGTAACCAAAACCTATACATTTTCAATTAAGATAAGATCAAATATTAAATTTATGTATTTTCTTCACAAAGATACAAGATAAAGTAACCAAACCCTAGTTTTGATTCTAGTGTGTATTAAGAAAATGTAACCTTGCCAAGTTCCAAACCAAATGAGTCCTAGCAAGTCCAACAGACTCAACTTGGGAGACTTTCCATCCCACTCAATAATAAAACAACCACAAATAAAAAGAAAGAAACATTACGACTCGTTGAATCTTTATTTTGTTTTACTGCAACAACAAATTATAACAATGTAATTGGTTTCAACAAGACTAAAGCCAAATTTGCAATAGCTAAACTCAAGTGAATTCAAAAAATGTAAAGCCAAACCTATGAGAAATCCAACTCTAGGAGAATAAAGCCAAACCTACAACCACGAAGTTATGAAACGGTTATGATTCAACAACCTCTTTTAATAGAGGTCACTCTTTTAATAGAGGTCTTCATGAATTCAAAGATAAGAACATCTAAAGAAAGTTGTAAATAAAAAAGATTTAAAACCGCTTTAAAAACAAAACAAAAAAATTGAAAAATATTGAAAAATAAAATAAATACACTATTAAAAAATAAACAAAAAAAATTACAAATAAATACATTGAAATTTCTTATAATTATAAAAAATATATTTGTGTTACTACTATAAATTAATGCTCACTTTAAAAACTTAAAAATGTATTACATGACACTAAGTATTTAGTTTTAAATTTATTTTAATAGAGGTCTTCATGAATTTGAATTTGTGAATAAAACAACTTTGCTTTAAAAACAAAGAAAAAAACCAAAAACTATTGAAAAATAAACAAAATAAATAAATACACTATTGAAAAATAAACAAAAAAAAAATTACAAATAAATATATTGAAATTTGTTATAATTATAAAAAATATATTTATGTTACTATTGTAAATAAATGTTCACCCTAAAAACTTAAACATTTATTAAATTACACTAAGTATTTAGTTTTAATTTATTTTTTTAATTAAATTGATTTTATTTTACTTTAATTTATCTTTTTAACATTCAAAATAAAAATAATCTATAAATATATATTATAAAATAAAAAAATCTTTATAATTATATGAATGATGAAATATTATTTCAATGAGAAAAAATGATAAGAAATATTATTGCAATGAGAAAAAATGATAAAATTAAGTGTCTCAACGTATTTTATATAAATAATAATGTTATATAAATACTAATTTATTATAATAATTACTATAATTAAATTAATTATAATTATAAATACTAAATTTTATTATTAATAATAAAAATGAAATCATTATAAAATTGATTATGATATAAAAAATAAGTATTTTAGAGTCAATAAGATATCAAATCAATTTAAAACCATTTTAAAATATATTTGAAAAAACATCTACATACAATGATTGTAGTTATGTTAGATGCATGTCATTTGAACGTCAAATTCAATCTAAAGAATTTTTCCTTACATTAAATTTTGCTTTTTGATGGATGCCATTGTAATACGCCTCTCAGCATAATTATAATATAAGTGAAATAGATCTTTTAAAATAATATATTTTAAATAATTAAAAACATACAGATTATTTACTTACTATACAACAATATAAACAGTTAGAAATTAAAGAAAAGGATGGAAAATCATAAAGCCAAATCATCCATAATCCAGAAAAAATAAAATTAATGAGATAATGTGGGTGGAAAATAACCAAAAATAAAAACAAATCACTAAATGTAGCAAATTGAGCAGGTCTCTATAGTGATCAACTATTGTAGCTCATTGAAGTTAATAGATACTCATTTTTAACTATATTTCAACTCATTATTGTAGTTTTCATTCTTGATGTGACACCCCTCTCATTTGTTATGTCTTCTTGATAGCTCAGATACTTTGTTAGACTATGTTTTTATGTTGTGGTTATTATATTGCTGATAGTGGAGCGATGATAGATTATATTGATGTGATTAAACATTATATGCATGATGATTATGTTAATATGCTTTATGGTTGTATAGATGTTTAGTTGTGATGACATTGCTATATTTGCTTATTGTAGTTTAATTGATATATTATCTTGTTAGTTGATGTGACATTGTATTGGTGAAGAGAATGGTATTGCATCACTCGCTTGCGAGTGCCCTGTGATTTCTACGATTCTCTCTTCATGATGTGTATGAATTACTATATGTATACATGTGCGACATTTGCTTGTTTACAAGATTGCAGGTACAGGACATTAGCTTCACCTAGTTTCATAGGTCTAAGTGTGTCCACTACTCAACAGTAATATTGGGAGATAGTAATGGGCTACCTAGTCATACCTTTACCCTAGTACAGTGTGTTGTCAGTTTGAGTTGTTCTTAGTTTTATCATTGTTGTTCTGGGTATTTTATTTTGTGCAAATTTAATTTGGTAGATTAAATGTGTATTTAATTTATTTAATTAAATGAATTATTGTTGTAAGGACTTTAGAATAAATAAATTAATTTAATTTTTTTATGTTGTTGAGTAAATTTTATTATTAAAAATAAACGGTAATTAAATAAATAAGAATATTTAAATTGATTGCAATTAGTAAATTGTATTATCATATTTAAATGCATGTGAATGGAAAATATCTAAATTGTTGAGGAAAAATATATTTTGTTTAAGATAACTGGGAGTTAGAAATCTGTTATCTAGTTGTTGAAAATTCATTCTCGGAAGAGACATTAGGGAAAAGAAAAGAAAATTGTTTCACGAGAGTTTTTGTGTGGGTTGTTGAAAAATTGGTGAGGAAATTGTGGATCTCTCTCAAGATTTGTTTGAGAATTTATTGTAGAATTCTTGGATGTGTATTGTGTGTTTTCTGGGAAGAGGCATATTTACCGAAGAAAGTTTTGGCTACATTGGCAATTCGAAGTTACAAAAAAGCTTGGCAACAATTCTCGAGGCAACAGTTCTTCTGGAACAGGCAACAGTTTCTTCTGGAATAGGTTCCTTTACTATTTTTGTGAATTTTGTATTGGAAAGTTATTTTAATTACTGTAATACAAATTGGAAATGTTTAGGAAAGAATTTTTCAATATTGTAGAAGTTCTTGTTCTTTCTTTTAAAAAGATTTCCGTGAAAGTGAAACCTCTATAGAAAATAATTAAATATCCTTTTGTGTATTTGTTCATTCGAAATAGATTGTTACAAAAAGAATTATAGTTCTTTGTAGAAAATCATTATTCTATTTAGTTTCCTATTTCTTTTAATTTTCTTGGAAAATGAAACCTTTGAGCTTTCCTGTAGAAAAAATTCTTCTGTATTGCCCAATTTTAACCAGTGCTTGGATTAATTCGTATTTAAATATATATATATATATAGTATTGGATTTCAAACAATGAAAATTTCCTGAAGAAATTTTAGATTAAACAAAATTGAGAAAAGTTAGAATTTAAATCGTATGGCAATTTATAGAAAATCGCAGGGTTTTTGTTTTTAAAATATATATTAAATGTTGTTAGGGTTGGGGAGTTATCCCACCACCGACCTTCCCATATGGGAGACGGTAGGGAGGGTAGCGCCCAACGCTATCTTCACAGGTAGCATTGGAGCGACTAACACTGCCGACCCCCATAGTGGGAAGGGCTCGGCTGTGTTGAGTCGGCCCTGGTGCGTATGCACAGTTTTGCCATTTTTTAATGGTTACTTTTAATTAATAAATATATATTATATTTATGTATGTGTATATATATATATATATTGTATAATATACATATTATTCATAATATGTATTTATATATTATGTGTATATATATATGTAATTATAATATTTGTTTTGGAAATTATGTTGTATTTAATTAATTGGAATTTGGAAAAGTATAATTAATTTTATAACTAAATAATATATTTATATGTATATATATAATTATATATATATATATATTAAATATATTTATTTAATGCATGGGTAATTTAATAAGATTTACAAGCATGATTAATTTAATGGAAATAAATGATTTATTTTATTGAGGAAATTGAGTTAATTTTATGAGTACTTGTGAAGATTTGTAGATATGCAATCAGTTTTCTTGTTGTTAATTATATGTTGGAATTATATTTAAATGGTGCATTTTAACTACGCATAATTGATTTCAATGGATTTAGGAAATCCAAAGAATAGTATTTGATTATGTTCTTGAATTGTATTTGAAACACATGTTTCAGTAATTGTGTACTGGGGGGAAAGTATTTGTCATTATGTGAATCTAAGTCTTCCAAAGTTGTAATGGTAAAGAGGGTTGTTGTAACTTCAGTTCACCCTTTGAGTTTCTTGGGTAGTGGACGTATCGGGTTTCTGTATTGGACATCCGTAGGGATGTGTTACCTTTTGAGGTGTATTGGTTATTGTTTTTTTTTTTTAGTGCACGGTCTAACCTTGGCATGTGGTATGAGTTATGTGTCGTCGATAGGGGAGTGGCTTTTAGCGAGTGCCGGGACACAAAGTGGTCCTAGGACAACTCGTGTGGGAGTCAGTATAATCAAGTGGAAATTAAATAATCTATTAGCTTAACACATATAAAGATATTTAGCCTCGCTCATTGGCTCAAGGGCTTGTATGAGACTTGAGATGAGTCGGGAAGGCCTGGAATGGCTAGATTGTTATCTTTTCTTCTCGAAAGATAACTGATTCCGCACTGGTGTGCATGTGGGGTCGGAATCGTGAGAGGTTACTAGGATAACCCTAGAAGGGGGTCGGGACCTAGGAAGATCTCCTTTGGATAACCAATGCAACCTTTGTGATGACACTCCTCCTATGTCAACAGTCAGTTTATTGTATTGTGTTGGTAAATGATTTTGTGATTCTAGAAGCAATGTGATCCTTATTCTTGTTTATCTATTCTGTGAGTATTTTTGTATATTGCCTATGTCTAGAGGTAATAGGTTGTCTTGGTTTCCTGTTACTATCTCCTAGCACGGGGGTTGGGCCTATGGGTACCAGATGGTTGGGTGGCATGCATCTTACACTGTTGAATTTCTCTTCCTGTTCGTGATGGCGGGATCTTCTTGTTCGAGGAGCTCGTGTGGTTCTCAAGAGTTGTTCTTCTCCTTCTTCATTATAACTGTGGATCCATATGTATAATAGTACTACCTCATTTGTATCGAGGTGAACCCTTGTGGTGTAATTGTAATAATATTTATGATCTATTCATTATTGGATTTAATGGTGTTGTATCTGTGGAAATATGTTCATTACATTTCTATGTGTTAGATTTATCTTGCAATGGTTTAATGTATTGTAGTAAGTTATATCTTGAGTTAATATTCTTATGCTATGGTTGGTTTAATTTATAAGTAATGGTGTTCACATGTAGACGCGTTATGTAGCCTAGAGGATGTATGTGGATAGAGTAGGATACTTTACTCATCTTGTTTTAACTTTTAAGAAAAAAAAATTAGTTGTGCTTCCACAGTTTTGCATCATCCTCTAGGTTGCGGAATAGGGTTTTACACTTTTCACAAAATATTTGGAAATAAATGTATGAATTGTTTTCATCTAGAAACTCTTACTTCCAAATTCTGTATGAAAAAATAGACTAAAGTTTAAGTGACCATCTTTTTAGGTTGGACTTACATATCACCTACCATTTGCAGTTAAATGGAAATATTATAAATCACCTGTGTTTGCTTTTAGTCCAAGGTTTATACCTAATATTACTAAATTAAATAGAATTTAATAAATATTGTCAAATTGTATTATATCATAAAATGTAATATAATGTTGATGTTGCTTCATCAATTATCATATGATAGTTTATGAAGTACATTTTTTTAATTATTATTTTTTCTATATAATATGGTTGTCTATGTATAAAAAATGAAGGGATATGTAGATACATGATGTAAGTGTGTTTTTAATCAATTGTTTTATTGAAAAGATAAATTTGTAGGAGGTTGAATGTGAGTATTCTCAAGAGGCTAGATAAAAAAGTTTTATATTAAGGATGAAGATTGGAATAATTAGGATTAGCTGATAAAAAATAAAAAAGAGTGAAATTTGTTGGGAAGATTTCAATCATTTAAAATCATCATTAAAAAAAACAGTTAGGAAATGACAAAAAAAAAAAAGTTCTAAAAAAAAATAGAAATTAAGGTCCAAGGAATTCATGAGCTTTCTTACAAGTGGTGATTGACAAAAGCAACTTTTGCATAGCCATGATTCTAATAGTATTAGTTTGAAGCACATTTAGTAGAAAAAATATGGTAAAAATGTGGATTTAAATACACATTTGGATTCCATACCTTGTTCCCAAATTTTCCAAAGAAATGAGATGACAATCTCAAGAAGAATCTTTGCTATACAAAAGGATAACACAAAAAAAATGAGATTATGATCAACTTTTGTAAGTGCTTCTTAAATACCTTACTCATAAAAGCTTGAAAAGTTATAATTGCACTATAGGAGTCAAAAGACACAAGCCTTATATTACTAATGAACTTGATGAATATTTTTGATAAGATAAGAAACATTTATAGGGCATTGTACCCATACACAAAAGGCCCCAAGGGCGGAGAGTTTAAAACAAAAAGAATTCCAAGGTCACAGGCCACAAACAAACCAATGACAACAAACAGACAACAAAACTATAACATAGTACAATAACTAGAAATAAAATAAACAAGGACACCCTACTTGAGAATATTTCCTCATTCCTCCATGAGGAATTTGAAAGCATCTTGCTTCTACTAGCTCAATCTAGGATTTGTTGTATTGTCATGCTTTTTTATCTTATCCTATAGCACAGAGGAGAGAGTGATAGAAAAATGGTGTATGACCTTGAGGGTGAAACTAGAAAGGCTATTGAGCTTCCTTTCCAAAGTTTCAACCCTAGTCATAAGAGTCATGCAGTCTTGGGGTCGTCTTCTTGTAGTTGGACAATTTTCCTCATAATCTTTTGTGGCCAAATGAAAGTTTGGTGATGGCTAGACCAAAATCAATTTTAAAGACAATTCTAGCATAGTGAAATTCATTAATAAGATCATCTATCTTGGATATATTTGAAATGAATTTTTAATGTTAATTCAATTAACCTCTCGATTGTCAATCCATAAAAAAATAAATCCAACCTTGTGAGATAAAATAATGAGGGAAAAGTATAAGTTCTAATAATAGGAAATAATGCTAAATTTAAATAATTTTTCTAAACTAAATTTTATATTTATTTTATTGGCGGTCACAAAAGTAAAGACAAATAACAACATTTTTTGTAAATTGTAATGTATTTGAAAGCTACCAATAAATGATTGCATTATAGAATGTCATAGTCAATTTAATAAAAATAGAAGTTTGTGACACCTACAAATTTGAAACAGAATGCACCTACACTTCATAGGTAGAAGATACAATATACCAATTTGTTGCATTAATTGCATGAATGATTCTTAGATTAAAAAAAGATGATAAACCTTATTTATGCAAAACAAAGAGAAACTCTAATAACTATAATTATTATTAACAATTTACTTGACATGATGGGGCCTTTTAGAATAAAATGTACAATACACATTTGTAAATGATGATCACTTAACACCATAACATATAAATCTATAAACTACATACCACATACAATTGGTTTATAAGGTATTTGAGTGCCTCCAAAAATTATACACCCCAATATGGCAACTTATGGACCTAGTAGTTGATAGAGTGAAATTTTATAATAATTAGCAAAGGCCACATTGTAATTTAATTTAGAAATTAGATAAATTAATAAGTACAAATAATCCAAACAATTCACTAGAGGTGTGGAGGCTTCTCTTAGGAGAGTTCTGCCTTTAGCTATCTTGTCAACCTCGAAAACAACTTCATTTTATGATTAAGGTGTCATCAACCTTGTAAATCCTATATATTAATTACTCCCAATATTATTTTTAAATCACTCATAACAGATGAAGGTTTTACTGACAATGGTAATTATTTTTTACCATCACAGTTTTATTAGAGTAGTAACTTTTATTTACTGGGGGGAAATAAAAAATATTTACCATAAGCTATTTTTATTTATGGTAAAGTATTTGGTTGTTATAGTGGTTTTGGGTGCCCAACTTCCCTTGAGGTTGTTTTAATACTTGAAATCAATTTTGGCATGGTTATTAAAAAAAATTAATCACCTTGGAACTAACAACAAACTAGTTGCCCAAATGGAGTAGGTTAGTAATTTAGTTGCAACCTATTTTGGACTATGTTAATCAAGCTTATAGATTTCCTAGGAGGGTTGTTGGGATATGAAACCAACTTGAACATCTCATTTAGGGGATGAAAACACTATTTAAGAGATGTTTAAGGTGGTAGTAAGTAGAGTAAATTAGTAAATAAGAAAATTTTCTTTGCAAGTGCTTGAGGGAGTGTATGAGATGCAAGGAAAATCTTTGTGCACAGGTGTTTTTGAATTGAAGACACAAAAGAAGTTATGGAAGTGAACGCAATGTAATCTTTCATTTAAAGATAATGCATGCTTGGCCTCAATTTTTTTCCTAAAAGGGTTCATCCACATAAATATTTTGTTGTGAGATGGTCTTCTAGAGTTTCTTGTCCTCTTTAATGTTGTTGATTTTTGCCTCTTTGTTGCTTCTATATTATGGTGATTTTATTTTATCTTTATTGTTATTTTAAGTTCATCTAAGGTGGTTGTACTAAGAATGTTAAAGTGGATGATTTAAGCATCAAAAAGAGGTTGAATCTCTACATGATTATTTCATATTAAAGCGAAAAAATTAAAAATTAGAAAGAAAAAAAATAGATTTTCATTTTGTAGTAGTTTAGGCCTTATATTTCACCAATTTGTATTATAACTTGAATGGAGCCTGGAGTTTATTAAAAATTGGATAAGATTTTGTTCTTTTCTATCATATTTAGTATTAGAGCTACATTTTTATAAGGAGTTACAATAGGCTTGTAGACTATAGTGGATGTTTTGTGTGTCAACATTGTTTTGTAGATCTATGAGATTGGAAACCATGAAATCTAACTCTTGATGGATACTCTTAGTGGGATCTATGGTGGCTAATGGAAGCTCATGGTAGAATATTTTTTGTGTGGAGATGGTTATGTGTTTTCTCCTTGAATGATAGTGACTTGGAGATTCTATTTGGTAATATGTAACTCTCCTCAAAATAAGTGCATGGTGGTTATGTTCCTTTTTCTTGCATTCACGTGTAATGAAAGGGTGTTCATGTTTAGATTTTCTTCTAAACAAGTTGATACACTATAGAATGAGGGTGGATAAAGTACTTGGAAATCTGATCTTGAACATTTCATCCATGATGCTAGGATCAAGTATAAACTTGTTACATTTATTCATGATTATGATCTAATTGAGGATCTAACCATAAATTTCTCCTCTAAATATGAAGCCACAAAGAGAAGGGAGAAAGAATAAAAAATCAAATAGCAGAAGAAATGAGAAAGGGAGTGGATCCCTCCTACAAAGGTGCACACATAGAGATTTAGGACCAAGTCCTTAGAATCATGACAATTTTGGACAATGCAACCAATATATTGGCTAATGTGCCTTTGAAGGTATCTCAGATAAATAGACCTGGTCCCTCTTCTCAAGAAATGGAGCAGTTAAGCCCCCAAAAAATCACACCACTACAACAGATAGCTCCTCCAACAGATTCCCTTATGTACTACCATTTAGATCCAAATGATTTTCTTGATTATTTAGATATGAGAGAAGTTGTGCATCCCCCTTAAAGGGTCATGGTTGAGATGCCTTCTAATGAAATAATGTTAAATTTTTAGACTAGAGGGTAGGTGGTTGATGATATCAAAGATTTGGCATACATAAGGTTTAGATTTATGTCAAATGAAAAATTCATCACCACTCGGGAATTTAAATACTTCCTCTTGAAAAATAAAGGCGAGGCTTTTAGATTAAAGATGGAGGAAGCCAAAACAAGAATCGTAAAGGAAAATAAAGATGAAATTGTAGCAAATATATTGGAAGATGTCACTACAGAAATGCAGAATATGACCCCAAAAAAGGGGAGGAATATTGTTAGGAAGAGAGGTTGTCTACTATTGCCAGGATGGGGCATATCATCTGCAATTGCATTTTATACCATCATAAGACAAGAGGTAGATTATCTTGTGCTATCATTGAAAGAACGAGTTGATGAATTATATTTTGGATTAGGCTTCAATCCAAGGCATGATACCTTGGCTATTTGGTCAACTTCCTAGTCATGATAACAAACACTAGGTAATAAATGACACAAATGAATTAACTAGAAATATGATTTTCAATAGATTGGGGGATACAAGTGTTCTTTAGAAATCAACACTAACTATAAACACATCTATGTTTATAGAGGTAGTAGTAAGGAAATTGGAAGCAAACCTTGCAAAGGTAAATGCTTTAAATTTGAAGCTATAAGAGCAGGTAAATGTTGTCACTAGATTGTTGTCATCTCCTCAAAATATGGTAAGGGATAATGAGAATCGAGAAAAGGATTCCCTTACTTTGGAGATGAACAATTTGAAGGACTAATAGAAATAAAAGAGGTAGAGAAGAAGAAAAAGGTGGAGAGAAAACAAAAACTCACAAATGTTGTTGATAGCATTTTTGGTCATAGGATATCATGCATTTTAGGCTACCTAAAAGATACTTGGAATGGGTACAATTCAATTAATGTTGCTCACACCATTCATGTATATGGGTTAGAAGCAATAATTCCTATAACTAAATTGTTACCCATTTACAAATTCATCAAGTAAAATTATGAAGATATATGTGATGCTATGACATCTAGAATAAATCAGTTCACAGAGTTGGATGAGTTTAGAAGGTTGGCACAACAAAATACTATAAGACAACAACATTAGGTCAAATATCTCTTTAACAAAAGAGAATCATCTAGAAGGTTTGAACTAAATGATATGGTCCTAATATGGAGTTCTAAATCCCAAGATAAAGGAAAACATGGAAAATTTGATGACCTTTCGATTGGCCCATATCTTGTTGCAAACACCCATGGTAAGAATTCATACTTTCTACAAAACTTAAATGGTGAATTTATGGAATTACTAGTGCATGGACAATTATTGAAACCCTACTTTTCTTAAAGTAGGTATTTTCCATGCATAATGTACCTTGTGTAAATTTTTGAACATTCTTGTTTTCTATTTTTTCTTCATTCTATCTTTTTGGTCTGCTTTAAGGAAGTTGGATTCTTACATTTCTTTCCTACAACAATCATCCCCAACTAGAGCCACTGGTAGTTCTTGTCAATTTTTCTAGCTCTCTGAAGTTTTCAATCCTCTAAAATGTCTAAGTTTCCTCTTATTTGTAAGGGTTCATAAGCAAACTACATTAGTGTTACGAAAAACCCTAAACCATAGTCTTGACCCTTACACTTCATTTCTTTTTGAACATTGACCATCTACCCCAATTACTTGGTCCCTTAAGTTGTGTTTTTAAGGCCCTTTCTTTGTTTTACAACTGGCCCCGTTTTCCTAAGTACTTGTTAATCTTGTTCCCTTTAAATATAATTTTAAACTATTGCTTAACCTTTCTAATTCATCGAAACCAACTTGAAAGATTGTTAATCAAGTGTTGTGGCTGTCATGTGGTCTCCACTTAAATCCTAGTCATCACCATTTGTCCTCACTTCATTGAGTTTCACTAGTATATGTTTTGGAGAGCCTTGTGTTTTGAAAATTTTGTTTCTGCAAATGAGTGAAATGCTTTTGTTTAAGATTGGTCAAGGGGTTATTTCCTTTTCACGTAAACTTCTTATGGCATGGAGACTTATATGTTACTTTTGTTTCTCCCGCGAGTTCTCAAAATCATGCCATGTGTTTTTACTCACTCCATTATTTTATTTTTTGGAAGCTTTCATCTTTGTATAAGTGACTTGTTAATTCTATCTATCTCAGTAAATCCCTAAAATGGCAACATGTGTCCAAAAGTTGTAGCAATGAAAAGATGTTTCCCATTTCACACAAGGAGATTCAAACATTGACAATAACTATTGATTCCTCAAGGATCAATGGTCCACATTCAAATTGAAAAAATTCTTACTTGTATGGTGTTCCTTTGTGCATGCAAACATTGATGGGGGATTTTTCCTTTGCCTACCAAATTTATACAATATATCTATTTAATCGCATCCACTTTTTTATTGTAATCACGAGAGGATTTTCAATGAAAAGGTTGTGGTGATTTTTGGCCTAGCAAGGGTTTTTTGAATCTTTTTTGAAGTCTACAACTACAATTAAAAGTAAGCGATTTTACCCTTCTTCTGGAATTTATTAAATCCAGAAAGGGTCAATTCTAGTATGAAGAGGGGGATTCTAAATTCTAAAGGATAATTAATCTTGAGACAGTTGTATTTGAGTCAAAATTTTAAGTTATTACAAAAACCATAGGCCCTAATTAAAAATTATAACCCTAGAAACAATGGATGGAACTTCAAGAGGAGTTAAGAGGGTTTGGATGAGGATATAATGGTTCAGTTTTCAGGGTCATCAAAAATACCTAGATTTGGTTAGGGTTTATGAGTTTTATTTGATAGGGTAATGGATAAAAATTATTATTGCAGAGATACAATTATCCCAATTCATGGATATACCATTTTTAAGTATTGCTTTAGAAAATGTCTCATAGATAGGCCAATTTGCAACATCTAGAGATTGGGAGTCAAGAGGTTTCTTTTTCCTAAGATGCTAAGTTCATAATTGTCAAATTAATTAGAGTTGTTACTAAGGTTTACAACCCAGACAAAAGGATGATTTTTAGTGGGAAGGCTATTCCTCTAATAACCCTTGATAGAAATTGCATCTATGATGTGTTCAATTTGGAAAAAAATGCTTAGTTTCCCATTGACCTAGGGGCATTAACCAGAGAGTACCAGAGACTAAGAGAAAGTTATAGAGTAAAATGGTTACCTATTTTTAGGCCAAGAGAGTCAAACAAAGAGCTGAAAATATTTTTCAGTGGGGAGTTGGAGCCCCTCAATTATGACATCAAATAAGACTATTTTTATAAAGACCTAATTTTCCTTATGCTAAGTTTTGGGCATGGATTGTAAAACCCAAATACTAATCAATGTGATGGTATTGGCATTGGATATTCATAGTAGAGATTTCAATAAGCCTTATGACTATGCAACCTTTATCTTAGAGGGGATCCATAAGGCCCTATGTGCTATAAAGGAAAATGAGAGCACAGTCTATTTTAAATGGTATTCCTTGTTATGCCACATTCTTCTATATAGTGGGAGGAATATTTGGTCTCCTTATCTACAAATAAGAGCTTTCAATACTTAGAAGAGGTTACTTCTGGTACAAGAATGGACATATATATGGGATAGCAACTATGATACCTCAAATTACAACATTTTCGAGGAATTCTTTGTTAGAGATATTCTAATGAATTTGGGTCAAGAAATTGATTGGGGTCTATCATAAAGTGTTAGGAAATTATTGAGACTAAAGGACTTCCATCAAGAATTAGGGTTTGATCATAATTAGGTGACTAGTTTTTCTATTCAAATGTCATAGTAATAAGGGTTTATGTTTCCCCAATGGCACCTCACATTTTACCAAAATCTATCCCAGACATAATTGCTTTTTTGGAAATTATCTAGCAATTGAATGATTAAAAAAAAATCATTTTAGAAATTATAAGAAACATGTAATCATACCATCCACATTAGTTTTTTCAAACTTCCAAGTCATATCTAGAGAGGGGTTAGAGTTTCTCCTAAACAAGTTTATTCCCTATAGAATGAGGTGGATAAAGTAAGGCAATGCGATATTGAACATTTCATTCATGATGTTAGGATCAAATATAAATTTGTTGTATTTGTTCATGATTATGATCCAATTGAGGATCTAATCAAAACCATCTTCTTTGAATTTGAATCCACAAAGAGAAGGTAGCAATGGGTAAAAGTTAAAATAGTAGAATAAATGAGAAAGAGAGTGGATCCCTCCTACAAAGGTGCACACATAGAGATTTAGGATCAAGTCCTTAGAATCATGACAATACTGGATAATGCACTTAGAATCATGATAATGCAGCCAAATAATTAGCTAATTTTCCTTTGAAGGTATATCAGATAGATAGACTCGGTCCATCTTCTCAAGAAATGGAGTAGTCAAGCCCCAAAAAAATCACACCACTTCAATATATAGCTCCATCAATAGAGTCCCTAGTGGACTACTACCCTCTAGACCTAGATGAGTTTCTTTATGATTCAAATATAAATTGTGCAATCCCCTTCAAGGCACATGGTTGAGAGGCCTTCTAATGAAAAAATGTTGATAAATTTTGAGACTGGAGGGTAGGTGGTTGTAGATGTCAAAGCTTTGACATGCACAAAATTTATGTCAGATGACAGATTCATCACCACTCAAGAATTTAAAGAATTCCTCTTAAAATATAAAGGTGAAGATTTTAGATTAAAGATGAAGGAAGTGAAAACAAGAATCAAAAAGGAAAATAAAGATGAAATTGTAGTATAGATATGGGCAGATGTCAATGCGAAAATTGAGAATATTGACCCGAAAAAGGGGAGGAAGATTGTTAGGAAGATTGGATGTCTACTACTCTCAGGATGGGATATATCATTTTTAATTGCATTTGATACCATTAGAAGACAAGAGGGAGATGACCGTCTTGTCGTCAGAAGAACAAGTTGATGCATTATATTTTGGATTAGGCTTCAATCCAAGGCATGATACCTTGTCTATTTGGTCAATCTTCTATAAGACCAACAAACTCAAGGTCATAAATGGTACAAATTAATTAAATGGGAATATGATTATCAATATATTGGTGGATACAAGTTCTCTTTAGATAATAACACTAACTGTAAACACAACTATGTTTACAAAGGTAGTTGTAAATAAATCAGAAGCAAACCTTGTAAGGGTAAATGCTTTAGATTTGAAGTTGCAAGAGTAGGTAAATGTTATTACTGGATTTTTTTCATCTCCATAAACTATGGTGAAGGATAATGAAAACTAGAAAAAGGAATCCCTTACCTTGGAGATGAATAATTTGAAGAAGGAGCTGGCAAAGAGCAATGAGGCAAAGAAAAAGATAAAGGTGGAGAGAAAAGAGAAACTCATAGAAGTTGTTGATAGAATTTTTGGTCATAGGATATCAAGCATTTTAGGCCATGAAGAATATGATTGGAATGGGTACAATTCAATTAATGCTTCATACACCATTCATGCCCCATTGAAGGTCAAGCTCAAGAGCATCCAAGATGTTTGGTTCCTAAGGAAATAATTGATTGAATAGATGTTTGAAAGGGAAATTTTTGATATTATTGTTCCAATTGAATTAAGTATCATCTTGGAGAATTATGATACTATAGAGGACAACATGGTCATGCATGAGAGTTTTCATCTTGTTATGGATCAATCCTTGGAGTTTTCTAGTGACCTTGAGCTTGGAATTGTGCCTAAAATTTTATCTAATGATGAGGGGGTAAAGGATTATAAGGTGTGGAGGGATGAATTTAGCAATATTTTATCTCCCATCTTAGGTTCTTATTTTCTAGAGGAATACATAGATACATATGAATTAAATTATGCTTTAGATAGCTTGATAAAATTGGAGGCATGTTTAATAAAATTTTCTAATGATGTAAAGTAGATTGAGGAAGAACATTCCTCTCATTTAAATCATATCAGAAGAATTCTAGAATCTTCATGGCCTTTAGAAGATACATTTGTAGCATAGGTGAAGTAGTACAACTGACTAATCATGTGCCGCCCCTACTTTTTATCATCATGTGAATCAGGAAGTATCTTCTGCAACAACTTCTACAACTATTTTGTCTTCTAGCAATGTACTTTTTATCTTTTGTAAAGAAGTTGTACTGGTTTTTATTTGATCCTTCAGACAAGATTGTCAAATGAAAATGTGGCATTTGTCCATGGCTTTAAGCTTGTTGCTCCCTTGTTTCTATAAAAGTTATTTTTTTGCCATTTTGAAGGGATCTTGAAATTTTGTAAGTAGGAAAGTTATGTCTTAGGTCAATACTAGTCCAGTCTAGGTTTTTTAGGGAAGGAATGAGAATGCAATTGTAAATATTTTGTACATAAATATACATTTTCAAAAGATATGAATACATTGTGATAGATTTATAATCAATTACCTCCAATATACATTTTAGTACTCTTATGAATAAAGTTTATAAAGGATCTTTGATGTCCATCTTTGCATTTTTGTGCAAGTGAATGTTTCTTATATAGCTTATGTTCAAGTAATTCTCATAACCCAATTTTATTGTATATTTATTATAATATGGTAAATTGAATTATTGAAGAAATTCAATAAATATTAAATGAAAATTTTGGAATTTTCAAAAAATGAAAGAAATAAGTTGGTTAATGTTGACTTTGCAAACTTTTTGAAATTATCTTATATGATATCAAGAATTGAACGTTACCGATAAAGTTGCAAGTGCAAGTGTGTGCAGTTGTATGGTGACAGGTTGAAGGATGAGAACATAGTTGAAGTAGGATTGTTTATCTGGATCAAACGGTAAGCCAGTTGGAATCTAGGTGCACACACCACAAATGGCATGATGATTTGCATTTGAACTATTTTGCATATATAGAAGAATGTAATTTCATGACTTGAATTATTTTAGTTATTGAAATAAATGGCTTGTAGATTAAATTGTCTACTCAAACTCTATGTTTTGAAGAAAACGAAAGTAAGTATTGAAAAGAATGATTAAAAGGATAAGAGATTTCATTATGTGAAAATTAAGTGAAAAGAAAATTCCTTTTAGTTTATATATATGGATGTTGGAGATGAAATTAAAGTTCCTTTAATTAAATGATAATATATGGAACTTATAAGCCCTTCCAAACAAACAATTTTCATAAGAATGTATATATATATACATGTATACGTGCACATTTAAATTCATATTGAATTCAAAATTAGATAACCAATATATTATAAATCAAACTGTTCAAAATGAATGAGAAATCACCAAGGAAATCCACGAAGGACATGGACTGCCATAGTTTTAATGACAATATTCAAACCAAGAAGTGGTTGGTGGCATAGCAATAATGTCATCGCCCAAAAACATGCAAAAGACAATGTTGTTTCCATTTTTGAAGGATACCAGAGCGAAAAATTAGAGGGAGAGAAGAAATTTGGGATTCGAAAGGAAAAATTAGAGGATGCACCCGAGACAGGGAAAAGTCTAAGGAAAAACTTCACCAAAGCTCGATTTGGAGGTAAATTGATCTCCGTTTTTTGCATAGACTTAGCTTTATTTCCATTATTGAAACAAGCTAGAATTAATCCTTGCATTTTACCGAATGTTTTCATAGTACAGTAAAATGTGAGTTGTTGTTTATGATATGTATTGGCCTTGAGCTAAATGTATAAAAAAAATTCAATCTACTTTGTGGAGGTCGCATGGCCTACGACCTACTAGTTTGGAAAACATAATGATTTAGAGCCTTCACAGTTGTATGCAGAGTAAGGTCAAGGCTCAAAATCCTTATAAGGCTTGACCATCATTTCTACTATGCATGATAATGCTTAGCCTTAAGAAAGCTTATAAAAATTATTCTATGTGACTGTGTTGTTTGTAAAAAATACTCTTTGTAAAGGATCAAATAATGATCTTCTGGGAGGGCATGAATTCCTTGTATTTTGTATTTCATTTTTATATTTACTAATGCTTGTTATCAAATGGGTCGACAATAGAAAGGGGATTTATCGAATGCTTTAAAAATCTTTGCATATGTATGTATATCTTCATTTTGTGTGAAGTTGACCTCATTTGATAGGAACAATGGAATGAATCTAAGTTTGAGATTCACCTAGCCTTGCTTGGGTTGATCTAGAAGATCGACAAGCTGATTCCTGAATTTGTAAATGATATAAACATAAGTTTGCATGTTGATTATAATGGTATGCATGGTATAAACCAGCAAGCCCATATGGGCTAATTCAAATATAACTCTTTATGTTATGAAAGAAAGCACCCAACCTATCAGATTGGTTGAAATGCAAAGCAACCTTAGATTGTTTTGTTGAAGCCTACATAAGAATAAGTATTGTATAGAAACTTAAACTTCTATGGCATTCTCTTGGCCAAAATCCTTGCTCAATTTCTTCATAGACATACATGTTGTACTTAGTTTTCTTTATAATATTAAAGTTGCTCAATGAATTTTCAGTGATAAAAGTGTACAAGATCTTAATGTTAGGAATTATATTCTCATGTATGAAATTGGGCTATTTGATTTGTTAGAAAAATATTTTGGCTTGCATGAAAATTGAAAAATGAGAAGCTGTAGATAATATTAGTTACCAGTAAAACAACATTATTTATTTTTAGTTCATTGTGGAAAACCTATTTTGTTTTAAAACAGAGAACAATTAAATGTAATGTTGCTATTTAGCTTCTAAACATCTTGAAATAGTAATAAGTAATTGCAAACAGTGAGTGTTCTATTGGAAAATGAAATTTTTATGTCATAATTAAATGTAATTGTTTAGTCTGAAACAGTATTGTAATGATGTAAACAATGAATGGTCCTTTGTAAACGACATTGTTTTGTTGTTAAGTTATCTTTGTAGCTGAAAATAGCCTTGCTCATTAAACTATTTAGTTGGAACAACTTGAATAGTTGTAAACAATGAATGTTCATAAATAAACAACTTGTCTTATAACTATTTAGTAGGAAATAGTACATATTCTGTTAAAACAATGAATTTCCATATGTAAACAACTTGTCTTATAACTGTTTAGTAGGAAACAATACTTGTTATGTTTAAACACTGAATATTCATGTGTAAACAACTTGTCTTATAACTGTTTAGTAGGAAACAATACTTGTTCTATTTAAATGATGAATGTTCATATGTAAACAACAATGTTAGAGTATCACAATTGTGAGAATGTAATAATAGTATGTGTGAAACTGTTAACATAGACTTGTTTTGATTCTTCATTTTTTTGATGAAAGAAACGTCAAATGGAATACTATTTTATTATTACAATCTAATTTAATGATTTATTTTAGAATGTATGCACAAATACTAAAACTTAAGTAGGCACATATATGTGTATGCACATAGACTTCATCTATGTACATACACATACTTGTGACATACCTTCTTTTGTTCTTAGTACATTTTTAAATGGAAAATGCTTATTGATGAAAAGTATATAATAGTCATAAGAATGATATGACTGATTGTTGAATTAATCTATTGAATCATAAATCTGATTTATGTTTAGAGAGTAAACTATTAATCTAATTCTTTTGTTGAAGACATATGTGAAAGAATATTCTAAAAATTGAATGGAACAGTGATACCTTAATTAACTAGAGCACATCAATGTAGATGCTACTATAGGGTAGATAGTTGTTATGAGATATCGTATAGTAGAAAGTTACCTTCCAAGATAGATTCTGAAATGGAGTTCAGAGAGTATAGGTTTTCTTTACTAGAACCTATTGTTTGTTGTTGTTGTAACACATTTATTATTCTTGGCCAAGCAATATAGTTCATTATGTTTGTGCAAACTTTGTGATTTCACTCTCTGCCATTCCTAGCATAGATCTTTCATTTTCTTTTCTAACTTGTAGATGCAAATTGCATGTTGATGTATGGGCATCCACCATATTCCACCTTGCAGATCGTTCTCTTTCTAAAATTTCCATTCAGGATTGGGCATTCTTCAAGTTAGAAAAATTTTGGGGAAGTGTAAGCTTTGTGGTTGGGCGGTACAATGCTTCAACCATGTTCTCATCCACTAGTGGAGGCGAGCATCAAAGAAGAACCTTAGTTGTTCGCAAGAATATTATAGTCTAAGATGTAACTTGATGTAATACATTCATGTAGTTGATGTAAAGTGTACAATGTAATGACTTTGTGGCTTAAGGAGCCAAGTAAAACCTGATATTGTAATTTAAGTTTTGAAGTGAATATATGATTCATTGACTCATTTTAAATGGACATATGTAGCTATGATTGACTTTAGCCACTAGTTATGTCTTTTTAATTTGGAATATATTCATGTGTCAAATACAATAATGATAATTAAGTAATAATTTAGGATGGGTTATTACATTTGGTATCAAAGCCTATGGTTCAACTCTAGGCCTTTTGAGCCTACCATAGTTGAATAGGGGTAGTTGACCCTTGACCAAAAATTTGGTTGTCCTAAGAATCGACTGAACCTAGATTGAATGCAAGAATGGGAAGGTCAAAGGTAGGATGAAGGAAAGGGAAAACTGTTAGAACCTCATGTAAGAATGACGTAAAGGAAGGAAATGCCAAGACGGCGGTTCAATAAAAAATTCTCAATGATGAAACTCTAGCTCAGGCTTTTACACGACTTAAGCTAGAGAGAGGCTTGAAGATTGAGGAGGAACAAACACCTAAGATCAAAAATATTTCCACAATCTGGGACTAGCCTCTAGGATGTGGACCCAATGCACTCTTGTTGACTAAAGAGGAAAAGGAGAGCATGTGTGCTCAACCATCCTCTTCTATAAAGTTTTATCTAGATTTAGATGAGGACCCATAGGAATGTCATCTTTCTAATGCCAAGAAATTGGAATGATGTAACAAGAAGCCTATTGTAAATAAGAATCTATTGACTCACCTTTAATATAAATAAAATCAAATGATATTCTTTTGGTGTGTTCAATGAAGGACTCTAAAATTTGTGTATTATGCATGAATATGTATGTCTTCTAGAATGAGGGATGTATGCATATGAGAAATTATGTGATGTAGCATAAGAATGTTTATTCATAGAACCTTATGTTGAGATGCAATAAACGTGAATGTGTTGTAGGATAAGTGTGGGATGACATGGTGGCCACGAGGCAAGACGGGGGTGGTAGTGGTTAGGATAATAGACCAAACAAGAGGTTGGAGCAGATTCTAGAGCTTGTGAATCGGGAAGAGTATTGCATAGATCATATAGAGCAAGAAGTCCAAGTGGCACGTGAGGACTGGGACTACAGGAATGCAAAAGGAAATCAAGGAGATGGTGGTCCAGGGGTAGGTCCACGAGGATGAATTGAGGAAGAGCTTGGGAAAGACCTCAAAATAGTAGCACCGCCAAAGTTCAATGGTAAGGCTATTGAAGCAGGATTTGAGGCTTGTATTATAGAGATGGAAAAATCACTAACTCATTTGACTACAAAATCCAACAAAAATGTTTGACGAAAGATGTATAATTAGACGTATTTTTGGGTACTTGTGATATTTAATGTGAAATTTTCAATTTTTTAAAATTTTATGCCTGACGTTCATCAAAATTTTGACGAACCTGATTTTTCGACGAAGATGTGAAGTCAAAATTGTGGCCGACATAAATAAAAGTGATCTCGACTATTTATTGCACAACGTTTTGCTATACTTCTGAATTTGCTATGCTTGTGAATTTGCTATACTTGCAACAGTTTGTGGAGAACTAAGGATGATTTTCTTGGGAAAAATAAGAAAAAATTCAAGAAGATATTGCCAAGTTGAAGTTAGTCATTGTCTTTTTCCAGAATTCATTTGTGAAGTCATATTTGTACTTCTAGGTTTGAAAATCATATTTTAAAGCAACATCTCATCATATTTCATTTTTAGACTTGTGCATTTTTAGAATTTCATTTCCAAATTTTGTTGTGCAAGTTTAATATTTTTATTTTAGGAGTCTAACGGTTAGAAATCATAGTAAAATCAGAATTTAATAAGTTCTGGAATTAGCATTTTCAAGTGTTTTTTGGGGTCATTAACTTCAGGCTATCTTCTCTTTTGCAAGGGTGGTTGCATGCCGATTTTTTTTGGTGTAAAATATCAGAATTATTAGATTTTGTTACCTATCTATGATTAAAAATTATTGGAGTGCGAGTTTGATATTTTTTGAAGATCTAAATATTCAAGCTTGGTAAAGAAAAATCAAGTCAGATAATATTAGTCTAGAACAAAATGAAGAGACACTTGCTAGATTGTGGGCTAGATTGAAAAGAAAGGGTGATGGGAAATGTTATTGTCCTACAATAATTGCAAGGGCTTAAAGACGAGAATACTTTTAATCACAATAGCTGAGAAACATTGTAGGCAGCATGGTCATGTTGAAGGGGGCATGATTATCGTCCATTGGTAAGTTGTTCATTATATGTGTTTATATTGATTGAATTTCTAAATGTTTATATCGTTTTAACATTTTTTATATATAAGAAAATCATTTGATCATGATCATGGTTTATTTATGCCTATCATTATTATAAAGGTGGGGCACCGTAGGGCACATGATATGGATTATCATAGCCTGAAGAATGTGGTTTTGCAAGCGGAGGAACATGGAGTTGTGAATATCAAAGATGAAGTTAATGATCCTATGGAAGAAGATGATCATGTGCCAGAAAACACGGTTGAAGATGATGGTACAAATTCATTGATCCATGGCACATTTAGTGGCACAACTAATCATGATGATCGAGATGACTTTGACGATGTTCATGATTTACCTATACTTGAGAAGGAATACGAGCCCCTTTATGAAGGCTCCCAAAAAACTCTTCTCTCTGATGTATTGTTGTTGGTGAACTTGAAGGTTATGAATGGTTTATCCAACATAGCAATCTCACAGATGATAAGGTATGTCATATATGTCATCTTTTTTCATCTATTTTAATTGTTGTTAGTTCATCACTAGTAAATAAAGGATGAAATATGTACCATTAATATTCTTTATATTAACAAACTATTTTTTTGTTGAAGATTGACTGGTCAATTTTTGTTACCACCATCAAATATTTTACCTCGCTCATACTGAGATTTATCTGGCATTATGAAAGATATGGGAATGGAGTATCAAGCAATGGATGCATGTCCCAATGATCATATTATATATCATAAATAACATGAATTTTCAACATAATGCCCGGAATGTCATATCAGTAGATATCAAACAGATCAACTAACAAAAAAGGTGCCTCGCAAGGTTCTTCGTTATATTCCCATTATTTCATGTATGCAACGATTATTTAGGTGTGAAAGCTTAGCACAATTTATGGATTACCATGCATGGAATAGAAGTGGAGATGGCATTCTTCAAAAACCTGCGGATGGTTTTGCATTTAGGGATATGGAGGAAAAATGGCCACACTTTAAAGAAGAACCTCGTAATCTTAGGCTTTCACTAGCAGTGGACGATGTCAATCCATTTGGAGAGCTGAGATCTATTTACTCGATGTGGTCTATTTTTCTTATCAACAATAGCATTCCTCCATGGATGCCAATAAAGAGGGAGCACATAATGTTGGCAATGATTGTTCCAGATATTTGTTTACATCAATTTTCTTTAACGTAGTAGCATCTCATTTGTCTTATTTTTTGCATAATGACATTTTTTTTCATTTAATAGTCATATACATTAATTTATATTTATTGTAGTAAAATGGTTATAATAATTATGTAATATTTATGTTCATTCAACTATGTAAGTACCAAGTTAAAGATATGAATGTATATATCAAGCCTCTTATCGACGAGTTACTAAAGTTATGGAATGGCGTCACTATGTATGACATCTCTAGACCAATAGGAAAAAGACAATTTCAATTACATGCAATGCTTGTATGGAAAATTCATGATGCCCCAGGACTAACACATTTTTGTGGTATGTTATAACGTTCAACTGCACTTTAACGATATTTAATTTTATGAAGTAGATATCATGTATGTTTTTTAAATAATCTATTCATTATATATAATTAAAAAAATTGACATATTTAATTCAATTATATATGATCTTTTAGGTCTTCAAACAAAGGGAAAATTTGGATGTCCAATTTGTGGTCCAAAGATGGAATCTTGTCATTCAACAAGTTTAGGAAAGCAGGTGTTGATGAGTATAGGCACTTCCTCCACAGAAATCATAAGTATCAAACTACTGAAAAACAACTTTTCAATAGGAAAGAAGAGACTACATCAAAACCACGAAGAATGAGACCTCGCCTATGGAAGTTGGAATATAATAGAATTAATCGTCAAGGTTATACATCGGATCAAATTGTTTATCTATCAAATATGATATGTTTGGAATTTATATTTTTATATTGTGTTTTTTTTACTCATGTTGTAATTGACAATGTTGTCGTTGTTAATTTGTTTAAGTTATATGCTTCATGAAAATCATCAAGGCATTAATGGTCGGCTTCCATAAGGACTGAAAAGTTATCCCAAACAATTTAGTAGGATGCCCTACTATGAGCAGCTACAAATTGTGCACTTGTTTGATACAATGCATATCGGAAAGAATATAACAAAAATGTTATGGAAAATATTGGATGGAAGGCATGACAAAGAAAAAATTGTCAAAAATTGTAGTGACATTCAAGGAGCCAATCATGCAATGAAAAATGCAATTCAATTAAATAGCAATGGAGAAAAAATTAATATAAGTTCCCTTCCTTGGCTATTAATGGAGCAACAAAGCAATGCTATAAAATAAGTAATATGAAAAATTTGATTTCCCATAGGATTTGTTGTGAACATAAACAATATCATAACAAAAAAAGGTGAATTTGGGTCAGGGATGAAAACGCATGAATGGCATACTTTCATTAAGGTAATTATTTTGGTATATTATATATATATTTGTATACTGCATGTACTTTTCATTGTATTAAGTTTACTACTTTTGAAAAAATAATGAAAAGATCATTTTATAATTGTTGCAGTACGTTCTACCTCTATCTCTCCATAGACAACTTTGACAACAATGTCAAACAAGTTATATATGATCTTGGAAAATGCATGAGGTAAGTAGTGATATTTGTCCAATTCGTTGTATAAACCTTATAATTGCCATTTGTTTTACTAGTTATGTAATATATTGTATATTTTTGTTAAATCTCATTAATATATTTGTCTTGAATTGCTTGTAGAGTTGTCATCTAAAGAAATTCATAAAGAAGATATAAATTATTGGAAGAGAAAAATTCCACGTCTGATGTGTGAAATACAAAAGTGTCTACCTTTGACATTTTTCAATGCACAAGAACACTACCTCATACACCAAGTTGATGAGATTGAATTGTGTGGACCTATACACACAAGGTCAATGTGGATGGTTGAGAGGCACTTGAAATTTTTGAAAGCTTTGGTTAGACAAAGAGCACATCCTGAGGGTTCTATGGTGGAGGGATATATGGTATACCAAACCATGGTGTACATTACTAAATATCTTCCTAAGTTTGTAGCAAAGATCCATGTAGATCACATTTGGGATCCCAACTCCATTAACAAATTTGAAGGGGAGTACCTAATGGGGAAAGGTAGATTGAAGAAAGTGAGAAGTAATTATAAGATGGTTATGGAGATTAATTAGAATAAATTTTACATTTGGTTTTTATGTATATTGTACTTATTTAATTATTAATCTTCAATCTACATCAATTATAAATTAAGGTCATATACTATGGTAATTAACTAATTATACATCATTTGTGAATTTCAATTTTTTTTTATAAAGTTGGTGGAGAGTGGGATGCACTACATTTCTACAAAACAAACAATCTTGATTGGATGACGTTATGGATTGAACGATGTCAACAATCTGATCACACATTAACATGGGAAGTTGTGGCTTCATTAGTTAAAGAAGGTCATCGTAATGGAGATTCCAATGTTACACCAAGGGAAATTGATTTAGCATATGGTTTAAGAGATAAACAAGTACATATAGATATATTAATCACCCATATTATTTTATTCTTTTCAATTATATCGATGTATATATATGTTGAGTTTTTTTTCTTTTCATACATTCGGCCAAGAATAAATATGTCTATCAACTGACGATATTGCAATAATTTTTACATGTTTGAAATATTGCAGGTGAAACACCACAAGGCTATGTGGTGCAATGGTCATAAATTTCAAATCAAAAAGTTGGATGACACAAAGAAAACTTATGATTCTGGGATAACTACAGTCTTTCAGGTGACTAATGTTTCATCTAGAAGCGACATACATCTAGAAGTCTCAGAAAATTGATATTATGGGATTTTGGATTATATACTTGAGTGTGACTTTAAGTCCTTCAAATTAGTTATGTTTTTCGTCCCATGGTATAGGCTACAATTGAATGAAAATAATCTCGCGAGAACTGTTATTAAACATGGTAATGGATTTACCATGGTTAATACAAGGTCGATCGAGCGAGTTGGAAATGAGCCCTATGTTCTTCCAAGCCAATGTGAGCAGGTATTTTACTCAAAGGTTTCAGGTAAACTGGGTTGGTCATTTTTTGTTAGACATGATCAAAGAGGAAGGCCGATAAAGTATAATGTGGTGGAAGAAGAAGATACCGAAGAACTAGAAGATGATGTAGATGATGATTAGGATCAACAGTTAGTTGATGATGTGCTTGAAAAAGATGTTGAAGACGAGGAACTAGATCATGATGATGTAGGAGTTAATGTTCATGAAGATGATATCCATGTGGATGATGACATTATTGAAACTGATATCAATGATGATGATGATGATATGACCAATCCTTACAATGTTGAATCTGGATCGGGTGATACATACAAAGAGTTTGATGAAGAAGAAGATCAATGACATTGAAATGTATGAGTTATGTGATTATATTATCTATTTGATATTGATTTCTTGATAGAATTATATTTGACTTATGTCATTACATAATTAATTCATGATGTTTTTAACTTTTATTCCATTACATAATTAATTCATGATGTACTTTTTAATGTTTTTAATTCGTGATGTTAAAACTATTGTAGCTCTCCTAGAAATTTCCATATGATCATAATGAATAGTGTTTTGGGAAATTTCATGAAAGATGACACATTGATCGTAGTAGTGAAATAATTGCAAAGTCATTTAGATTTTTTAGACCAATCACCCTTCGCAATGTCATTTTTAGGATCATCTCCAATTTGATTACTAGGACACATAAGGTAGGATTTGATTGGCTTATCTTGGAGGAAAACTGTGGCTTTGTGTAATGTGAGAAACTTTTTGGATGGGGTAGTTTCTATTGCTAAGGTGGATTACTCTTTTCTACGAAGGCCATACACTTATGATTGGGTCAAGTGTTCTTATCTTTAGAAAATTCCTATTGCCATTTTGATAGGTTATGATTTGATTAGATGGGTTATGAAGCACTTATTTCAAGTAATTTATGTCTATTTTAATTTGTAATTTATTAAATTCAAACACATCCAAAATTATGTCCCTTGCTTTAATTGATTATTACGTTACTTAATTATTAACTCAAATGACACCTCCAATTTAACTATATCTAATTGAATTTATCTAAAGTTTTGAACATTTTTAGATCAAATTTAGTAATTAACTCAAACAACTTTTCCAAATTAACTATATGTATATAACTCTAAGTTATTTTTATTTTAACTAAAAGTACTGAAGTTACAACATACAAATTAAATGATATTTATGATTATAAAATTTATGATTAAATATATCTCTTAGAATCTTTTTTATCCCAATTTGAGAATAATTCTATATTATAGAATACATTTTTTTAAATTTTAAGATGAAAATAGCAATGAAAAATCAAACAAATATCTTTATGAAAGAAGTATATTGGCGTGAAATTAAATATAATTTGTATTCCAATGTAAAAACTAAAAAGAATGTAAACAATTCTTTCAACACATAAACTATTATGTAGTAGTTAATTAAAATGAAAAAGCTTACTCTATATTAGTTAGGATACACAACTAAGAAAAGTATCTAAATAGTCTAATAATTTGACCATTAGCATATAGCAATTTCTATAGATTTGTAGATCTCTTCCATTTCAAAAACACAAAACAATATTAGGTAGATAATCAAACATCTTTCATTTCTACAGTGACCCCTATTTTGAAGGAGTTTAGTTTTCTCCCCTTCCTCTCCCTAATATTTTCTAATTATTTTAAAGAAACCAAGGGTCATAACACAACTTTATTCAACCCACTAAATAGCTTGGTTAATGAAACTTGACAAAAGCAACAAAATAATTGCTACATTTGGCATTTCATGTGGAATGAAGAGTGGTGACAATAATCTACTTATAGTTTAATAAAACACTATTTTTAGAAGGCTTGACATTAGAAATATAAGTGTTACTTTTACATATTTTACATGATTTTCCTAGGGCCACCCATTTGTTATAAATTTCCTATAGCACTAAAATGTCCCACTTGTGAAGCATGCATTAAAGATCATATATTTGGTTATTTCATTCCCAAAAAATTAGCGTTTCCTCAGGTTGACCCCACATAGTGACATGTGAATGGGGTCAACGTTGAATTTTTTTCAATTTGTACTTGTATGGAGTGAAACTTGACATGGTTAGCCTAGACGTATGTGTTGATGATATGGGAGGGTTTCGAGACTCAAACATGATGGCATGCTATTTAAAGGAATCTCTTCCTTCCTAATAATACAAGTTGCCTTATTCTTCGTCTCTTTCATATATTGTTCCTAATTATCAAATGGTGGTAAGTGATTATTCCCTTATATATCATTGTATAATTATTTTTTTCTATATTAATTTATAAATTTTTATTATATTATGTGGAGCTCCAAAAAGTTAGAGAGGAGTTCAAGTTAGTAGGTTCAAAATAAAAAATCATCACTTGTATCTCTATGTATTTTTTATTACTAACATGTGACATTGTATGCATATATTGCTTTCTTGTATATATTATAGTTTTACCAACATATACTATTGTATGCTTGCATGGCTTTTAGTTAATATATGGGGAGATAGAGATAGATGGGGAGAGAAAGAGAGAGATAGAGATATATGGTAAGAGAAAGAGAGATGGAGATATATGGGAAGAGAAAGGAAGAGAGGTGGAGATAGAGAGATAGATAGGGGGGAGAGGGAGGGAGAGATGGTGAGAGATAGAGAGGGGGAGGGAGAGAAAGGGATATAGATAGGTAGAGGAGGAGAGAGAGGGAGAGATAGTTTGAAGAGGAAGAGAGAGCAGAGAGGGAGATAGATAGGTAGAAAAGGGATAGAAAGAAGAGAGGGGAGAGGGAGTGCAATATGTAGAAAGGGAGAGAGAGAGAATAAGATAGGGGAGAGAGGGAGAGTATCTCAATATAAATAGAGGGAGAGGGAGAGACATAGAAAAGGGGGAGATATAGAGAGATAGAGGGGGATGGTGAAAGAGATAGAGAGATTGTGATAAAAGGAAGAACCTTCATTTGAAGGTGATGTCGTCATGACCTTTGAATGAAGAACCTTCATTCAAAAATGATGCCATGTCAAGACTTTCAAATGAAGGTATTTTTTATTTTAAATATTTCATGTCCAAATTTTTTTATAAAAGGAACCTTTGCATGAAGGACCTTCAAATGAAGACCTTAATTCAAAGGTCCTTCATTAGAAGATCTTTCATATGAAGGTTCCTTTAATGCCATACCATTATAGCTCTTAGAGTTGTTAGAGATATTTTGTTTCGAAGTAGAGATTGGACCATCAAATAGTGTCACCATGACTCTACCAAGATATCCATCAAATTGACAAACCGTGACTTAACAACCACAAATTCACAAGAAAATTGCCCCTATCATCCCTAGGGCATCAATTCAATGCCAAGTTTCTTGATTTAACAGACCTCTAAATGCAATGAACCTCTATCATACCATGTTGCACACCAATCTACCGAGTTATAGTTTCAAGACAGTGGGTGGATTGGTGGATGTCATTTCTATTTAGCCCTCAAACCCTTACACAGGCAAAACAGGGCAATCCCTACATTTCATTGTTTTCTCCCACAAAATAGTGATTTAGCAATTCAAAACAAATGCAAATGAAAGGGAGCACATATATTTATCTACACCAATGATCTTAGAGCATTTCAAGCTTGTACGGATCCATACAACACAAAAGAACTTCAGAAAAATAGTAAAAAACACATAAAATTGCTTCAAGAACGTGGTATTTAATATGAAATTTTGGTATCAACTCCTCCAAAAATTGCAACAATTGCAATGGGATGGGAATACAATATGATAGAATTGGGATAAGAAATGCATCATTTGAATCATCAAAGCAATATGCAAAGATGAAATAAAGTGCTAACCCCTTAAACTAAAAAAGTTTCTTTTAACTTTAAGTTTGTTGGGTAGCCAATTCTTTTAAGTTATCAAATCCTACCATCATACATAATCAAAATTTTGTTGTTTCAAATGACTATGAGCACTAACTTTCACTATTTGAAGATGTTGAAACCTTGTCATAGAGAACTAGAACATTGATGCATGCAACCACTCATCCTACCTTAAAACATACCAAAAGTCTTGTAGCAATTAGACATGGGAAGATTTAAGATGACTTAAACATTTTTTATTGCCAAAGCATTAACTTATGATGACTTAACCAGGCCTAGTACACACTCCCTCCCTGTTAACCACTTAGACAAATGGAAATTAAATGTAAATTTTCTGCTATTTTTAGTCATGTAGGTGTCCAATAAACCACTTGGTGGTGTTTCCCTTCAAGTTTATTTAGTTGAATGAAGAGTAAAAGTCCTTTGATTACAATTAGAGAATACATTTGAGGCCTTGGTTGTGTAACTAGTGGACCATAGTCACATTTAACACTTGTTACAAAGTTTGGGAGTTAGAACGTTAAGTAGATTTGATTTGTGATGGACACATTTGGACGGTAGTAACAATAACTTGCAATCTATCAAGACTTGATTACCTTATAACCTGCCAAATTCTAGCGATGAAATGATAGATTAATCATAATGTCACCTTGGGATCACATCACCATGAAAGAACTTCATCCAACATCCTTATGAGTGCAAGTACCACCAAATAGGTATTTGTCAAATTTGTCTTCCTCGAAAGTGAGGGAAATTCAGGAAAAGAGGAAAGTGAGACATGTAGTAGGTCTAAAAGAGGGAGATCAACTAGAGGTCAAAAGATTAGAAGAAAATTTTGTAAATGCATGGAATTTTTTTTTGCTAAAGGGGGGTCATGTTCTTATGATGATGAGAGCATAGGCGACATCGAGGTGCCCTTGCAGTACAAAAATCTATGGAAACAACGGGTACCCAAGGAACTTCCTCCAATAAACACTAATTTTTGTGTCAACGAGAGGACATATCACATAGCACCATCGTCATTACATGGTTTGGGCCTATTTTTCATGGACAGCATAAAGGTTTGTTACGACAAAGTTACTAAATTGATGGAGTATGTCAAACCCTATTACAGTTACAAAGATTGGATGCAACTGGTTCAATATACACGAAGTATGCATAGGTATGCACTGTCAGCAAATTATATACAACTAAAAGATAAGGATCAAAATAAACGAGTGGCTATGTACATTGATGAAAGACCAAAAGCATCAGGGAATATTGCAGGGTTTATAAACAGTACACATGGGCCAATAAATAAGCAACCCAATTGCATATTTGAGGCGCGCGAGGGAAACCGTGTATTCGTATGTGCGATAAAATCAATAACTGTAGGGGAAGAGTTGCTAATCGATTACAATTTGAATCATATAGATACAAACATAGTTACTATGGGGTGGTACGTACTATATACCATTTTTCTCAACCTCCAATTAATGACTCCAATATACCATTTTATTATTATGTTTTTTTCGTAAGTCTATTTGTTTCATTTTGGTTAAAAAAAATTATATTTAATTTTTGTCACAACGAGACATTGATCGTACGGGGAAGGCTCCAACCCAAAGCTCTGATCGTGATGCATCTTTAGGTGCTTCTACCCAACAAGTTTACCTCATTGTAATTGTACAAATTAGATATGAGCAAAATGTTTTATTATTATTTTTTTCATAAGTTTAATGGGTTAATTTTGATAATGTTTTTTATATTCTTGTTGTAATCGGTTGATCAAGGAAAGGCACCAGTAGTAGAGGAGAGCATCCATAGGGAGGTGCAATCACTATTATGCGATGATGACATTGTATATTCCACAAACCCTCTAGATATGATAAGGAAGACCCAAAAAAATGCAATGAAGAAATCCTTCGATTGTTATTCATAGTGCCTTAAACAAATGAGATAAGAGAAAGGGTTAAAATATTGACTAAGAGAGCATGGAACTTGCAAGTAAGTTGTCATGAGGTCTTTAATTATAACATAAATTCATTCATGGTTTTATACTTTGTACTCTTTTATTTCATGAACTAAAATATGTGTTTTTTTAATAGGATATTTTGCATCCTTATGATGTTGTTGGCCATGATCAGGGTACTGCAAGTGTTGCCCGGGGAGTAGGGGTTGGTACAAGTGTCGATCTTGATCTTCATGTGCATACATCACATCATTCGACCCCATCATTTGTGCCTATATTGTTGACTGAAATGTCAGCTACACATACCATGCAGGCATTAGGTAGTGCACCCTCTAGCAACGAACACATGCTAGAACATGTGTCAGGACATGTACCTAGGGATGCAGAGGCCACTAGTACTGGTGATATTTTAGTAGCATTTCCTGGATCTTCCCATATTACTAGTATGGGAACATTGTCGGTCACATTTTTGGTGACTGAGGATTTTGTTCCAATAAAGATAGAGAAAGTCTTAGGTACTTTAAAATGTTTTAATTATTATTATATATAATCCAATTGAAAATTACTTATTGATCACTCTTTTTAGACTAATGATCCCATTATCATTTTACAGGAAATGATTTTTTTATAAAAATCTAAATGATATTACATTGGAGCTCTTTGGGCCCACCATACGTACACGGTGGAGTGCCCAAAATCAAGATTTAAAAGATGAGCTCATTAACTGTTTCGTTGTGCTATTCAGTAATAACACATTCAACGAAACCAACGTCCTTAAGAAATTTGGTACCTATCTAAAGTATGTGAAGGACCAATATAGGTCACATTTAGAGAAGAACAAAAAGTATGAGCATCCCCCCATGATTCCGGAGAGGGAGTGGAAGGACCTGGTGTCAGATGGAAAGGAGAAGGCTAAAAAGAAAAAAGGAAAGACACCATCGAGCCAAGGAAGGTATGTGATACTATCAACAATGTAATTATATACTGATTACTCTTTATTTTGACATAATCTAACATATTTCAAACTTTTCATAGGCTACTTGACACATCGAAGGAAACAAAGGAAAGACTAGAAAAAAATAGGCAACACAAACTTGGCTCTGGTGGTTATATGAAATTAGCCGCATAATTGTAAGTATCAATAAATGAAATATTGCATCCAAATAATAAATTGCAAACAATTTTGGTTTTATCACACCATCAAAGCAAAATTCATGATTTTATGTAAAAATGTAGGGCTTTGAATTCAACAGAGTTCCCACAAAAGAGGACCTGAAGATTTCCTTCTAACAAGGCTATGGAACCATGGTTGAATGCCTAAGATTCTTGACTGGGAAAACACAATCTTCCACTACATCTGACACGCAGGTAAATAAACTCAATGAAGTTTATTTAAAATTGAATACTTGTGCAATCTATTCAATATTAATTTCCACCATAAAGTAATTATGTGCCTATTTGTTTTAATAGGAAAGCAATGATAATATTGCACATGACATTGGAATGCAACCTGGTGAGGGTGGAGCACAATCTGCAAATGAAGGTCATGGTGTGTATCCCGGTACTGGATGTATTCATGTGCTATAAAAAATGTAGTATGGATTAATACAATTAAACATCTTTAATTGCAATTGGTGTATTAATTAATGTAACCTTTCGTGTTTCAACTTTAGAGCATGTAGAGCGTGATCAACATGTTGAACATGATCAGGCTAGAGAAGATCAAGAACATGATGTGGCCCCATCAGGTAAAGAGGACCACTCTAATGCTCTTTTAAACATATTTAATTTCAATTGGTGTATTAATTAATGTAACCTTTCATGTTTCAACTCCAAATCAGGATTTAGAGGGTGTTAAGCATGTTGAGCATGAGGCTATAAGGCAAGATCAAGAACATGATGTAGCCCCATCAGGTAAAGAACCACTCTAATGTTCTTTTAATTAATGAAATACTTGTAACAAAAATAATAAAACATATCAATTTAACATTTCTTTGTTATTGCAATAGACCCCCCCTTGCAGTGGCCTCCACGTCATGATTACATGACTAGGCATACATTAAGATCACGAGTAGAGCATAGAAAATTTGAAGGGGGGACAGATGATTTAGAAAATGATACTCCACTTCTTTTTTTAGCTGCAAAAAATAAACAAAAAAAAGTGATTGTAATCATATTATGACAACCATATTTTTGATAATATGTAAAAACTGAAAGAATGAATGTTATATGTTAATGATTGAATGTTATATGTTATTAATGGATGAATGAATGAATGTTATATGTTATTAATGGATGAATGAATGAATGTGAATATGTTAATGAATGAATGTTATATGTTATTAATGGATGGATGAATGAATGATTAATGTTATATGATCGAGTATGGGGAATTGAGAGTGATGTAAGGGGGGGAAGGTGGGGCCAAATGAGCTTCCACTATCACGTGGTTGGCCTTGTTAAGTAGAAAATATTAAACTATTCTCAAAACAAAGAGAAGCTCAATAAGGTAATGCACTTTTCAATATAAGAAATGCATTGTTTGAAGCATTAAACCAATATGCAAAGATGAAAGAAAGTGCTAAATTTTCACTATGGTGGCAGAAAAATGATTCTTTATACCCTAATGCCTTCATTTTCCAAGCCAATTTCTCCTACTTTGCATAGCTCTGCTATGTTTGTGGATGTGATATGTCTCCTACAAAAAAAACATGTACCAGTTTACGACCTTCCATCCAACTACATCCAAGTATATTTGTAATTCCTCTATATTTCATCAATCTCTTTACTATTTGAACCTTGTACAGATGTTTTAGATGAAGAACCCATTATTGTGAAATGTTCCTCCAATTGAGTAAAGTGAATCCATGCTCTGCATCATAATTTGAAGTTGTTTCCATTCCAATGTTATGAGTTTAGTTTGTTTGTATGGCTTTGTATGAATACCACATTGTGTTGTGTGTGGATTTGATTTCAAAGATCCATTTCTTTTGTTTTTAGTGGTGAAATTACTCTAAAATTTGACATTTGTGCATAACAGGTTAGTGGAAAAATTGACAACTTTGAAGGGTTTAGAGGCTCAATTGAGATAGATACATGGATATTTGGATCTTGTTGTTGATGGGAGGCTTCCACTTAACCATGAAATTTTGTACCATTTGAAAGTATGCAAAAATTTCTCTACTTACATTCATTCAACTTACTATCTTCCTTACCAAAATCTACCCTTGTTAAGCCACAACCATAACTAGCACACTGTCATAATGCTTCAATCTCAGTCATTAATCTTTGTCTTGACAAAAAGGATAATATTCATTAATACATTACTAAGGGTAAACATATTGTATAAAGACCTATGGGGGATAAACCACAATCTACCAATCTATTACAGACTCACAATGCATAAAACCATTGAAAATACATCACAGTCATAACCTTTGCTAAGGGCATAGGATAGTCTTTTGGATTGTTTACAAATTCATTTCTAGAATCATAAGCCTTTGTAATCTTTATGATTTGCCTAAGTTGAATGACTGTTGACTTTGCATTTAGTTGACTATTCCTTTGTCTTCTTTGATGAAGAATGTCCTCTCACAATGACTACCATATCATGATTGTGAAAATTCTAAACCCCTCACTTGGACAATCAAAACTTCCACCTCTCAACCATAAGAATATGATATATAGAGAATAAGTAGTCCTAAAGATTTATTGAAGATACACCACATGAGAACCTAGTCTTTATTGCAATCATTGATACCAATAAGGTCCATAGGATACATCATATCCATAAAGTCATAACTCAATGTCATTTAGGTATCTTTATCTACCTTACATGGCCTCCCCTTGAAACACTATGACACCACCACCAGTCTAGCTACTACAGTGGACTATCTCCTCCCTCTGTATGCCTATATTTCTCTGCCAATATCATGATGACCCCTTCCAACATTTTTTTCATACCTATCTTTGGTATCACTCTCACCATTTTTCTTAAGTTATACTCTTAAGCCAACAAACCTTCACTTGAATTCATGCAATCTCTTGAGACCAATCAAACTTGATAACACAACCTTGAGGTCCCTCACAATTCCTACCATTCTTACCATGAGGCTACAACTCACTTTGAATTGTCTCTTGTGGCACTCAAAACCATCAACCTGCCTTATGCAAGCCTCTGAAGTAGCGCATAGGTTGGTTCTTTTCAAAAAAAAATATAGTATTGTTTTAAATCTTCCTCACCTTGAGCAGGTTCAACAAGAATAGCAACTCTAGGCATGACAGACCTTCAAAAGGTTATTATGATAGTCATGAAACATAAATGCACAAAGGAGTATGGATGATAGGTATCTAGATCCATATAGCCATGGCTTCACATTCAAGTGGCTAGTTATAGCAAGGGCTTGCATTCCTTAAATGATTCCAATCCTTATCTTCATAGGCATGACCTTTGTGATCTTTCATGAAATCTCCCTAAAACACTATCACTGGTTACCATTTCACCATATGAATTATCAACTTTCCTATCATGATCTAGCCTTTTTATTGTCACTTTGAAATGGAATTCCATTGGTTTGATCAAGCCTTACGAAGACCTCCATATATTTCAAGTTCTTAAAACAAGGAAATAGAATATTTGAAAACACTAGGCATCTACTTACTGCCTTCTTGATCTCACTGTCCTCACAAACTGAATCTCTAAGGCTATCCCTTTTTTTTTGCTATCTCTTCATATGAATTTTAGGATATTTTGAAGGTCTGAGTGCTACCTATTTCATTGTCTAATAATACTCATAACTTCTTAAACTGTTGTTATGAGTTCCTTGCTTCAAAGATGGTTGTCATGTAACTACTATCTTCCCTTAGTGGTTGTCTTTATATTCTTCCCATGAGCACTATTATTTGAAACTTTTCCTTGACTACCTCTATGGGTGTATCCCTATTGTATTCAATATCTCTCATTATATCTTTAGAACATGACAAGGGTGTATCAACAGTTTATAATTTTTTTGGAAGACAACAGTTCAAACAATATGACATTTATTAAATGTGACCTTATTTCTAAATACTAGTTCAAACCTTGTTCATATTTCAACCAAGATAGACCTCTAAAAATATAGGGTTTTCCTCCCAAATATTTATGAGGGACTCCTCTCAACACATCACTAAATACACATCTGTGCATGGTTTCCAAAAAAAAAAAATACTCTGAATAGATTTGAAAGACTAAAGGTTGAAGAGATATTTATTGCACCTATTGTAATGTGGAGATATGCAAGGCTTGTAACTTGGAAACATGCATGGAAATCCTTTGAACATGCCACTTTCATCTCATGAAACCTGCACCTGATGTTCTTTGTTTTCCAACAAACAAAACACCTTACAAACCTCTCGCAATGTGGGTGAAGTTTGAAAACTTTCAGTACCATTGCAACATAAAACCCTAAAGTCTCTCTTGCAACATGGATGAAAGAAAACATAGGGAAATGAAAACTCTCCTTTTCACTACTTGGCGCCCAAAAAAAATTATCCTTTCACTTTATTTTACTTTCCTTTTTTCCTTTTTTTTCTCATAAAACATTTCTTCTAAAAACATTTAACAATATGTTTTAAAACAATGTTTTAGTTGACTATTCCTACCAGGTTTGTGCTCTGCTCCTCTTTTATGCCCATTGACCTCATACATTTAATATGTCAATCCTTTAGTGCTCTTGAGGTTTTTCATCATGATTCATAGTCAAAACCTTTATAGCACAGTCATAAAGAGAATAGAATTTTTTTAGCAATTACCTACTACTTCTATTCAAATATAAATGTATAGGGTATAATTGGATGTTACATTAATAAGGCTATGAATGAGAATTCACATGACCAAAAAGTAGTAACACATCAAATTAGTTTTCCTAAATTATTTAGTATCCATCCTTCAATGAGAAAAATCTAATGGATACATGTACAATATGATTATAAACAAAGAAACAAGATGAAACTATTCATGTCTCATACTATGTGAACTTCCAACTACTTTTTCTTTTTTTATTTTTATTTTTTATTTTTTTGAACTTCCAACTACTTGGTGGTTGAGTTTCTTGATAGTTGCCCTTCCAATCTCATGGCCAAAGGAAAAATCCTTGCATGGATCTAATTGGTAGTGGAAAAAGGTGCATCAAGTCATGTGTGATGGTGCATGATAATATAGTGACATGTGTGTAGGGTGGATATAAAGTTATTGAAGTTTGCATGCTAGCTTAGAGTGCTACTAAATCATGTTCATTAATACAAATTGTTGCCAAGGCACACACAAAGTTTTGTAAGGCTTGCATTGGTCATTCACCTTTCTTGAGAAGTGATTTCTCCTGTCATGACTTTAGTGAGCTATAAAAATTGAACATAGAGCTACTAAACATTGTACAACTTTGCTTGATTTGCATACAACCCAACCTTAGACACTTTGAATAAATTATGCAAACCTTTACATGTGTATGTTGTGGTTATTTATATGATCTCACCTTGTGCAAATGCGCAGAAGTGCTTAGGATCCAAGTTTGAAGGATGTTAAGTTGCCACTAGTTTAAGAAGAGGAAAGTATGTCTTGAGCAATTTCACGTTAAATACTATGTGAAGTCCTAGGTACTACAAAAGTTTGAAAATAAAAATGTTCTCACTAATTATGTGCAAAATGATGTGAGGTCCATATCATAGTTTCATGGTGCTTTTTGTATTTTTGTTGTTGGTGAGAGAGCATCTATTGTATTTCTTTGTGAACACTTTGGATGTGTTGAAATATCTATGCATTATTTGTTTCTTATTCTTATTTGTGCAAATTCCACATGAGGTGGTGTGTAGTAGGTATGTCCAAGGGTGTCACAAGCTAAAACCCAAGACATGCTTAGAAAGTACTTTACCTCATAAACTTGTGTGGAGCTCTATTATAAGCATGTTTAATGCAAAGTATATTTCCATCCCAAGTATGTGGATACTTACAACAATAGATGCCCACTTAATCTAAGAAATTCTAGTTGACTACCATTGTCTAATTGTTTGTTGATGGATGATATGTTGTGGATTGCTCTAGTTGTGTATCTAAATTCTCACACAAGGATTAGCAAAATGTGTGTACTAAAAAATAATGAATGTTGATAATTGGAAATGAATCCAAACATAAATGAAGAAGAGGCACATGGTATCTTGTGTAGTGATGTTTTGCTTGCAAGCAACCATAATGGCATTTTTTGAAAACCTGACAACTATAATAAGTAGATTCATTTTGGTTTTTTTTTTATAGGGAATCTACTCATAAAATCTATACTAATAGATTCTCAAGGAATTTGCAATACTAGTAGAGGTGTTTGAATCCTCAGCTTCCTATTTGTGGGATTGGTGATATGACAGGGAACAAAGGACTTGATATGGTGCTCAATGTCTACATGCATATGAGGCAAATAGAAATGTTGATGTAGCTCCATTGTTTGTATCTTGGTAATCCATAAATGTGCAATTGTTTTAGCATAGTACACCATTGTGATGCATCTTTGTTGAGGTGTGTTCTCTAGAACACAAAGATGTCTAAGCTTGAAAAGAATATTGCCAACCAAATGGAACTCACTCACCTATTTACTTTGGGAAAACATGGTGTAGGTCTATTTAAAGTCTCAATCTAGCGTGCAAAGGTCCTAATTAGAGAAGTTTTGATTGTGCAAGTCTAGCACTATGACGAGTGTGTGATTTGATAATTGGCTAAACAAATCCACTACCTTATTGTATTTCATCTTTGTGCTTGATCTATAGATGCAATACTTCAAGTATGTCATCCACTCCATGTGTCATTCATTCTCTTGTTGGAAATTCATTCCTTGATACAACTAATTGATATATTCAAATTTTGACTTGTAATATACATATTCATTCTCATGCCAACAAACATATGCTCTTGTGAGTATTAGGCTTTGATCTTTGACTTATGTTTTATGCTTCTCGAAATCCAAGCATGTAGCATTCATTATCCATTATTTTATAACAACCACTTAACCTGTCAAATATATACAACATTCCTTGATTCAATGGGCTTTGAAATGGTCATTATCTTTGGGTATGCTATGACTACTAGTTGATCTTTTGTAATTTACAATACTCATCTATTTGTTGCCTTATAACAGACAACTTAAACTTGTAAACAGAGAACAAACATGTGACTCCTTAGAGAGATGTTAGTAGTTTGATTTCTATAATGGGTAAAAGTCTCATGAATGTTTTTATTTTAAGCACCACTTGGTCATATATAAGATTCTTAATCTTGATTATGGTAGTCCCTGATCATCTATCATTGGATGTTGAATAGGTTAACCAACCATGTACACACATTTACTCTGATATTCAGTCATTTGCAACTCACAAATAGATAGTACTAGGTTTGGGAAACAAATTATACAGAGGCATTATGATATAGATAACATTCATGTATACGATAGTCTTATAGGACGATGAACTTATAATGCAATATAAAGAACTACCTCATTGTATTTTACCTATTAAATATTTGAGAATTATAGTCCCACAAATGAGCAGGCTAGTAACTGTGACAAAACATGATGTTAGTGGAAGATGATATTCATTGGTCTATGCATGCCTTATGGATACATAAGGACAACGAACAAAGATGAAGATGTGGCTTATGGGGACCTACCTCCTCTGATGCATATTTATCCATCTTACATAT